>OZ037719.1:11094749-11694749 GCA_964035505.1 Watsonalla cultraria
TTTATTTGAAAGCGGGTGCTTCCCCTACGGTTCAGATATGGTCCAGAGAAATCGAGGGGAACCTTCGAAAATCGTTGTTTTACTTTACGATAACATTTGCATGAAGTATTTGAAAGCATTACCATGAAGGTCTGGAGTCCAGTCACTCGAGGGCACTCCTCAACGAAACTGCTAGTATCTGGTGTTTAGTCTTGATTGATTTCTATGATTTAAAATTGAATATAGAACAAAGTGTTAGACATAAACTAATATATAAAATTCTCGTGCCGCGCTGTTTGTTACCAAACCACTCTGACACGGCTGGACTGATTTGTATGAAATTTTGTGTACATATCGGGTAAGGCTGAGAATCGGACATCATTTATTTTTCCATACCCCTAATTGTAAGAGTGATCTACGCCAAAATGTACGACAATACAACGTTTACCTGGCACAGCTAGTAATTCCAAATAATCAATGCATATGAAAGTATATAGGTACGGTACTCACATAAAAAATCCAATATAAAAACTTATTCTCTGCCTAGTCATCTGTCTGTCTGTTTGTTCCAGCTAACCTCCGAAACGGGTGGACCGATTTTAACGGGACTTTCACTGGCAGATAGCTAATGTTACAAGGTCTTTTATTTAAAAAAACATTGGGGTTCCACGGGGCACCCATGAAATTAAATCTACGCGAGTGACACCGCGGGGCACAGCTATATTTTAATGGACAGACTAATGCGAAATTGATACATTAGCGGTAAATTATCTCCGCCACGTTTCACGTAACTACCTATTACAGTACTGAGTTACTCTAATGATAGTAACAGCTTACGATTGTTCTGATAGGTCGTGAGCTCTGACATGAGTGACACGGAACACCGCACTCAGGTTCAAAGGTGACGGGGAATATAATACTAACAGCATAACATTTTTTTTTTTTTTTTAGGATATGGTTTCTTTCAGTTGGTAGGGGGGAGTTACCTCCACTGCTTAACCGGACTATAGGGCGAGACCCAAGGGCCTCCAGCCGAGCTTAAACTTAAACTAAGCAACACAGCTAAGGGCACCCCGGTGCGGGGCTCGGACCTCGGCTTAGAGCGTTGCTGGGGGATGAGCTAGGGAGCTGGATCTGAGTGGTATTATTTAGGGACATGTTTAAGGCTAGTGGCTCGGCGCGCGCCGGCCCTAGCAGGGGACGGGGGGGACGATGACGTAGAGTTCGCGACGAGTCTCGCCGGCGAGGAGGGAACAATGGTAGGTTTGGTGTGTGCTTTTGAGACATTGCTTGCTGAAGCAATGTTATATCGTCGTCAGGGTCAAGGAGAACGTGCCTCGGACGGCGTCGGGTGGAGAACTAACAACACAACACCTAAACACGTCCTTATATAGCACTAGTGGAGAGCTGTTGTAGCCGTGGGGTGCGTACCTATGACTTTTTGTAAAAACTTATGTGCAATGATTTCACACGTGTTTTACGATGAAGGAAAACATCGTGAGGAAATATATCTGAGAAGTAGTTCAAAAGACGTATGTAGAGCCTGATTACGGCAATAGACTTACCATCACGTTATTAGTATCATCTTCGGTGAAAAGTTTGTGTTGTTACTCGTATAACAACACCTCTTCGTGGAATGCTGTCGTTTTATTATTATGTGTTGGATATCGCAATACATATTTCATGAGTGGTAAATTTGTGGTCAGTCAGTCACACAGTTTATTTAGGTCAGAAAATACACTTTTAATTTGGACTTCCAAAATTTTCGGTTAGCGGATATTTTAACGAACAACTACTGCTTTAATTGAGTAAAATATTATAGTTATTGAAAAATACAACTCAGCTAATTTAAACTTGAATCATTCCATAGAATAATGGAAATGCTAATGTTGGTTTTGATGAAAATGAAAATGATTTATTCAGTTTAGGCCCTGGTAAGGCACTTATGAATGTCGAGGAATTTACCAACTTTCATTTTGATTCTTATAATGTAGGGTTGTAACAGCATGAGTGTTTTTCTCTTCCATTCCTTATGATCAGCCAACATTAATGTATTCATTTAATTTAAACACAGTATCTTTTACACAAAATTCTTCTTTTACAGGGCGCGGGGAGAGACGGTCTTTTCAAAAAGCTTATGGTGATCTTGATTACACGAGGAGAAGTGAGATTTAAATATAAATATACATACCCTTTGGCTTTAAAATTCTGGACGAACCGGACAGACTTAATGAACGTACCTGAAACCAATAAATAAATTGTTAAGATAAAGCACAGAAGAATTACATTTGCTTTGTTTCGACCAAAACATTATATTAAAACTGAGAAATTTAAAGGCTTCTGTGAGTAAATGAAATTGAAAATGACTTATTCAGTTTAGGCCCTGGTAAAGCACTTATGAATGTGGAAGAATTTACCAAATTATAAATCAATAAAAATATACCACGCAGTCGAAGTCGAGGGTGGGAGCTAGTAACGAATGTCTAAAGTGTGATATAAAAGTAGGCCGTTGCCCGAATATTCGAATACACAGTCCAGTATCAATTTACACAAGAAGTCAATGAAATAACGAAAATTCAGATCATAATATCACGTGTATGAATTCAATACGAATGCGAGGTGTTTTATTACTGATCAGCTGTCACATGTGAGCGGTATAACACCTCCCGTGTGAACCACTAAATATTATTCACTAAGGTTTCAGCGTCGAACTCAACGACAAGCATTGGTTTCAATCATAGGAAATTGATACATAATACATAGAGGATAAAGTTCAATTTCGTATCTTTAAACCGACACTGGACGGCGAGTGCGACGATGAGAAACCTTAGTGAGGTTACGCGGCAGCTTTCTGCGATTTAGCCATATATTTAGCTATTTAGCCATGTCAGAGATTAGCGTGAACAAATAAAGAAAAAAAAACATTGTGTAATTACAAGCACTACAGATACTTCAATTTTATGTATCGAATACACTTAATTTCACGGATGGCCTAATTTCGCATTGGTCTTTCGCTGTTTAAACTTCGTTGCCTATCACAGCAAGTGTATCTATGGGTACTGATATTATATAGAGCTAAGATTTATGTAAGTATATTTGTTACGAATTGGCTCAAAAAGTACTGGACAAATTTTAAAAATTCTTTCACCATTTCAATGCTACATGATCACTGATTAATATAGGCTATATTTCATCCCCGTACTCCCACGGGAACGGGAACTACGCGGATGAAACCGCGAAACGTCCGCTAGTATCTTATAGAGCAAGAAGTGATAAAAAGTTGTATAATCTATATCTGCAATTCGAGTCTACAGACAGTCTCATTTCTCAAAAAAAAATAAAGTTTTATATATTTTATTTCATTTCATATAATTAGGTATTAGTCTTCTTTATCAGTAAACATACCACGTCTTATACTTGTCTTTCATATTCTGTTGACGGAGGAAAACATCCTTCCTTACCGAAAAAAATGTGTTTACTTATTCCTCCACAAAATCCCTTTCAGAAGAGAGTTCTTAAAACATGCACTGTTCATAACTTAACATACGCTCACGCTATATTAAGGAATAGGCGTACGTGTACTAATAGTACATTCAAATTTCGCCAGCTCTTTTGTATAAGTCACATGTAATAGGGGGCGAGCCTATTGGTATTCACCGTGCACAATTCCAGACTCCGGCCTGCTACAAATCATAGATGGATAACCACTCAACCTTTGCGTTATGCAGAAATGATCATGACAGATGTAGAGATTAGTGATGTTTATTATATTATCACTATGAATAACGTAATTACTAACATACATACAATTATACATAAAAAAATATATCCGCCTCGTTGGTCTAGTAGTCAGTAAATTCGCGTGCTGATTGGGTTTTTCTGTCAAGAAATTCGCAATAAATGCTCGGAGTTTGGAAGTTGGCGGTGTCTCCACCCCCGTGCTTCGCGAAGCACCCTAAGCCGTTGGTCCTACGCCTGGACTCTCTCTGTTCGTGTCGGATTGCCTCCCATCGAACTATGAGAGTGATTGAAAAAAGAGTGCAACTGTGTTTGTGCGCACACTTGTGCACTATAATATCTCCTGCGTAGGTGCCTAATCACCGTTAAGATTAGCAGCCGTAACCGAAATTCGGTAGGAAATCATTATTATATACATAAAAAAATAAATATAATACATAAAAGGTCAAATGCAATCCAATAAGAATTGGGAGCGTTGACCTCATTACCACCTAGTACCATAGCACCTCCAGGCTTTTACCCTAATGGCACTTACGTACGCCTAAACGATAATTGGATCTAGAGTGGAGTGAACCATGAAAATGCTCCGATAAGTTTTATGGCAAACAATATTATTTCGCTTTACCTATATTTGGATCATAGGCGCCTACACATGGCCCTTATATCAGAGGCAATGAAATTCAAAATGATTGATGCAGTTTAGGCCCTGGTAAGGCACTTATGAACGTCGACAAGGAACAGTACTTAAAACTAATTAAAGGTAGAAAACTTGTCCCAAGTCGGTGTCTCTCGGGATCGTGCCAAGAAGGCTGGCAGCATTGCCACGTTGAATAGCAATGCTGATTCTCTGGGCGAGAAAAGCCCCAGCTCTCTTGTCACGAGAGGCTTCTACCAGACGACGTGCAAGCTCTTTGAAAGGGACAAGTTTTCTACCTTTAATTAGTTTTAAGTACTGTTCCTTGTATATATAATTAAGTTTGAACGTCGAAGAATTGACCATTTTCCGAGCAGTCACCTGCTACGCAAGCGACGCAAGTTCGAATGCCAGCAGAATAAATGAGACGTCAATGAAAGGCGCAGGTGATCGATAGACTGATTTATTAAAAAACAAATATGGCCACCACAGCACAGAAATGAACTGCATGACATGATATATAACTATAACTATACTAATGACTATATCATACGCGAAAGAACGTTCCTTCCAGGCATGTACCAATGAGTTTTTCTAAAAAGTCCACTTATTTCTAGGAATGAAATAAACTGACGTAAATAAAGCACTTTGTTAATATTCACTTTTTAATTACTGACATTTAAAATTAAAAACAGAGGAACGAATACAAACTTTTAATTTAAGTATACATGTCAATGCAACGACCTGCCAATAAATTACAAAATAAATGCATTCTCAAAATTACCATTTTTGTGCAAATTGTCAAATCTTTGAGTTTGAACATTTGGCGGAAGACCATAAATTAGGCAACTGATATTTATAACTAGCATCCGTCTGTTTCGTGCTTTGTGCATCTTTATATTCGATACTTCCAGATTAATAATAAAAATAGAAAGATCTGTCTGTCAATCTTTTACCTTTTCATTGCTAAGCCGCTGAACTGAGAGCCAACTTTAAGCAGCGCGTATTAAGAACTTCTTAGCTTTGACGTTTAATTGTACGGCAACGACTTTTTAAGAAGAGAATCAGCAGTTTTATAATACGCTCCGCCTATACCGAATATACTAAACACCGCTTTCAAGTAAACAAACTCTTCAGCTATACATTATACTAGCGGGCGTCATGCAGTTTCAACCGAGTAGTTCCCGTTCCCGTGGGAGTACGGAGATAAAATATAGCCTATATTAATCAATGATAATGGAGCATTTAAATGGTGAAAGAATTTTTGAAATCTATCCAATACTTTTTGAGCCAGTTCGTTACAAACATACAAATAATTCCTTTTTATAATATTAGTATAGATAGTATATTATTTCCACAAATACCCAGTGGATGTTGTTTGTATTACAGAATGAAATTGTACGTTAAGCTAGCGGAACCCTTGAGTTATCACTTGGCATCTGGTTTTGACATTTTGACGTCTCAATACCGATGTTTATCTGTTATTCACCATTTTTATTCCCGCGAGTCTTTATAGATTGGTTCCTTATTTTATCTACAACAAAGGCACTCGTAAGCCTTGTCTTGTTGTACGAATTATGTTCAATCTCTTTTTATGTTATACCTAAGTATTCCTCGCGGTTTCTACTTCTATTGACTGCACTATAATCTCACTCTGCGAGACTGTTTCTCTATGGATAATTATCTCATTTATTTATCAATGTGTAGATGCCTATTTATGTGCCCAAACTATCAATCGTATATGCAAAACCATGGCTACCTCTTCATATTATGTGGTTGCATTATTTCTCGGAAACAAATTATTTTTCTGAGTCTAAGGTACTCCTTGTAACATCAGCTATCTGCCAGTGAAAAACAAACGGTCCAGCCACCTCAGATTAGCCGGAAAAGACAGACAGAAAATTCTAGAAAAAAATAATATTTATGTGCATTAATCGCATGCTTTAGTTTTAGGGGAAAGCTGTTAATGTGAAAAAGATATTCTGAAATATTATTTATCTGTAAAGATAGATACTAGCTCTATCTGAGATGAAAATCTGTCCTAATGTCTCAAACCAAGTGCATTATCACTGAGCAAAGGTGCCTAGTGTAAAACAGGTTAAAAGCCTAATACGGTGGGAGCACGGTGCTTGCACCCACACAATGCAACCCGTGGCGGTACAGGCGCCGGCGCCGCACCGCACTACTTGTCACGACCCAGCCGAGTAGGGTGTAGTTTGACACTTCTACTACCACTGTATTAGGGCCTAGTTCGAGTTTTTCACTGCCGCCGTCACAAGTCACCGTCATATTTGTATGGGATCATACCTCCATCTGTGGACTGGAAATTTTAAGAAACTTGCATTAGGCACTTACGGTAATCAGCGTCGCGACATTTCGAGTGTCGGTTTTAATGATACGAAATTGAACTTTATCATCTTTTTATTATGTATCAATTTCCTCCTCTAATGTTGAAATCGACGCTCAACGCCGACGTCGACGCAGAGAAACATTACAGAGCAACGTAGGAGAGGAAAGTGTCTGTTTGTAAATCCAAATTAAAAGTTTTTATGCATTAGAAAATATACGGAACAAACATAAAAAATCTATTGTTAAAAATATTCTCTGTCTGTCTGTCTGTTCCGGCTCATCTCTAAAACGGCTGGACCGACTTTAAAGAGACATTCACAAATATTCGGCGAAGACGGTAGCGAGTATAGATTAGGAAACAGTTGTAAACTTGTGATGAGGGAATCGTTCCCGTGTCGTAAATTCCCTCAACGCCGAGTCGCTTTACGCCGAAGGGCTATGTCGAATCTCGCTATGTCGAGTGAAAAACAATAGCCGGCTACTCCATATCGAGTGTTTACACAATGTCTAATGCGAGTTCTTCACTGCCGCCGTCACAAGTCACCGCGTCAAAGTTAACGCAGATTTGTATGGGATCGGAGCAGCGCCTCTGTCGGCCTAAAGATGACACTATTGTGAGCCCATACAAACCTGCGTTTACATCGACGCGGTGACTTATGACGGCGAATTTAAGAAAACTCGCACTAGGCCCTCTGTACAGTGTACATACAGATGTGAAGACAATTGTTAAAATGTTGTACTAATACAAAATTAATTGAAGGTATGCAACAATGCGTTATTACAATTTACCCTGAACATAGAGTCTCCTTCCGACAAGTCACAGCTTACAGGTCAATAAATCACCCTTGAATGAGACAGCCATAATGCCAGGACAATCAACATCTAGTTAGACGATCACAAACACATTAGCTGCTAAAATGATCGACGATTGCCGACTTAGTCATTTGTAATGATTCTACGCGACTTAAACGCGATGTTGTCATATCAAATAATAAATATTATAAGCTAGTTAATGCATACTCTACATCTATACAGATAATATAAAATTCAAGTCTGTTTTTAATTCGAAATGAAAATATATACGGTAAGTTACGTTACTTATAAAAACAATAAACAAACCATCAAGTTTCTATAAATTGTAAGTAATTCATCACACAGTAAATAATTAAAGTAAAAAAGGAGCCGTGGTGGCATTGTGGTTTGAACAGTTGTCTGCTGCGCAAGCGACGCAAGTTCGAATCCCAGCGGGGCCTGTACCAATGAGTTTTACTAAAACTTATGTGCAGTGATTTCACACCACGTGCTTTACGGTGAAGGAAAACATCGCGAGGAAACTGCATATGTCTGAGAAGTCATTCAAAGACGTATGTATAGCGCCTGAGACGGCGATGGACTCCCCATCTGTCGCGTTGGCACTTATATTAATCCTCGGTGAAAAGTGAGTGTTGTTATTACAACACCTCTGCCTACCCGTTCGGGGAATGGCGTGGGCATATGTATGTATGTAGTCAATAATTATTAATTCAATACATTTTAGCAGCAAACGTCAAAACTTTTCACAAATACAACATCAAAGAAGGCAGAAGTGTATTATTTAGGCACAGAGTACAATCTAGCTTCAGTCCAAGGCTGACATCGGAATGCGGGAGATCGGTGGTGTTGCAACGAGTTTTGTAAGTCAGTACCATCCGTTAGGTTACATCATGCAATGAGCTGAACTAAATACGTTCAAAAATGAAAGTAACATCGTTCATATTGTTGGACGATGATGGACGTTTTAATTAAATGAAGATGTTTAAATCCGTATTTATTTAAACTTATGTTTACACTACAAATGTTGTAACAAACCATATATAAAAAAAAAGTCTAGGTGATCTGGTGTTTTCAAACGCTGCTGCAAAGGTCCTGCCGCGGTTTCTCAGCGTCGCACTCTTCGTCGGTTCGGTGTTAAAGATACGAAATTGAATCTTATCCTTTATGTATTATGTATAAATTTACTATGATTGAAATCAACCAAAAATGAGACACCTTAGAGAATAACGCGGCTAGTTTCGCTCCCTGGGTTATAAGGGTTATAGGGTTTTCACACCTGGGATATCCCAGTAACAGCTCGGAGCCTGGATTAGTGCTGACATCGCCATGGCTGGCAACAACGAAATTCAAAGGTGAGTAGGTACTCATTCTATACTTAAAACATAGTAAGTTTCAAAAATCAAACCCAACTACTAAAAAATATGCTATTACAAATAATTGGTTGCTTAGAACACGTGGCATGTGACCAAGGCTATTCTCTGAACATCACTTGTTTCATACTTGAGATTTGTTTTATATATTTTACTTGCTGTCCCCGCGGTTTCACCCGCTTAGATTTTAGGCTAATTCTATTTAAAAAAAACAGCATGAAACTACATGCTGTTTTTTTTAAATAATTAGCCTAAAACACTCCTTGAAACATCAGCTATCTGCCAGTTAAAATCCCGTTAAAATCCATCCAGCCGTTCACGCGTGATGCCGTGACCAAGGGAAATAGGGATTCATTTTTATATATATAGATTTATCTATACTGACAGATACATACAATTGAAGGGTCTATTTGTAATTCCAAACTAACAACTTTTCACTAAATAAAAGAAGATGACAGTATATACGGTACATATAAAATGGTACGGTACATCTCTCTGTATGTCTGTTTGTTTGTTCCGGCTAACCTCTAGACTTCCACTTAAAATCTCACATAGCTTCCAGGAGTAACTTAGGATTATTTTATTTAAACAACATTGGGAAGCACGAAATAAAGCCCCCCAATAAATTAAGTCTACGGAAACCGCGGGGCACAGCTATCTGCAAAACACACATACCTATGAACTCTATCGACACGTCATTACGAATACCTGCCAATGATATTACTAAAAGTTATATGTCAGATAACTTGCAACATAGATAACTATTGAACAAATTGATAATTCACCTAGAATCCATCGCAGTATTATGTCAAGCAACCTCACCAAGGTCTACTATAAACTTGTTAGTCCCCCCCTGCCTGCAGTTCTAATTATGTAAGACTTCACTGCCCAGCCCTACCGCAAAAATCCATTGTGACTTCACCATCCAACCTAACAAGACCAGCCGCAACATACTACATCTTACCCACGAGAGACCTAATTAAACTAGACAACTATTATCCTTAGTCCAAGTTTTTACTCACTCACAACCAGTATGATGTGACCTCTCTCAAAGAATCACTTGTTCGCTCAAACAGGTTAACGCGGCTGGCAAGTGAGTGCACTGTTCTATTTACAATCGCGTCGATGTAATTTGAACGTTAACGTGGGAGGATAAGGGTTAATTCGGTCGTAAAGAGATGTGAGCGTGTAGGTGGATGCGTCGTGGGTAAGATTAGCAAAAATTTGAATGATAACGAAAGGGCGGCTTACAGCATTGTTGGAAATCATCGCACGCACGCATGAAAGCGGGTGTACGAGGATCTTGGGAATATCCACTAAATGCGTTCGCATGTGTACCGCCTCATTATCCGTATTTTTGGTGTGTGGGAGTCGAACTTCTGCATACGTCTGTATATTTCATTACTGCGTACATGCTACGCTCGTACAACCAGAACCAGTTTTGGTTATATATAGCGAGTTTTTCTAGACAAAATAAGACAAAGTAATAATCCTGCGATTTTGATCTCGCATAGGATGGGATCCATTATTTGTTTGCGATTTTCTGTTAGGAATTACAGTCCCTAGTATTATCAATTGTAAGTATTACAGAAAAACGTACAAATTTTACGCTTTGGCTACAATTATGATAAACTACATTCCAATGATCTGAGATGATTAAAACACGTTTATTTATTACTAGCAGACGTAACGCGGTTTCATCCGCGTAGTTATCGTTCCAGTGGGGATAAAATAATCCTATATTAATCAGTGATGATGTAGCATTCAAATAGTGAAAGAATTTTCCAGATCGGTCTAGTAGTACCGGAGCCCCAATCAAATAATCATTCGTCTTTATAATATTAGGATGGAAAACATAATCGAACGCTAAATTACCAAAGTTTATGATTGAAGTCTTGGTGTTTCGACACACTAATAACATATTGGTTTTATGCGGCGGTTTGGTACAACAAAGTTTCGCTATGGTTATTCAATTACTTCCAAATGTCACTTGCACAGAGCTAGCAGTTAACAAACTATTTGTATACATGCATTTAATGTATGAAATGGACACTTATCGCCTACGATAGTCTGATATGTGTTAATTAAAGTATTCGAATGTTAATCCCAAAAATCCGAGTCAACACCGAATATAATTTGTTCATTTATTAACTGAACCCCGCGGTTTCACCCGCGTAGACTTAATTTCATCGGTGTCCCTAATGTTTTTATCAAATCAAAAGCCCGAGTTACTCCTTGTATCATCAGCCACCCATCAGTGAAAGTCCCGCTAAAATCGGTCCAGCCGTTTCGGAGATTACCCGGAACACACAGAAAGACAGACTGACAGAAAGAGAAAATTCAAAAAAAAAATTGTTGATGTCAGTAGCGTATATACTTTCATATACATTTAGTGAAAAGCTGTTATTTTGGAGTTACAAACAGACACTTCAATTTTATTTATCTGTATAGATAGATGTATAGACTAGCTGTGCCTATTGCTAATTTCATGGGTGACCCGTCGAATCCTAACGTTTCTTTTTAAGTAACCTAAGTTACTCCTTGCAAAATTACCTATCTGCCAGTGAAAGTCCCATTAAAATCGGTCCTGCCGTTTCGAAAATTAGCAGGAACAAACAGTTTTACCTATCATAATTTTGAGTGAAATGTTCTGCAATGCATTTGAAATTACGAAGACCCTTCCGGGAACGCTTGAATGTAAATAACAACGCCAAGAACATAACCATTCACAACACACAATAAACCAGACAAAATGATCAAAGTAACGCCCTTTTCTCGGAAACCGAGAACGTAACCTTCAAATTTTATTCGATAAACAAAAACAAATATTTTCCTGTGAATACTTCGGTAGGTACTGTGCGTTTTGAACAAAATATTTTTTCCCTATATACTTTAGGTTTAATACAATTTTCTAAAAGTGTATTAATATTTTTTTTAACTAGCCATGCAGATTGCGTTCGGAAGTTTAGTTTACTTACAGATTAAGGTATCGTAATCAATCGATTTATAACAACTATGTATTGAAAATTAAAATTATTGATTCAGTTTTGAACGTCGAGTAAATTTCCATTTTGTTATTATTACTGGATTTTTGTAATTTTGTGTTTTATTATTATCATCATAATATGATTTTTTTCGATGTAATTGGACAAATTTACGTTAGCTACCGCGGTAAAAGAATTAGTTTAGCTATTCAAAGGGGGAATGCTGCCAGTATCTTTTTTAAGGTTTTTAGTTATTAGATTTAATTTTTTAAGGTTTTTAGTTATAGTTAGTGGTTAGTTCTTTATCTGTATTAAAAAGAAATGTTGCGTTTTAAAGTGTCGTCCATATTGTTACACTAGTTTAATTAATATAAACATGTAGAAGTATTAAGTATGCCGTAGGTACAATAAAAGCTCACCTTAAACTATCTTGAAGTATGTATATGTATACATAAATATTTAAAAATAAACTGATTATTGTAGTTGTGTTCGGTAATCACGTTGAAAATAATAAATCAATTTTATTATTATTTAAAGAATCTATTAAAACTTAATTGAATCCATATTTAAACAAGCATTAATAAAATTAAAACTCACTACAACCACACGCAACGACAATTTAAAAATCAAAATTCCTCATTCACACCGTAACATGCGGATGCCACTTAACCAAGTATCAAAACACGTGCTTAAAGTTCGCTAAAGGGCATCGAAAAAATTATAATTGCCACCGAACACGAACAACGTGGCACGCAAAAACACAATTACATGCAAATGCTGACCTTACGTATTGTATTAACATTTTATTTGTAAAATACTGATCTTAAAGAGAAAAAACTGTACTTACTGCATTAATAATCGAACTCATTTTGTTGTAAATACATCGGAAGACTATTTTGGTAGCATCGTAATGACATTTGGAAATTAAATGTTGCCATAATGACGCATATGTGTATACGAGTAAATTAGAATTTGTGCAACAAGTTAATTCAAGGTTCCTTTTCATTGTGCATAGGAAATCACCACGGACTTTAAATTATGAAATTTCAAACATTATTACACATATCCAAACTTTGCAACTGTGTAAATGTGGATAATATACACCAATAAATTAATTATATTCTATGTTAAGGCTAGTTAAAGAAATTTGTCCACCTGCGATAAAACTTACGATGTAGATTTAGCAAAATACATATATCATCATTTTACTTACTGTCACATAAACATTGAAGAAGCAATTGACTCGACGAATACTCAAATAATAGCTGATAACTTATAATGTGTCTTATGATATGAGCTATTAATATCAAATCACAATGACACCGCTTCAATGTATGTCTCCTATCGTGTTCAATTGTGAATTTATTAGAAAGCAAATCGAGTCGAATGTGTTGCTCTAATTAATTGTAATAGAGTCGATTTTGGAGTGTTCAATGACGGATTTAATTTTATTTAGCTACTTATTACACCGGTGTGAACTTAACGGAACAATAATATAATATTGCAAGCTTAAAAAAAATTATATTACTGGAGTAGGGCCGCGCATTTAGCCATATATGTCCAAATAAACGCGCTCTACTAACACAACAGATATCAAGTAACAGATTTCTATTACAAAAAAATAATAATTAAAGGACTGTTAATTTTAAGTTCACGAAAATAAAAAAATACAAAAGCATGTAGATGGATGGATGGAATAAAAGAATATTCATAAATTAATCATCCGAATAATAATCTAACATTACGTTACGGTGTGACACGCGCCACAGTAACATGCGCCGATCGTTTCGTTTGTACAGTGTAATAATGAAATCACGTCATTCCAAACAATTAGAGCGCTTTCACGACATTCGCAAAATACGACATGTAGCAGGAGTGATGTGATTTATTGCGACAAATAACACAATTGCTTGTTATGCACTTTTATTACAAACACGTGTAATTTTGACCGAAATAATTGTTACCATGTCATAATTACGACAACGCGTAGGTGATGACCACGTATTTTAATAAATGCTTATCTAAAGAATTGCTAATTGTGAGTCGAATATATTTTGGAAAAAATATAAATCTATACAGATAAATAAAATTGTATACAGATAAATAAAATTGTATACAGATAAATAAAATTGTATGTAGATAAATAAGTGTCTGTTTGTAATTCCAAAATAACAGCTTTTCACTAAATGCATATGAAATTATACACGCTACTGACACTAAAAAATCAAGTTTGAAATTTTTTCTCTGTCTGTCTGTCTGTCCGTCTGTCTGTCTGTCCGTCTGTCTGTCTGTCCGTCTGTCTGTCTGTATTTCTGTTTGTTCCGGGTAATCTCCGAAACGGTTGGACCGATTTTAACGAGATTTTCACTGGCAGGTACCTGATGTTTCAAGGAGTTAGGCTACGTCTATTTATTAAAAATATTAGGGTTCCGCGACATGAAGCATGAAACTAAATCTACGCGGGTGAAACCGCGGGGCACAGCTAGTCTATACATCTATACAGATAAATAAAATTGAAGTGTCTGTTTGTAATTCCAAAATAACAGCTTTTCACTAAATGCATATGAAAGAAGACACGATACTGACACTAAAAAACCAAGTTTAAATTTTTTTCTCTGTCTGTCTGTCTGTGTGTCTGTTTGTTCCGGGTAATCTCTGAAACGGCTGGACGGATTTTAACGGGACTTTCACTGGTAGGTAGCTGATGCTTCAAGGAGTTACTTAGGCTACTTTTATTTATTAAAAAATATTAGGGTTCCGCGACAATAAGGATGAAACTAAATCTACGCGGGTGAAACCGCGGGGCACAGCTAGTATTATAATAAAACAACATATTTCGAGAAGCTATATTTACTATAAGATAATATATTTACGATAATGATAGCAAAGGGAAAACATTATTATATCCTCTGAATAACTTTACTAAACGAATTAAGATTAAGAGAACGCGAAAAACCATCCCCTCACCATATTTGGAACAATTGTCTCACTAGACAATTTATCAGCATTACTCTAACAACACGGTGGTAGTAAAAAAGATTCTATTACATGAGCGGTAGGGTATAAAATTACTCTGCGATGTGGTGTTGGACTGAGACAATAAGGTCAGCATAGAACTGGACCTTATTTCGAGAGTGATAAGGTTTATTATTGTTGGGGATTCAGGTTTGAGGTCAGTGGAGCAAAGCCTCCATTCCCTAGCAACAGGTATCGATCGTAGCGCCATCTACAGAACACTTGTGGCGACAAATAACAATGCAAGTTGGATAACGACTTCTTTTGATCATATGTCATCTACTTATCTATACATCTATACAGATAAATAAAATTGAAGTGTCTGTTTGTAATTCCAAAATAACAGCTTATCACTAAATGCATATGAAAGTATACACGCTACTGACACTAAAAAACCAAGTTTTAAAAATTTTCTCTGTCTGTCTTTCTGTTTGTTCCGGGTAATCTCTGAAACGGCTGGACCACTTTTAACAGGACTATATGGCAGGTAGCTGATATTTCAAGGAGTAACTTATTCTACATTTTATTTATTAAAAATATTAGGGTTCCGCGACAATAAGGATGAAACTAAATCTACGCGGGTGAAACCGCGGGGCACAGCTAGTATCTTCTAAACATCTATATTGTATACCTACCTATATCGGTCTACATATTGACAATTGATGTGTCTGTTCGTAATTTCAAATTAACAGCTTCTAACTAAAGGCATACTATCATACATAATATGCTCACGCCAGGGGCCCAACCATGAGCCCTTATTGCAATCATTCAGTTGTGCGACAGTGACAGATGCATACACGTCACATACATCTGTCTCATACATAAATGAGTGAAACCATCATGGCAGTAAGAGCTCATGGTAAGGCCCCTGTATTCCCCAAAGGGGTAGGCAGAGGTGTTGTAACAGTAACACCCACCGAAGATGAAAGATTATGAGTCCATCGTCGTCTCAGGCACTATACATACATCGTTGAATTACTTCTCAGACATATGCAGGTTTCCTCACGATGTTTTCCTTCACCGTAAAGCACGTGGTGTGAAATCAATGCACATAAGTTTTTAGAAAAACTCACTCGGTATAGACCCCGCTGGGATTGAACTTTGCGTCACTTGCGAAGTAGGCTCTCTTAAACGTTCTTTAAAGGGTACGTATACATTTTGAAAAGGTCTAAAAAAGAACCATAAATTAATTAATATTATAGTTCTCAACAAAGTTGATATACAGCCTTTAGTAGTACCTCTAAATTTAAATATCTTTTTTGCAGGCATATTTACCCAAACAAAATCTCAACAACTTTTCCATACATAATCCTTTAAAGTGTATAATAATTACTACAATCAGAACTCGACAAACAAACCGCTTAGCACATCACGATCATTGTGATTCCTATTTGCACAATATCGTTGTTATTACAACAAATA
This sequence comes from Watsonalla cultraria, assembly GCA_964035505.1. Lineage (NCBI taxonomy): Eukaryota > Metazoa > Arthropoda > Insecta > Lepidoptera > Drepanidae > Watsonalla > Watsonalla cultraria. The sequence goes on from OZ037719.1 coordinate 11,111,054, forward strand.
ATCGCGCTCATTCAAAATAATGTATGGCCTGTGTATGGCGGGCAATTTGCGTGGGTTTTGTGTTAGTTTTTTTAGCATCACGCGGATGTTTGAGACAATTTCACTAAATGTTACATGAAGGTTGGTCTAATGTCATGGGATGTTTTGATGGTGTCAACCAAAACTATTGAAGGTGACATTTTGTGCTAGCTAATCTAGGCTTCACACGTGTGTAGTTTTAACTGGAAATACTAGTTTCACCCGCGTAGATTTAGTTTCATCCTTATTGTCGCGGAACCCTAATATTTTTAATAACTAAAAGTAACAGTTACTCCTTGAAACATCAGCTACCTGCCAGTGAAAGTCCCGTTAAAATCGGTCCAGCCGTTTCAGAGATTACCCGGAACAAACAGACAGACAGACAGTGAAAAATTTTAAAACTTTGTTTTTTAGTGTAAGTAGCGTGTATACTTTCATATGCATTTAGTGAAAAGCTGTTATTTTGGAATAACGAACAGACACTTCAATTTTATTTATCTGTATAGATATAGATAGATACATAAGCTGATATCATAGTGTTTTGGAAGAGCAGGGTTCCGTACACAGGTATTTTTTTCTTTAAAAGGTAACATCATCCACTTTAGAGATACTGTAAACAACCTGGTTAATTGAATAAATAATGTTGTAATTTGTAAAAATACAAAAAAAACTGTTAAGTTTCAATCACTTGCCATCAAGCAGTTTGACTTTGTTTTTGTACTGCAGGGGCCCAACCATGAGCTCTTATTGCAATGTTAATTCAGTTGTGCGACAGTGACAGATGTATACATGTCACATACATCTGTCTCATAAATGAGTGAAACTATCATGGCAATAAGAGCTCATGGTAAGGCCCCTGGTCTTGTTAAATGTAATAGTACCTTCCCAACACCAAATATAGTGACAACCTTAACCATCTGCTTTTACCAATAAAGCAAATCTTTATGTTTATTATAATAACAAGTATGTTAGCTTATGACATTAGCTCGTGATTTGAGCAACCAATCGGTGTCAACATGGCAGCGTGTTTCAATCTTAATATATAAAAATCTCGTGTCACAATGTTTGTCCTCAATGGACTCCTAAACCACTTAACCGATTATAATAAAATTCGCACACCATGTGCAGTTCGATCCAACTTGAGAGATAGGATAGTTTAAATCTCAAATCATAATCGCAATTTTAATTTATTGCTAATTATTTGTCTGTTATTATTTGACAGTCGCAATTATCTGTTAACTCCAAATGATTCTAACAGATGTCGATACCTTTCGACTGGGTTAAATAAAATTGAAGTGTCTGTTTGTAATTCCAAAATAACAGCTTTTCATTTAGATGCATATAAAAATATATACGATAACCGACACAAAAAAACAATTTTAAAAAAAATTCCCTGTCTGTCTGTCTGTCCATCTGTCTGTCTGTCTGTCTGTCTGTCTTGGGTTCCGCGAAATGAAGCATGAAACTAAATCTACGCGGATGAAACCGCGGGGCACAGCTAGTATGTTAATAAGTACGATGCCACCGTGGCTGGCATGGTAATTGTGCCTATTACATTTAACGTAGCATTTTGGTAACACAGATCTGTTGGAGATTTATCAGGATTATGCGGACTTGTAGATAATACTGTAATCCGATCTTGTTATCTATACATACAGATGAATAAAATTGAAGCTCCCGATTGTAATTCCAAATTAACAGCTTTTCATTAAGTGCAAATGAAAGTATAAATACGGTAATTCAAAACCAATTTTAAAAAAGACTCCGTCTTCTGTCTGTTTGTTTCGGCTAATCTCTGAAAGGGCTTGACTGATTTCTCGGAACAGATAGCTGATGTCACAAAGTAACCTATGCAACGTTTATTTCCAAAAACTATTAGGCCACCCATGAAGTTAAGCTCACGCGAATAGATTATAATATTAATATGGATTTGGTTGAAAGCAGCGCACATATCGAATGTCGCACCGACCTTGGCATTGTTCCGGCCACGAGCACGGTAATAGCACCCTAGTCGCACGCGCACATACAATAGCCACCGTTTGTGTGTCGGAGAAATGAGGCTCATTATGTCATTGATGGGCTTCCGTCTTCAATACAGAAAGAAATGAAACGCTCACGATTTATAGATGCAGATAATGTTATCCGTAATTGAGCTCGTGGCACAGTTGCTTTTGCGCATATCATTCAATCAGCGCAGTTGGATGGGTGACCGCCCGAGTAGGGTACTCGGGCGGTCACTCCGTGCCTCGGAGAGCACGTTAAGCCGGCGGTCCCGGTTGCCAATGTAACATATTTTCCGATCATTACAGGTACTGACCGGAGGCCTAATAAGGTCTGACAACTGGTTCAACCCAGATTACAAATTTTCCTCGTAAACGGGGCTACGAAGGTCAGATGACAGTGGCTTTGTATAAAAACCAGGTGACCAGCCATATCAGGTTGCATCAAGCGCGTCGAATCACGGCCATCCTCTGAACATTTGTTTCATACTTTTCAGAGCGAACAGAAGAACATACATACATACTGGTCAAAATCATAATCCTCTTTTTTGCTTTGCCGTATTCGTATAAAAAATGCTCAAGGCATACAATCCTCCGGATGGTTAGCGGTAGGTACCAAGACGAATGAGACTGCGAAAGACAACGTGTGTTTCGTTTGTAGCGTTAATACGGAACACTAAAACACGAGTCTTAAACAAACCGGCAAACAAGACTAGTGTACTTGCAAGTGAACATACCATAACACGCAATCCGGCGGCCTTGCCGATAGTTCCGTGAAAGGTGACCGCTTTACGGCTTAGTTAGACACACTACAGTCTGCTATAATGGTTCGTAGTGTTCGAAATTCAACACTAATCCTAATACCCACAATATTTTGTTTAGTCGTATGTATCTCTGTGGTAATGTGGCTAAGGGTCTTAAATTCAATCTAGAAAATACTGGTACTGAATTTATGCCCATCAATTGATTGATTAACTTGACTAGCATATGCCTGCGAATTCGTTTGAGTGGAATAGGTACTTTGGGCTAACCCTAACGTTATTAAACATACAAGAAAATAAAATAAAAATAAGCACAAAATTAATGTGTCAGACACTCAAGATCCCTGAGTAAGTTCAGAGGACGACAGAAAGGCCTCCAGGAACGTAAAAGAACCCTAACGAAAGATTTTTTTAATTTTGACCAGTAGTTCTTGATATTAGCGCGTTCAAGCAAACTCTTCAGCTTTATATATTAGAATAAGGATATAGTTATTAGTAAAGTGAATAGTCTCTTATTCCCAAAAACCTTTTGAGAAGGTAGAACTATCACATTAATTGCCAAGTACAGCAATGGCCGAAACAATCTCGATTAATTGTTTACCATAAATCGACTCACGCGTGTCGTTATTACGCATGTATTTATCGGCCTGTTATCTACAATCGATACTGATATCAAGTTACTGAAGGTTATACCAAAGTACTTACAATCCAATCCTTTTTATGAATAATTTTAGCTTAACTACACTCGGAGATAAACAAGGAACAGAAAGGACGGAGCTGTAAAGACTTGTGTGAGAGAATTCTCGCGGCCACTGCAGCCTACAAGCAAAATACAGGGTTCGGACATCGGACCCATAATTAACCTAGGATCTCCACCTAGGTGAAGCAAGGATGACCAGAGAACCTTCTGATGAAACCAAAATTAAACATCAAAGCTAAGAAGTTCTTAATACGCGCTGCTTAAACGATCATCGTTCTCTCCCAGTTCTTTACAATGCATTTACTCTTTTATGAAAACGTATTGTGTAATCTAACTGATTTATGGTGGCATTTTTTGGATAAATCTGTTATCTGTCTGTAGAGCAGTGAGACTATAGGGTTTTAAACAGGCCTCAATCAAGAATGAACTATCTACGCAAGTCTCGATCGCAATGAATCTATGGTCCAATATTCCGATACACGGTACGTTAACTCGGCGGTAAATTCACTTTCGACAAAGGCCGCCCAGGTGGTACCGTCAAGTGTACCACTTATCACAGTGTATGATCTCCTCGTGAGCTAAATGTTGGGAAACCAGGCCTGTTTCATAAGTTGCTTCGTGTTAAACATTATATTCTAAACTTATATTTTGAAGAGCCGTTATGGCCGAGTGGTTTGAGTAATCGCCTAATTCAAACGCAAGTTCTAACTTAAAACTCAAGCCCCCTTTACAAAACATTGCATAAGATAGTCCTTGAACGTACTGTGTTAAAAGTCTAATCAAATAAAGATATTTTTGAATTGAATTGAATTGGTTCCATCCATGATAGTAATTCCATCTCTGTCATCTTTCTGTAATATAGATTTAAAACGGTATGGACACAGTTTTAGTCCGAGTTTGGTCATGGCTTAAACCAAGTTTTGTTAAAAAAGGGTGTTTAACTTTGTGTCCCAAAAAGTAATTACCATTTACACTGTGGCCTTAATAAATCATTTTTCATTTTCGTTGCGGCCCGGACGATTGGGCCACGGTGCAAATGATTGGGTGTACCAATGAGTTAAAAACTCTAGTGTACTACAATGTAATACAACAAGCTTAACGCTTAAAAGATCAGGTAAGTAGTCAACAATTAGTTAGAAAAACAAACGTAATCTTCTAAAAACGCACACAAAAACAATAAACTAATTACAAAGAGTGGACTTTTAGGAAATCTTATAAGTTAAGTTAATCTCAAGGTTAGTTTAACATAATCTATTTGTGATACGCATTACAAATAACATCGCATGTTAAGTACTTTAATTCGAGTAGACAAAAAAAATATTCAAACAAAGATTTTTTAGCAATGTGACTTCAGGGGCCCAACCATGAGCTCTTATTGCAATGATAATTCAGTTGTGCGACAGTGACAGATGTATCCACGTCACATACATCTGTCTCATAAATGAGTGAAACTATCATGGCAATAAGAGCTCATGGTAAGGCCCCAGGATTGTTTACTAACAAATTCTTCTTACGGCGGTTTTAACTGACTTTGTGATTGTTTCACTAAGGACTAAACGTAATAGATAGATAGAAAGAAGGATAGCACTTCCACAAAATTAAAATATAATGTGGTAATATTTGAAAGTGGTAAGCTCTAATTGCCACGATAGTTCGGCTGTGTGATGGTGACAGAATTATACACGTCATATATATCTGTCTCATAATGATTGTCCATCTATGATGGTGATAATCTGTCACGGTAAGTCCCCAGAGTGCTAAGTGCGAGTTTTATTAAAATCGCCGTCACAAGTCATCGCGTCGACGTAAACGCAGATTTGTATGGGCTCACAATAGTGTCATCTTTAGGCCGACAGAGGCGCTGTTTCGATCCCATACAAATCTGCGTTTACGTCGACGCGGTGACTTGTGACGGCGGCAGTGAACAACTCGCACTAGGCCCTCTGAACTGAACAGGGGTCCTAATATGACCTCTTATTGACATGACAGTTTAACTCTTATTATGAGTCAGGTATATGACGTGTATAAGTCTGTCACTGTCACACAGTGGAACTATGCTGGCAATAAGAGCTTATGGTAAGGCTTTGAAAGATCTCGATACATGAATGCATGTATTAAAAGATTACGGAATAGGCAGAGGATTTAAAACGAATTAAAATCCTTTCTAAATTTACATAGTTATTAAACTTTTTAGTCATGTAACTTGATAAAGCGTGTTTTTTGCCGACCTTGTGCCGGCGCAGGCGTCACGTCCGGCCGGCGGTCATCAACTGTGGTCGCAATGACTGTCATTACAGTATCCATGATTAGAGGCCTTACTATACAGGGAAATGGCACATTATACCATTTGATTAATTGTGGTTATTTTTACACTCGATACAACTCGCGTCCTCAATATCATAAGGGATCTTTTATATAGGTAACGTGAAGGGTTCAGTGAAGTGTGACATCGATGTAGGACAGAATAATGGGACGCATATAAATAGGACAAGATCGGAGAGATTTATATGGAAATCTTTGAGGTTATCGGTTGAAATATGAAATAAAAATAACTGAGGTAGAGTTCTAATTCCACATGTCTTTTTGACTTATAATCAAAAGGAGACGCCGAGATACATACATATGTTAACGCATTTATTTCCGGATAGGTAGTGGTTTTGAGAAAAACTCATAGGTTCTGGCCCCGCTGGGATTCGAACCTGCGTCGCTTGCGTAGCAGGCGATTGCTCTAACCCCGAGGCCACCACGGCTTTTGGAAAACTTGTCCCAAGTCGGTATCTCTCGGGATCGTGCCAAGAAGCCTGGCAGCATTGCCACGTTGAATAGCAATGCTGATTCTCTGTGCGAGAAAAGCCCCAGCTCTCTTGTGACGAGAGGCTTCTACCAGCCGACGTGCAAGCTCTTTGGAAAGTTGATGAGCATCCGGACCCCAAGGCCCCAGAGTTTCAACCGCAAACGCAGAAAATATGTATCCTTGAACAATGCAAGCATGTTTCCTATGCTTGGCGGTAGCATGTATAATTCTGTAAATTGTGTCATTCTGACGATTTGAAAGTGCTTTGTATAAAGTCCAATCGAATAAAGATATTTTTGACTTTGACTTTGACTTTGAGGCACTGAACTGAACAGCAGCAGCACCGGCCGCCACAGCAGTGCCGGGGAGATGGGACGGAGCCAACGTATCGACACAATCTTATTCTTTTATTTACTGCCAATATAATGTAGATTTGTCGTTTTGAAAAACGTCGGTAAAACACATGAATGAAGTATACGCGATCGGCCACGACGTGACACTTCTTACTATCATTACGTGTATTCCGCTTATTCTTTGTAGATTCGCGCATCTGTGTGAGTGTGTCATTTAGAACGATATGTTCCTAGTTTCCTAACTGTTTGTAATGCTTACATTTAAACTATGCCTAACAATGGTATAATATCTCAAAATTGTCACCATCAATTTCATTTCAGCGTCTCCATTCAAGCTTAAACATAAAGAATGAAGCAAGAAACCAGCGAATATCGTAATGTTAAACATCACAACAATGTCAGAACATTGCATAACATACACACATGTAAAGCACGAGTGTCAAGTTCCTACTGAGGACAATGACCCGGAAAACACTTAAGGCTTTAGGGTTATAGCACCTCGGTATCGGCTCTCCTCAATCTGGTTTTACTTATCTCCCTCGTACGCGGCCGAGTGATTTTATGACGCTTATTGGAATCCGAACTCAAGGGCGACTTTATACAAAAAAGGTATTTAAGACCTTTGAAATAAGTCTCACATTACTCTATCAAAACGTGCAACAACTATACGATAAACTAGCTTCTGCCCGCGACGTCGTCTGCGTGGAATAGTTACTTTGGGCTAATGCTAACTTTAACATGCGATTGCGGCTAGCGTGATGATATATAGCTTAGCCTTTCTCGATAAATGGTTTAAATAACACTTTGGACTTAAATTTTTCAAATCGGACTAGTTGTTCAACCAAACAAACTAACTTTTCAGCTTATTATATCAGTATAGATACGGGCAAGTGATTTGAGAACCTATCGTTTTTGAAGTCGGTTTGAAGTTACGCAAACGTAATTGCAACATTTATTATTTTAGTGCAACTTGACACAACTGCGATGTGGTTCAGTTGACAGCTTGTGAGCGAAATTTAATATGTCTTGATCAATTTACGTATACATATGCTCATGCCTGTATTCCCTGATGGATGATTTCACCGAAGATGATTAAGTGCCAACGTGAGAGACGGTGCGTCTATCGCCGTCTCAGGCACTAGACATAAGTCTTCGAATTACTTCTCAGACATAGGCAAGTTTCCTCACGATGTTTTCCTTCCTTAAGCACATTGTGTGAAATCACTGCACATAAGTTTTTAGAAAAACTCTTCAGTACAGGCCTCGCTGGGATTCGAACTAGCGACGCTTGCGTTGCAGGCGACTGCTCAAACCCCATGGCCACAGCTAGTATAGTATAATAAAGACGTCTCTATACATGGAAATGACATTAGATAAACAAATTAATATAATTTTAATCTGACACGCGTCGCTATTAAATCGTTTCGTACTAAACGCCTCCCAAAATGGTGCACAAGACCTTGACATTCAAAACTGTCTCGACGTAAATGCCAGACGACGCTTAGACCAGTTTTAAATTGGTATTATGTCAATGGAGTATTATTTAATGATGTTATAATAAAAACTGATCTAGATATAGTATGGAATCGGTGCGCTCGTATATCTATACATCTATACTGATTAATAAAATTGAAGTGTCTGTTTGTAATTCCAAAATAACAGCTTTTCACTAAATTCAAATGAAAGTATACACGCTACTGACACTAAAAAAACCAAGTTTTAATTTTTTTATATGTATGTCTGTCTGATTGTTCCGGGTAATCTCCGAAACGGCTGGACCGATTATAACGGGACTTTCACAGGCAGGTAGCTGATGTTTCAAGGCAATCTTAGGCTACATTTTATTATTAAAAATATTAGGATTCCGCGACAATAAGGATGACACTAAATCTACTCGGGTGAAACCGCGGGGCACAATTAGTACATAAATAAAATGTATGTTGAAATGTCTGTTTGTAATTAAAATAACGAAATATTACTATATGCATATTTTTTTACTGTTTGTTTCGACTAAAATCCGAAGTAGGGAAAACCTTTTTAGTTTAATATATTTTTACCAGAAAAGAAAACGAGACCTTTTATAACATTTTTTGGAACCATCAAAATTGTTCCAGCTGTTTTCGTGCAGACATTCTCTTTTTTTTAAGTCGGAACAGTGTATAAATAACACAATCAAAAATGGGTAAATGCAACGCAGTCGGAAATAGATTAACGAATAGTTGTCTTTAAGTTTGACCGCTGTGCCAATAGAATTCACCTGAGCTGGATCTCGTCCAAAACTTCGATCTACTACCGGGTGAGTTGCGCGGGCTATTGTGCAATAACTGCTCCGCTTAGTATTTGCTACTTGTAAACATTAATGCACTGTCATTATACTTATCACTAGCTGTGCCCCGCGGTTTCACCCGCGTTGATTTAGTTTCATCCTTATTGTCGCGGAACACTAATATTTTTAATAAATAAAAGTAGCCTAAGTTACTCCTTGAAACATCATCTACCTACCAGTGAAAGTCCTGTTAAAATCCGTCCAGCCGTTTCGGAGATTACCCGGAACAAACAGACAGACAGACGACAGACAGAAAATATTTCAAACTTGGTTTTTTAGTGTCAGTAGCGTGTATACTTTCATATGCATTTAGTGAAAAGCTGTTATTTTGGAATTACAAACAGACACTTCAATTTTATTTAAGCCTTAGATACTTTGTAAAAATATCCTTAGATAATCTCATTCCATCATGTCGACAACATAATGAATCAGTATTATTGAGTAGTCAACACGCCAGAAAATTGTGCGTGCATGTTTGTAATAAATCGTTCCCAATACATACAAATTAGCTCGAAAATCCAGTCTCGATAGAAGCCAACTCCTTCGTTAGGGCTGTCCCATCAACAATTTTATTCCTACAGGGTTGACACATACATACGTGTTTATTACCCATATGAAATTAACACTCTCAAAACGCTGGCAGACTGAATTTTATGTTGAGCTGTGCCCCGCGGTTTCACCCGCGTAGAGTTAGTTTAATGGGTGTCCCGCGGAAACCTTATGATTTTTTTTTAAAATAAAGGTAGCCTAAGTTACTCCTTGTAACATTAGCTACCTGCCATTGAAAGTCCCGTTAAAATCGGTGCAGCCGTTTTTGAGATTACCCGGAACAAACAGACAGACAGACAGACGGACAGACAGAGAAAAATTAAAAAAATTGGTTTTTAGTGTCAGTATCGTGTATACTTTCATATGCATTTAGTGAAAATCTGTTATTTTTGTATTACAAACAGACACTTCAATTTTATTTATCTGTATAGATGTATAGATGTACGAATTATTTATAAAAATAAACAACAATTTCCGAATGTGCGCGCGCCATTTCAGAACTGCCTACCTACCTTTTCGGGTTATTGTTTTAGTTTTGTTTAAAAGAAAATATTTTAAACATTTAATTGCAAAATATGCAAATGAGGTAACATTACATAATGATCCTATCTTTAATCAAATAAAAGATTTTGTTTGATTTCGAACGTTAACAGAATTATGGCGGTAGCATGTTTAATCCTATGTAATCATGTCATTCTGAAGATTTGAAAGTACTTCGTTAAAAGTCTAATCGAATAAAGATATTTTTGAGTTTGAGTTGAAACAACCTTAGACTTAAACAGGCTCCCATGCCGCAGTCTGGCTGGATCACGACTTCTCTAGTAGGTATAATGCAAAAATCGTGATTCACACCATCGGGCAAACACGTTCATTTATAGCCAGATATACAATACTATTACTTTAATAACTGCCTATTAAACATGCTAAATTATGCAATCAACGTTATATAAAGGTAGATCAAATGTAATATTAATAAGTAAAAGATGATCTTCTTATAGTCATCGATTAAATTTTGCTGAAATACTGACGTAAATTATTTAAATTCTGTCTGTCTCGTTGGTAGTGTAGTGGTACGGATTGCAAATACTAGAGGTCCGGATTCCATCGCCGGGTCGGGCGCAGTGTTTCATACTTATTAGGATTAGTGCCCGGTTCATGGCAATAAGCCTCCTAGTTCGCATTTCTTATATGTAAATTTTGTCTTGAAATCAAAAAGTATGATGATTTCGCCTAGGTCTTTATAACATCAGCTATCCACCTTACCAATATGTAACAAAATCGGTTACCATTCCTGAGATTAGTTGGAACAAAATGACGGACAGACAAAAATAATATTCCACTTTTACTGTGTGCTTAATTCCGCGTTTTCTACCGCTTAGACTTTAGGAACCCTATTTTTAATCGTATAACCACACTATTAACTAATAGTAGCCTGACATTGAAAGTCCCGTTAAAATCGGTCTAGCCGTTTCTAAGGTTACCCGGTTACAACAGACAGACAGAAAGACAGGCAGACGGACAAACAAACAGAGATTTTTTTAAATACTGGCGTTTTTATATCCATACCTTAAGTTTATACTTTTATGTGCATTGAGTGAAAAGCTGTTAAATTGGAAGAGCCATTTCATTTATCTGTATGTAAAAGAAAAAGTTTGGTACTAGCGCGTGAATTTGACATTACAAACACACACTTCAATCTAATGTATTTGTACTTAATTCTCATATTCCGCAAGTAGAACAAAATAGCTTTAGCGCAGCTTAAATTAGTTCGCTAGTGTACAAATATTTGAACAATACAACTATGTAATTATACGGTTGATTTAATAGATGAGACGGTCACTTAAGGTCGCTTATTGACCTTTTGTGCCAGTCTAAGATGTGTAGGTCAACTACTTTACTCACTATTACCGAAGATTACTATAATAATATAATTACTTGTCCTGATTAATTGACTGGCTTATTCATACACACAGCCTAAGGCGCTCGTCGTAGAAGCTTGACACTTGAAGGGTGTATTTCTCGTGATTAAAGGGGTTTAATATGAGATTTTAAAAAATCATGATTTCTGAAGAATGTTTCACGATAAGTACCCAGTATTTGAGTTTCGGTTACCTGAATTTTGTCCTTATAAACTTCTGCGATTAACAGATTAAATTTATAGAACGAATGTGAGCGCTCCGTAAATTTTCCTTCCCCACTTCCTTCTTATATCCCCACAGTTCAAATCATCTCAACAACCTTTCACTCTTTCAACTTCTCATCCGTTCAACTATGCACGCTATGGTGACCCCGCACATATAAGATGTAGATTTTTTAGTCGACCTTTCTATCACAGAGCATCGGGTAGTGGTATACATCAATTTAACAGTAGAATCCCTAAATATTGCTTTTATTTTTAAGTCTCGCCTCTGTATTTTTAAGTATGCATTTCTATTGCAATCACTCATCAAGACGATGAAGTGTCTGAAATTCGGGAAATTTGCGTGAAGTCGGCGGTATTTGCTCTACCGTAGTACTATTGCGTGTTCTACGACAAAGGGCCAACCACCCGAATTTGACCAAAACAAACTAATCCGATTACTAGTTTACTTTACACGTGCGACCTTAGCACGTAATCAGTGCGTCTTATTACACCAAGGTCCATTCATAACGCTTGTAAGATTTCACCGAATTGTCGATGGTAATGAGAATGACACTCAAGTGCTGTAACGAGATTGACAAGTGCGAGGGGAATGAGGTAAGTTGTCTGTCATTGCGCATATTGATCGATCTGCGCCCGACATACCAACCTACGATGACCCGATTATACGACCATCGGAATAATAAACGCGTATGACCTTCAATCATTCGTTTGAAATTAAATTTGTTTAAGTTTTAGTTAAACACTAGAGGGCGTCACGCGGTTTCACTCGCTTAGTTCCCGTTCCTGTGGGAGTACGAAGATAAAATATAGCCTGTATTAATCAATGATAATGTAGCATTCAAATTGTGAAAGTATTTTTAATATCGGTCCAGTACTTTTTGAGCCAATTCGTTACAAACATACATACAAACCTCTCTTCTTTATAATATTAGTATACTAGCTGTGCCCTGCGGTTTCACCCGCGTAGATTTTGTTTTATTCCCGCGAAACCCTAAATGTTTTTTAAAATAAAAGTAGCCTAAGTTACTCCTTGTAACATTAGCTATCCGTCAGTGAAAGTCCCGTTAAAATCCGTCCAACCGTTTCGGAGATTACCCGGAACAAACAGACAGACAGACAGACAGACAGACAGACAGACAGACGGACAGACAGACAGAGAAAAATTTTAAATCTTGGTTTTTCAGTGTTAGTAGCGTGTATACTTTCATATCCATTTAGTGAAAAACTGTTATTTTGGGATTACAAACAGACACTTCAATTTTATTTATCTGTATAGATATTATGACTGTTGTATATTGCACAAATTTAAAAACTATGCACTAACTACTAGGTGACGTCGATTCCCTTTACACCGAGTGGTGTTACGCCGAGTGGCGCCACGTTGTGTCTCGTCATGTCTTTCTACGCCGAATGGCGCCACGTCGTCGAGTCTCGTCATGTCTTTCAATGGTATGTCGAGTGAGGTAAAAGGTGCTTTATTTAATTTGTGATACCTCTTAACAATCTCTCCTCCGGCCAGGTGGGATGACGATCTGCGAAAGACTGCAGGCAGATGCTGGATGCGGCAAGCTGAAGACAGGGCGCTATGGCACTCATTAGGGGAGGCCTATGTCCAGCAGTGGACTATGATAGGTTGATGATTATGACTTAGCAATCGTTGTTGTGACCCAACTATTAGCTCATGTAGAGTGAAACTATCACGGCAGTAAGACCTAAGAATTCGTGGTGAGGCCTTACTGCAAGACTAAGATGACCTCTTGAAATTCAACATAATTAATGATTACGATTTAAATCATCGAATGAAGATCATTGACGATCAATCAAGGTCGTCTCTAGTAACTATCACTCACGGTTTAAGGATGGCCTACGCGGAGTCGGGTCTGAGCCGAAGGCGAGCGTCGGCCTTAGCACGGTAAACTAAATCTATTCTGATAAATAAAATTAAAATGAGTGTTTGTAATTCCAAAATAAGAGGTTTGCACTGAATACATTTGAAAATATATATGGCACATTCATTAAAATAACAAATTTTAATTTTACTCTCTGTATGTTTGTTCCGGGTTTCATTACTGAGACGGTCGGATCGGGACTTTCACTGGCAGATACTTAGCTGATGATAGAAGGAGTAACTTGGCTTTAATAAATTTAAAAAAAACTTTTCACGGCTTCTTTACTTCAGGTAACACCTGCCTACCCTGGGGTCCAACTAAGGATTTATTTGCTGTGTCCATTTTGCTACCTATTAGCATAGACCCCGGAGAACCTAATAGGTACTATACATACTTTGTAATTCTACACTTACATACGAGTGAAGTAACGTACTTCTACTACATTGTTATTATAAATAAGAAAGATTGTTTTTTTGTTTGTTTATTTGTTTGCATTGAATAGGCTCCGAAACTTTTTGAACGATCTTGAAAATTCTTTCAGCAATGGATAGCTACATCATCAGCGAGTAACATAGGCTATATTTTATCCCCGTACTCCCACAAAAACGCTAGTAACTTAATAAAATTAAATAGCCAAGGTACTCTTAACAAATAACCCTAGCGATGCTCGTTTGTTTAACTACAACTCTAGTATTTCCACGTCAAGTCCTTTTCTCGCAACGATTCAACGAAAAACACATAAATTTCCATTGTCCACTACCAGATCAACTACCGAATCATCTCACCGCCAGCAGCCGTAGTGTTAAATAAACACGAAACGCCCTTGAGCGCACTGACATCCGCCAACGCAATATCGATTTTGCGTAGATAGATTCGTTTACAATAAGGCTTCGCTGCCCGTGGCATAACTAACATAACAAACATGTTCATTACAACAGAAAAATACACCTTACTACTCGTGTTTAAAGTTGACAACACCTTAACGCTGGTGTACAGTTACACCGTTTTGTGAAATTGTGTTGTAGTGACCGGGTACCAGTAATTAAGTATAGGCTTTAACAGTAGACGGTGACCTTGGGCAAGATTTTGTTTTATGACAAACTAGCTGTGCCCCGTGGTTTTACCCGAGTAGAGTTAATTTTTTATATAAAACCTAAGTAACTCCTTGTAGCGTTAGCTATCTGCCAGTGAAAGTCGCGTTAATGTCGGTCCAGCCGTTTCGGAGATTAGCCGGAACAAACAGACAGTCAGAATTATTTTTTTCTGTTAGTATCGTGTATACTTTCATATGCATTGGGTGAAAAACGGTTATTTTGGAATTACAAACAGACACTTCAATTTCATTTATCTGTATAGGCACTGTGGGTCTCGATTCACTTATTATGAATTCTCTACCGACACATATTCAAATTTAACGCTTGACTGACGTTCATGTATGAGAAATTGTTCACTTATACCCATCTTGAATAAGCTTATAAATAAATACTCACGCCGTGAAGGGTCCCCGAAGGGGTAATCTTCACCGAAGATGTCATTACGCTTATTCATTTCTATAGGACCTAGACTTTTTAGGTTAATATTT
The DNA here is from genome assembly GCA_964035505.1 of Watsonalla cultraria. NCBI lineage: Eukaryota > Metazoa > Arthropoda > Insecta > Lepidoptera > Drepanidae > Watsonalla > Watsonalla cultraria. The sequence goes on from OZ037719.1 coordinate 11,126,169, forward strand.
ATATGGCATATGGCATTTATCATCGGTTGGTAGCACACATTAATTTAAAAAAATATTTTTATTATTTTGTTAGCCCTTTTTGAATTTTTTCGTCCTTAATTTTAATACGTATTTGTCGCTTCCGATGCCTAAACATTTTTAGCATTTAGAAACTAAAATTCAAAACCTAAAATTGCTATTAAATGTGTATTTCCTAGCAAGACAACAGATTGGAAGATCAAAAAAAAACTCTATCTATTACGCCATAGTTACAATGTAAATACAACCGTAATAAAGAATGAACAAGTCCCGAATCTCTTTGATTGAGTGACACGATTGCTTACAAGAAACTGTTGCAAAATATATCATCGCAATAAGATGAACACGTTAGATAGCTTCAAATTAACCAAATATCAGACAGATATTGCAAACGCAAACCCGTGTAACGAACGTTACGTAAAAAACCTGATTCGTAAAGATACAAACACACCGATAAATTATTACAAATTATATAATTCTTACGGTGAATGGAAAGATTATTTCTTTACAAAGCCTATCCATACATCTATACCGATAAATAAAATTGAAGTATCAGTTTGTAATCTATATCTATACAGATAAATAAAATTGAAGTGTCTGTTTGTAAATCAAAAAAAATTTTTTCACCAAATGCATACGAAAGTGTACACGCTATTGACACTGAAAAATCAAGTTTTAAAATTTTTCTCTATCTGTCTGTCAGTCCGTCTGTCTGTCTGTCTGTTTGTTCCGGGTAATCTCAGAAACGGCTGGACGGATTTTAACGGGACTTTCACTGGTAGGTAGCTGATGTTTCAAGGAGTAACTTAGGCTACTTTTATTTGTCAAAAATATTAGGGTTCCGCGACAATAAGGATGAAACTAAATCTACGCGGGTGAAACCGCGGGGCACAGCTAGTTCCAAAATAAAAGCTTTTTACTAAATGCATATGAAAGTACGTGTATACACGGTGCCGAAAAAGGAAAACCAATTTTTTTTTTTCTCTCTCTGCCTGTCTGTCTGTTTGTTCCGGGTAATCTCTTAAACGGCTGGACCGATTTTAACGCGACTTTCATTCTGGCATACAGCTGATGATACAAGGAGTAACTTAGGCTACTTTTATTTAAAAAAACATTAGGGTTCCGCGGGCCACCCATGTAATTAAGTCTACGCAGGTGAAACTGCGGGGCACAGCTACTTCTATATATAAAAGTAATTGCAATGCTGTAGCAATTACGACTTTGTTAATATTTTAGCAAACGTTGTAAGTTACATTCATTGACGGCTTTGGATCAAATAATACAAATGTACACGCATTAGTTACAAGCTTATGTCAATTTTTTTTTTAATTCGACAATCATATTTCTGACTAGCTGTGCCCCGCGGTTTCACCCGCGTAGATTTAGTTTTATATTTCATGTCGCGGATCCCTAAGATTTTTAATAAATCAAAGTAAGTTACTCCTTGAAACATCAGCTACCTGCCAGTGAAAGTCCCGTTAAAATCGGTCCAGCCGTTTCGGAGATTACCCGGAACAAACAGACAGACAGACAGAGAAAAAAATTTAAACTTGGTTTTTTAGAGTCAGTAGCGTGTATACTTTCATATGCATTTAGTGAAAAGCTGTTATTTTGGAATTACAAACAGACACTTCAATTTTATTTATCTGTATAGATATAGATAGGATAAGAAATAGCAATTGGGATTTTAATTTAAAAAAAAATTACGTGAAATTGTTTCAACGCGAGTAGAACCATGGTGCATAGCTAGTAATAACTCATCATCTTGCTCTTATCCCATGTAATTTGTGGTAGGCACTGAATATCTACGTTTTTCTTTATCAGTCATCATCTTTGTATTCACTCTCTTTCTAGCTTTCACAATCTTTTAGACAATCTTTCCATTTTTTTGTACCATTTAGGTGACTAAGAAGCACCTGGTGATAAGTGGTTACCGGAGCCTATGGTCGCTTCCAATATCAGCATTAACACGCGTGCGATACCGACCCTGCCAATATCTGTTCACACTCTTATGTCTGCCCTCATGCTGCACTAGTGTCTTAGGTCTTCCTCTCCCTTTGTATATAATCATAAACTTTCAGTAACAACTGTAATACATTTAAATGATAAATAGAGTACCTGAGGAGGTAAGTTGTGGAATGCCAATGACATCATCCCAGCAGGGAGAAGCCTATCTAGTGAACTATTTGATTGACTGATTTCGCAATCAAAGCAAATTGACCTTTAAGACGAACAACTTCTAACAAACCACAAGTCCGTCAAACCATTGACACATCACCGATAAAATGCTACAACACCACAATTACGACATTCCAAAGACGAGTAGTCTGACAGATGATAAATAAGACTTAAAGTACGCAGAACCACAGTATACATATAAGTTTACTACAAACAGTATGGAATATGTGACGGAACGGCAGAGAACTGAGTAGTTTTAGTTGTTATGGGTGTACTGAAATGAAGACAGAGATGTACATCCACATTTCACCAGTTATGTTTAAGTCCAATGTAATAGGGGGTAAGTCTATCTATCTACAACCTATGTTAGTCCACAGCTGGACATAGGTCTCCCGTAATGAGTGCCATATTGCCCTGTCTTCAGCTTGCCGCATCCAGCAACTGCCTGCAGTCTTTCGTAGATCGTCATCCCACCTGGCCGGAGGGCGTCCTACACTACATTTGCCGAGTCACGGTCTCCACTCAAGAACACGTTTACCTCAGCGATTTTCGGTTCTTCGTGAGATATGGCCGACCCACTGCCACTTCAGCTTGCCAATTCTTTGAGCTATGTTGATTACTTTGATACGTATTGCCTTTAACCGGGCTCTAATCCAGACTCCGGGGTACTACTGGGAAATTACAGATGGGAAATCCCAATAACACTTTGCTTAACCTGGGCATCGATCGCAGAAACTCATGTTCTGCAGTAGTTTGCGACCACTAGACCAACGAAGTGTCTCCAAAGGTATGTATTTGTAGCCTAGGACCTAGTGCGTAGCTTTAAAAGCCAATGTTCTTTCTTTACTCTCTCATTATCTAAATAAAGAATAGTTTAGTCTCTCAGTTGAGTTGTGGTCGCAGCTCTTGGGTGTATATGACCAAAGTAGTGGACGGTACTATAATATACCTACATCTTCTTGTCTTATATATAAAAATGAATCCCCATTTCCCTTGGTCACGGCATCACGCCTAAACGGCTGGATGGATTTCAACGGGACTTTGACTGGCAGATAGCTGAAGTTTCAAGGAGTGTTTTAGGCAAATTTTATTAAAAAAACAGCATGAAACTAAATCTACGCGGGTAACCGCAGGGCACAGCTAGTCTTATATATAAACATGAATCCCCATTTCCCTTGGTCACGCGTGAACGGCTGGACCCATTCTACCAGGACAGCATCAGATAGCATCAAGGAGTGTTTTAGGCTAATGTCTGCGGAACACCCATAAAATTAACTCTACGCGGGTGAAACCGCGGGGCACAGCTAGTTTTGAAATAATTTTTGTTTTCCATATTAAGGTTCATATCCAGCAAATAAGAACGAGAGATGTGTTTTTGAGATTTTATTTACCTAGCCTCGCTCAGTTCATTAATCACATTTAAACAAAACGCAGTCATTCTGTCGCTAAAAATGTGATACTTTTTCGAATGGTCTCAGGCGTAGATGTTCGTTTATTGGCTACGATTTGCCTCCGATACTGGTAAAACACTTTCTTGCCTGACATTACGTACACACAGAGCTAGTCTGAATATTCTGTTATGCCTGTGAGCAAGTATTATACCCAAGTAATGCATCAGATTGCGCCGAATTGCATAACACGCGCTCACATTCTCTCGCCAGTAGCAAAGTTGCTTCATTTGCTGAATTCTCTATGCAAATCATTACTTTTTTATTACACAGATTATAATACATATTATTATCATTAAGATGAGTCACGGTGAGCAAACATGCTAAATCTTCATTTCTAGACTTACATGCTTAGTTCTTAGAGCACCTACCCATTCCAAACTTACATACCTCTCTCTTTTGTTTCATCATCTATACATCTATACAGATAAATAAAATTGAAGTGTCTGTTTGTAGCTGCAAAATAACAGTTTTTCAATAAATGCATATGAAAGTATTCACGGTACTGACATTGAAGAAACAATTAAAAAAAAAAAACTTTGGTTGTATATTTGTTCCGGGTAATCTCCGGAATGGCTGGATCGATGCTAACGGGACTTTCACTGTCAGATAGCTGATGGTACAAGGAGTTACATACAAAGGCAAGAATTACTAAAAAAAAGAGGTTCCGCAGGCCACCCATAAAATTAAATCCAGAACAGATATTCCATGTAAAAAAGACATAACGTACTAACTACATTGTAGCTATGTTCATGAACACAGTAGTATTTATAACTAGCGGACGTCACGCGGTTTCACCCGCGTAGTTCCCGTTCCCATGGGAGTAGGGAGATAAAATATAGGCTATGTTACTCGCTGATGATGTAGCTATCCATTGCTTAAAGAATTTTCACGATCGGTCAAGTTGTTTCGGAGCCTATTCAATGCAAACAAACAAACAAAAAACAATCAAATCTTTCCTCTTTATAATATATAATGTGTTGATTTAACATAGAGTAGACTTCCAGCTTAGAGAAAATCGTAGTAAGTACATACTAGCCTAGTCTAACATCTTTAAATTTCATTAATAATTTAGTTACAACGTTTAGAAACCTTCTTGAAGTATATTCATTTCAAATTGAAGTGATTTACGCACATATTAATTATCGGTTGCTATATTCAATTATGTAATAAACATTGGCAAGAGTTTAAATTATTTTATAAGCCCATAGCACAGATACCTCGTTTAGTTAAACTTATTATACAATAAATATGTATTTACTAAGAGATAATTTGATTACGATAGACATCTGATTGATTGATTGATTGAAGAGTTTAGATACGTCATTCAAGCGTAACAAGAAAATAGTTTTGATGGTACAATATGAAAGTTAATTCGTTTATTTGTGTTGTGAAAGCTTCCGATCTGACGTTCTTACTTATGTCTACATGCATTTCTTGGACGTTTTCTTGCCTATTCTATAAGTTGTCCAGCATATAACATTAGTAAAGTTATTTATATCAAAGGTTGTAAAGGACAAATTTGAAATATCTTTAAGTATGACCATATTACACTCAATATATAGAAAACGTCTGGAACAATGCTAGGATCCAAGGGTTACAAGGAAAACAAACAAAAAATATGCCTTAAGACAAATTAAATTAATTTGACATCACATACGCATACATATTTTTCGGAAAATTTTTGCCGGGACGATTTAATTTTCGGGACTTCGGGTTGATAGAACTATTTTATATTCTACCCAACGATAGAGCTTGAAAAGACCATTGATGTATGTAACACATATTCACCCAGAAGTCCCTTACGACAGTCAAAATTTGCATCAAAATACGAGTATCGATATCGATAGATTTGATAACATAAATCCAATATTTGTGGCAGACTGCAGGCAGATGCTGGATGCGGCAAGCTGAAGACAGGGCACTATGGCACTCATTAGGGGAGACCTATGTCCAGCAGTGGACTAAGGTAGGCTGATGATGATGTGATGAAATCCAATATTGACATATAGTCAGTACACTTATCATGAGATTGAAGTACCAGGAGTGCATTAAAGCAAGTGGGTTTGCGGTACCTATTACAATGTTGCTGGAGAAAGGCGAGCCGTCAGTAGTAAATAAATGTTTTGTAATAAACCCGTGTTAGGCAATTGTGTGATCTTATTTGCTGTCTTTATCTAGGGACTGTGTCCACTATTACAATATTGACCAAAGTGCTTGTGGCAACTTCGTGATAAGTCGATCTAGAAACTCGCTCAGAACCGGCAAATGCGCCATTTAATAGAATTCAGCAAAGTTTTAATAAAAAATCTGCTGTTCTTAATTATAATTACCTACTCTACATCTATAGCGCTAAAAAATGAAAGTGTTTGTTTGTAATGCCAAATTAACAACTTTTCACTACATGTATTTTAAAGTATATACAGTACGTACTAATATAAGAACGAATTTTTCTTTTTTATCTCTTTGATCCAGTTAATCTCTGAAACTTCTGGACCGATCTTGACGCTGATAGTTGATTCCTTAATGAGTAACTTCGGCTACTTTTACTTTTTTTTTATAAGGATACCGCGATATAAACCACCCATAAATTAAGTTTCGCGGGTTAAACCGCGGGGCACAAGTAGTTTAGAATAATTTATTCATATATTAAATCTAGTTTCAGGTTACTAAATGTGATCAAAAATGCAAATAGACTTCTTATTCTCGGTCACAGCTCTCGAATTATTGCGATTCATTCTATATCTATTCGTACATTATCGGTAACTGGTTTTCTCAAAATAATTTAAAGCCTTCCTATTAATATATTCTAAGTGGAACATTTAAGTGGAGATTAAGTAGGGTAGTCACACCAAAATACCTTAAAGATCCCAAACTCGTCCAAAGTGACCCTCGGCCGAATAACTAACCAACTAAGGGGAAAGTAAATCTTCAAAAGTTATTTATGTCTGTTGCGAGAATTTTCGCACACATGCGTATAGACTCAAACCTACGAGAATTCGGGACTTTTAGAATTTTGCAGTAGCATTTAGACACAGTAGGTTTACTTATAAGTTAGCGATGCACGATTGCTAGATGATTCGAAAATCGAAACAATCGAAATCGGTTAAATTTTCCATCGACTCGTCCTGACGATGAAATAATCGAGACGTTTTTCGATTGTTTTTACGCAAGCGATTGGTCCGAGTCGCGCCGAATCTAGCCGAATAGAACCGATCGTCGGCCGACGCGATGCATCACGCGTTCGATGATGGCAACTACACGCGATTCAGACTCGCTACTATCGACTGCGATTGAAAACAATCGCGATGCATCGACGAGTTTGAACAATCGAAACAATTTCGATTAAATTCTCGCCATCGCGCATCACTAACATAAGTTTACTAAGCTGTAAGAAAACAACGAACAAATCGTACGACACTCTACGCTCACATAGACGCATGCATCTACGAGTTTCTATGCACCCCTGGCAGTGCTGTCATTAGTGGCCGATCGTGTATACGATGTTTTACCGACATTTTTCAAAACATCAATACGTCAAATCTGCTTTACTTTAACAATATACATTTTAAAAACATTATGCTAACCCGCAAGCTCCGATCGATCAAAAATCAGGGGGCTTAGCATCATTGGTTTAAGCAGATCGTATTAAGAACTTCTGAAATTTGACGTTTCATATTGAAACCGTAAAATTAAACGTCAAAGCTGAGAAGTTCTTAATACGCGCTGCTTAAGCTATCATAGTTGGCCCCCCGGTCTAGTTTCCATACTATTTAGTAAACTGTGATTTATAGTCACTTGTGAGAATGCGTCTGTGTGCGTGTGCCTGTTGCCGTCAATGTGGCGGAGTCGATCTATGTATAATAGTTTGTATTTTGCGGAGAAACACTTCAAACAGTATGATTTCCACTGGGAATACTCCCTTCGGTGTCTAAATGAGTTATAGAGTGACGACATCGTAAACTTCATACGGCGACCAATCGTGTTCGATATTGGATTCCCAAATTATTAATGTGTTTTATTACTAACCCGTGTAAGGGTGGAAAACTATGTTGGAGGTATTAAAGTTGAATCGATTTAGGATGTGATTTTAGAGATGCTACTTTGGTTTGGATAAATAAAGTTATCTATACTATACCACAGTATAAATATAAGCTTTACACGCAATAAGGAATCTAAGCACTTTTTTATATAAGAACGATTGATCCATTGAGCGTAAGACTTATTTATTATAAAGATTTTATCATTTATTCTTTTATTTACTACTAGCGGACGTCACGCGGTTTCACCCGCGTAGTTCCCGTTCCCGTGGGAGTACGGGGATAAAATTTAGTCTTTGTTACTCGCTGATAATGTAGCTATCCATTGCAAATAATTTTCAAGATCGGTCAAGTAGTTTCGGAGCCTATTCAATCTAAACAAAAAAACAATCAAATCTTTCCTCTTTATAATATATGTATAGAAGTAAAGATATTCTGAGTTTCACATACATCAGCAACGTGTGGTAGATCTCGATGTGTTTGTAAGATGAGTATGTCATTCAACTCCCTGCGAGACAAAGTTGCAGTCTTAAAGAGATTTAGATACGTCACTAGTGTGAAATTGATACGTTAACGTTGTCAGAACTCTAATCCCTCCCACAGTATAAATGTAATCTTTAAAAGCAGTAAGAATCTAGGCCTGTTTTTTGAAATAAAAGCGTTTCATTGACGGTTGTTGATCTTGAAGACCGTTAAATTTACTCTTGTGTTTACTGTCTGAATAAAAGATTTGTAGTTTTGTGAAATGTCTGTAAAACACGTGAATGATGCGATCGGCTACAACGTGACAACTCTTACTGTCATTACGTCTATTCCACTTATTTTCTTATCTTATCATTCATTTCTCATATTGTTTCGATGCCTGGCTGAGTTTCTTGCCGGTTCTTCTCAGAAGGCTAGTTTTCGAACCAGTGGTAAATTCTCGACTTTCATAAGTGCCTTACCAGGGCCTAAACTGAATAAATATTTTTCATTTTCATTTTCATCACATGGGCGACTCTGCTAGCTGAGGCTAGTAAGACTCCTGACAAAAGAGGGACGGCATAACTTTGAACCTGGTGTTTGACTTTGTGTATACAATACATACTGTAAATGTTTGTCGAAGGTAAGGTAAATCCTTTTTTAATTTAAACCCCAATCTCATTAAATAAATTATCGCTTTGAAATCTATACAGATAAATAAAATTGAAGTGTCTGTTTGTAATTCCAAAATAACAGCTTTTCACTAAATACCTATGAAAGTATACACGATACTGACGCTAAAAGAACAAGTTTTAAAATTTTTCTCTGTCTGTCTGTCTGTTTGTTCCGGGTAATCTCTGAAACGGCTGGACCGATTTTAACGGGACTTTCACTGGCAGGTAGCTGATGTTTCAAGGAGTAACTAAGGCTAAGGAAGAAACTAATTCTACGCGGGTGAAACCGTGGGGCACAGCTAGTCTCTGATAAAGATCAATTAGAATGTTCAAATGTAAAGAGACAGGAAGGCTGCTTAACACACCGAATTGGCAGTCTTGATCGGAATGCAGTTAAATAAATAAAACATTTTCTTATTTCTTAACATAGGAAGCAAAAGTGAAATATTAAGAGCACAGTTACAAAACTTGTCAGCACAATCTAAATCATGTTTAAAATGCAAATATTTCTGCATAATATGGCAACACTCGATATCTCGCTGTCATCGTGATAAATGCCATTGGGATCTCATGTTTCATAGAATTTTCAATCATATTAAAGTTTAGTTTTTAAATAATATATTGCATCCGAAATTCGGATTTACAAATTATTTTGGTATTACTTCTGTAGCCCGAAGAAAAAACTCAATAATATTGTCAATAAAATGCATACCTATTAACAATGTGTGCGACCCCGATTACGATATTCCTCAATAATATTGTGAATATTCACACTACTTTATTGACAAAAATACTATGTTTGTGCGGCTAGCCTAATGGCTTACATTCGGCGAAAAACTGGTAAAAAAACTGTAAAAACTTCTACCAATCTAGGTTTTGGAATTCATGAATGCCAAATGTGAACAGGACTTCGATCGTTCAACGTCATTTCAATTATTTGTTAGACGCGAACGGGACTGCTGACTTCTTGAAACATCGTCAAAAATACCACACAATTAGGTACAGTCGCTACCAACACCAGCTAAACAAAATTTTTTTTCTTAAAGGTACTAACCTGAGAAACAGCAGCGAGCGCCATCCTCTCGATGTCCACGTTGTAGTAGTTGAGCTGCGGCACGAAGCGTCTCCGCGGACGAATGTCGTCATAATACGCCACTACGTCGTTGATCGACACGACTGGGCAGTCATCCACGGTACTACACCCACTGCTCACCCCATCGACACCACTGTCAGAGTCACCCTCACCACCAAACCCTTCCTTAGAATCCCGGCGATCCCCGTAACTCTGCTCCGAGCCCTCCTGGTACCCGGACTCGTTCATATCATCCGCAATGATCTCCGGGATCTTTGTCGTGTCGTATTCGTAGCCGACATCTTCGTCGAATGTCGTCTCCTCGGCCATTTGCGTCATCTTGATTGTTTTAACACTCGTGTTCCTGCGTACCACTGACCACTACATGCTTGGTCGCGAGACTGGTTCACACTGGTAGCGCCCTGGGGACAACGAACAACTATATTAAATTTGGATTACAATGTCTAAATACGTGTACAGCCGCGTTATACACTATGGTTTTTCAGCGTCGCACTCGTCGAAGAATGTCGGTTAAATACATCGACGACAAATTTAGGGTTATTCAAGTATATTATATTAAGAGATTTTTGAACACAGATGAAGTCAAATAATAATATGAATCGATAGATCTATCTGCGAGATTCTTACGAATAATATAATAAACTCATAATAAATAAACCGAATATCGGCTGTTGGAAACATACATGTGGAAACGTCACAAAGTATCGCTGTCCTCAAATGGGACATGCACCTAAGATATTCTTACCCAATTTATTTATTTTCTCACACATATCAATAAAAATGTGAATACAAATTATTTGTATATTTACAAAAAAACGCAATGTACTTCTACTGATACTATAAAAACAACACTGATGAAACGAAAACATTGACAATTGACAGATTTGAGAATTGTTTGTCAAAAAATTCATACGTTATCTGCAATATTAGCGACTAGCGACCCGTCCTCACTTCGCTTCGGGACGTATTTTTAATAATATTACAAATCGTTGACTTTTCATTCCTTTATTTAATTATAATATATTATTTATAATAAATTACTTATAATTACTGATACATTGTCGCGCTGAAAAGCACGTTTTTATTAAGTACCTATTGTTATTTTTGAAATTATTTACAACATCACATTAGAAACCTCAAAAATAACAGTTCTCCACTATTTAATGGATGTTAATATTATACATATAAACCTTCCTCTTCAATCACTCTATCCATTAAAAAAACCGCATCAAAATCCGTTGCGTAGTTTTAAAGATTTAAGCATACATAGGGACAGAAAAAGCGACTTTGTTTTATATTATGTAGTGAAGAGGTCTAAATAAGCAAATCTTCTTAAATGTAAACAAACTTCGCTTGAGGTCGTCGCATAAACGCGATCCATTTTGATATCCGAAACACTACTTTCGGTTTCGGTTTCGGTCGAGGCCGAGACGAAGACTTTCGCTCTTCACTACTCACTCGACACAGTGACCTCATACTCTCCTAAAGTCTGTGGCACACCTAGATAAATTCTCTAAATAAAATACGCTTAATATGATTTTCATTGAGTAATCACTGCTTTGTCTTTTTTCATGCCATATTTATTTTTTTTTGGATTAAGTGTGACACGGCCCTAACAGAACGAGATGTAAGTTTTTTCTAATGACATTCAATAAATTAATAATAGTTTTTATATCGTTGGGGAATTCCTAAATGAAACCGGTCGATTAGATAGACATGGCTAAAGATTTTATGCACACGCTACTAATTTTGGGTTTATATTCGGTTACGATAATTATAATCTGTGTTATCAGGGGTCTCTCTGTAATATAAGTTGTAATTGCTGTCATAGTTTGTCACAGTGACAGACACGTCACGTCATCATAGACGTCATATACATGGCTCATAATAACTGCTCATGGTCGGGAAGACCGTGGAAATGAGGATACACTTCCAACTCCGGAAAGCATAGCGGATTTATTGACTTTTTTTCTTATATGGTCTCTCGCAGTTGGTAGGGGGGAGCGAGGGCGGCGAACTTCGCCGAAGCGGTCCCTCTGTCGGAAACTGGTGTGGCGGTAGTCATCGACCGGATCCGACAGTTGGGCCTTCAGGTCGCCCTGAGCAAGACGAAAGCCTTGTGTTTCCACGGGCCTCGTAGGAAGCCACCAGTGGGGGCGCAGTTGGACGTAGGGGGCGTAGCCGTCGAAATAGGGGCTGAAATGAAGTACCTCGGCCTCGTTCTCGACGGCAGGTGGAAGTTCCACGCACACTTCAAGTGTCTCGCCCCCAAACTCGTCGCTGCGGCTGGTGCGCTTAGCCGGCTCCTGCCCAACACGGGAGGACCCAGTGCGTGTTGTCGTCGCCTGTACACCGGGGTGGTGAGGTCGATGGCCTTGTACGGCGCGCCAGTGTGGGCGGAAGCCCTGGGCGCTCGCAATAAGGCTCTGCTGCGGAGACCGCAGCGGGTCATGGCGAACAGGGTGATCCGTGGGTACCGCACCATATCACACGGCGCGGCCTGCGTATTGGCGGGGACCCCACCCTGGGACCTCGAAGCCGAGGTGCTCGCAGCCGTTTATCGGCGGAGCGCTGAGGCCCGACAAGGCGGCGGTGCTGTCGCGCCCGAAGAATTGAGGCGCGAGCGGCAGAATGCACAAGAGCAGGCACTGGGAAAATGGCAGGAGCGGCTCGCGGAGCCGGAGGCCGGGCGTCTGACCATAGAGGCCATTCGCCCAGTCCTTAAGGAATGGTTAAGCCGCCGGCACGGGTCGCTCACCTATCGCCTCGTGCAGGTACTGTCCGGACACGGCTGTTTCGGAAAGTACCTGCATGGGGTGGCGCAGAGGGAAGCGAGCCCAAGGTGCCACGAGTGCGGCTGCGACGTGGACACCGCGCAGCACACTCTGGAAGAATGTCCAGCTTGGACGGTCCAGCGCGGTGTTCTGGTCGCTCATACCGGAGGAGACATTTCGCTGCCGACCCTGGTTCGGGCCATGGTCAGCAGCTCCCAGTCATGGGATGCGGCCGTGTCCTTCTGTGATGACGTGATGTCGTCCAAAGAAACGGCGGAGCGGGTCCGAGAGGAAGATCCTCTGTCTGACCCAATCCGCCGTAGAAGGACCGGCCGACGGAGGCGGGCCGAGGAGCGGCTGATGCCTCCGTAAAGAGGGCCGCGGGCGCCGGGACGGGGGTCTTGGCGCCGACGCATGGCCCTCGCGGTTGAAGGGCGCGTTCGTGTTCCGACGCGCCCTCCCATAGTGTAAAAGCCGGGTACAGCCTGGTACCACAAGGAGAGGCCTGACAGGCCAGTCGCCGGGAGGGTCACGGCGAAGCATGTGAAAACATATCACGTGCACCCCCCCACTTAGCGACCTGGAGGAACACCGTGGAGTTTAGTCGGTGCGAGTCCGACATAACCCTTCCGCTGCCCCCGCGGCGGTTGGTGTATCCATAACGGATTCTCCACGATAAAAAAAAAAAAAAGAGGGGAGTTATCTCCACTGCTTTACCGGACTAAAGGGCGAGACCCAAGCGCCTCCAGCCGAGCTTAAAATTAAATATCAAGCAACACAGCTAGGGGGCTCGGACCTCGATACAACGAAAAGAGCGCAATGATACCGTGTAATAAAGGGGTACAACTCCATCTAGTGACAGAGACACAAACTAAAATCAAACTTAAACAATAACTTAAGCAATATGTGAAATGAAGAGACTGGAGTCAACTTGTAGAACGTTTATTATAGTATACAAGTACTTGACACGTTCGAAAATCTCTCGTAATGATTATATCTAAAGGTAGATAATATTTCTTAAAATGTAGTGTTTCCACAGATACTACTGCTCTATATTGAGCAACTGACATTTGACATTGACACCGCAGACTTCCAATGGCATATCCACAGATAAACATAAACACGACTATTCGTTCGGTTTTATATAATACTCTATGTAACACAGTACATAGACTAAAATTGGAAGCCGCCTGATAGCGTTTTTGAATCGGTTAGATGCGCGTGCTGTGTGATACTATCATTTCAAACGATTGGTCCCTAGATTCCATTCTGTGGTAAGTTCTCATACGTGTAGTACGGCAACGTGTTGAACAAAACAATAGATCACCGGCAAAGCAACAAGTCCAACCCTAGTGACCCATATAGCGGAGTGCCAAGGACAACGCTTGCGGCAACAAGTTTCCCATTCTGTCCCGTATTTTTATTACAATTGGATATTTTTCTAGTGGATCCCGTTAGTGGTTTTGTGTGAAAAGGGTTGTTTATGGACTGATTCTAGTGAGATGATTTTAAAACGTTATTTTTCCATTAAATTGCCGGTGACAGATTTATTGCCCAAATATCTGCACGATAAGTGTAAGGTTTGACATATTTTTTTGGTTAATTAATTAATTTGCGTATAAGTGTCGCTAAAGCTAAGGCACAAAATTTAAAAATATATCCTGTTTTTATTTTATTTATTTACTAACTGTGCCCCGCGGTTTCTCCCGCGTAGATTTAGTTTCATCCTTATTGTCGCGGAACCCTAATATTTTTAATAAATAAAAGTAAAGTCTAAGTTACTCCTTGAAACATCAGCTACCTGCCTTTGAAAGTCCCGTTAAAATCCCGGAACAAACAGACAGACACAAAGACAGCAGCGAAAAATTTTAAAACCCTGTGTATTTCATATGCATTTAGTGAAAAGCTGTTATTTGAAATTACAAACAGACACTTCAATTTTGTTTATCTGTATAGATGTATAGATTAATTAATTTGCGTGTTAATGTCCTTTAAAGCTTGCACATACTAAATTACACAAAATTAAAAAAAAATATACTTATACTTTTTTTATTTTATTTATTTATTGTCAGTCTGGCTTGAAATCGGTCGATACTTTTTCGGATACATTGAGTAGTTCACCTATTATATGCTTATGCATATTTTAACTTAACATTTCATTAATATAAAACCTTGAAATCGTAAAACTTATTGTAAAGGTGCACAAAACAGTTCAGGTAGTAAGACTAGTAGGGAATCAATATGAGGTAGCTCTTCAGACTGAGAGAAGTAGCCAAATACCGACCTCAGTAGTATGGTGCGAGAGGGTTATAACCAGTGGATGATGATGATAGCAAAATAAACATTAATAAGAGAACAGTAAATAGAAAAAAGAAACTGAACTAAGGAAACATTTCTATAGTAATTAATCTTCATTATGAAAACGAATACCCGTTTAGTTTAATATGCAAAAATAAAGCAAATGTCTTCCAAAGTACTCAGACTTTCGGTTTTTAAAATGAAGTACTTAATGCGTACAATCCTATTAGAGTTACACAGAAGAAATTAGTCTATTCCATGAGGGTGGCAGAGGCGTTTGCCAAAATAGATGCTTACATACTTGTTTCGCTTCGTTCGCAAGACAATCTCTTGTGAGAATATCTGATGCAATGCTGTAAATTTTTCTCCTTCCAGTGACATCTCTTCGACCTATTTATATATCGTGACAGGAACCATTTTTGCTTATGTAAAACCGCTTCTTTCTCTCATTCCTTTTATATTCCCTCAGTTCTTAAAGCGCCTTAAATACGGACTACTAAATTTATATAATTCAAAGGTGACTGACTGACATAGTGATCTATCAACGCACAGCCCAAACGGACGGATCGGGCTGAAATTTGGCATGCAGGTAGATGTTATGACGTAGGCATCCGCTAAGAAAGGATTTTGCTTAATTCTACCCCCAAAGGGATAAAATAGGGGATGAAAGTTTGTATGAAGCTAAATTTACGCGGGTGAAACCGCGAGGCACAGCTAGTTCATACATAATTCCAATAAACAGAGTACTCATTTATCCTCTCAGACCCCATCCCAGGGCATCTGTAGTCACCTGTTGCTTAACTTCACAATCTTCACAATATGGCATCGCGCCAGGTTTCATTCACCCCAGCTTTACGTAATGACATTTCTGTGAATAAACATCGACTATTCGCTATTCTATGGCGTTTTAATATCCTCTTTACTGTATATAAGATTTGATGGTTCATTTAGTATCACTGAGTAGTAAATATATATCTATACTAATACTAACGAACTTGGCAGACGTTGCACTGTCCTGTTAGTTAGTTTATCTATAAAGATAAATAAAATTGAAGTGTCTGTTTGTGATCTAAATTGTCAGCTTAACACTAAATATTTCAGTCAGTATACCAGCTAATATTATAAATGCGAAAGTAACTCTGTCTGTCTGTTACGCTTTCTCGCTTAAACCTCTACCGATTTTGATGAAATTTGGCACAGACAATCTTTAGACCCTGAGAAAGGACATAGGCTGCCTTTTATTTAAAAATATTAGGTTTCCGCGACCATAAGGATGAAACTAAATCTACGCGGGTGAAACCGCAGGGCACAGCTATACTATATAAATAAAATAAAAATCTCTTTCTTACGAAAATTTCACTGGCAGGTAGCTGATGTTATAAATACTAACTTAAACTACTTTTATTTAAGAAAAATATCACTTAGTAACATCGTTTATATTGTTAAAATCTTACACGCGTAAAACTACGAGGCGCAGCTAATTCAATTCTCTCAAACTCAGATTTATTCGGCACGGCGTCTGTATACGTTTTGTCTATACTTATATTATAAAGACGAAATATTTGTAAGTATGTTTGTAACGAATTGGCTCAAAAAGTACAGGACCGATTTTAAATATTCTTTCACCTATATTATCACTGATTAATCTATACAGATAAATAAAATTGAAGTGTCTGTTTGTAATTCCAAAATTACTGCTTTTCACTAAATGCATATGAAAGTATACACGCTACTGAGACTAAAAAACCAAGTTTTAAATTTTTTCTCTGTCTGTCTGTCTGTTTGTTCCGGGTAATCTTTGAAACGGCTGGACGGATTTTAACGGGACTTTCACTGGTAATGAAATGAAATTAAATAAAAAATATTTATTCAGTTTAGTTTCAGTTTAGGCCCTGGTAAGGTAGGTAGCTGATGTTTCAAGGAGTAACTTAGGCTACTTTTATTCATTAAAAATATTAGGGATCCGCGACACTAAGGATGAAACTAAATCTACGCGGGTGAAATCGCGGGGCACAGCTAGTATACGATATATTCTATCCCCGTACTCCCACGGGAACGGGAACTACGCGGGTGTAACCGCGTGACGTCTGCTCGTTTTATATAGGTACTTGATATTAAGCATCATCATCATCTCCCTGGCCTTATCCCATGTATTTGGGGTCAGCACTTGTTTCAACCTGATGTGGCTGATCGCCTGATTTTTATACGAAGCGACTGCCATATGATCTTCGTAACCCCTTTTTTCGAGGAAAATCGGCAATCTTGGTTAAACCAGTTGTCAGACTTTCTTAGGCCTCTGACTGACCTGTAACTGTGATTGCCAAAGATGTTAAATTGGCAACCGGGACCGACGGCTTAACGTGCTCGCCGAGGCACGGAGGGAACTCGGGCGGTCACCCATCCAACTACTGGCTAGGCGTATGGTTGCTTAACTTCGCTGATCGCATCATATGCGCAATAGCAACTGTGCCACGAGCTCCTCTCTCTTGTACTTGATATTAAGCATGTTCAGCATTATTAAGCTTCCATAATGTCTCGCGCTCGTTTACAGTGGATTCGAAACCGCGACCTCTAGCTTTACAAACAGGATCATTTACCACTAAGCTACCAGGCCTACAATGATTACTTTTAAGCAAACGCCTGTCTGTATGCCAAGCCTTAAGTTTAAATAAGCTAACAAATTAAATCAATTTCCCTCTCTTATAATTAGAGATTCAGTTCCAAACAAAACGGGAGTGAACACGTAATAAGGGTACCATTTTATAAAGGCCCGGCCCTTTGTCCCGTCACAGGATGTGATGTCAAATTAACCTTCAGATTGGGCAAAAGGGCTGTTTTAATTTCACAGAACTTGCGCAAAGGGACCTTTTGTGCAAACGTTGGTACAACAATATGGATGTGTTATTTCAATTTGTATGCGAACTTATTATTGAGATCCCTTCATTAAATAACTACGAAAAGGTGAAAAAAAAACATAGAGTCGAAATGAACTCCTCCCTTTCTTGAAGTCGGTTAATAATAATCCAATTAGTCATCTATACAGATAAATAAAATTGAAGTGTCTGTTTGTAAATCCAAAATAACAGTTTTTCACTAAATGCATCTGAAAGTATACACGATACTGACCCAAAAATCCAAGTTATAAAATATTTCTCTGTCTGTCTGTCCGTCTGTCTGTCTGTCTGTCTGTCTGTTTGTTCCGGGTAATCTCCAAAACGGCTGGACTGATTTTAACGGGACTTTCACTGGCAGGTAGCTGATGTTTCAAGGAGTAATTAAGGCTACTTTTATTTCTTAAAAATATTAGGGTTCTGCGACAATAAGGATGAATTTAAATCTACGCGGGTGAAACCGCGGGGCACAGCTAGTCTATACTAATATTATAAAGAGGAAATATTTGTTTGTTTGCATTGAATAGGCTACGAAACTACTTGACCGATCTTAAAAATTATTTCTGCATTGGATAGCTACATTATCAGAGAGTAACATAGGCTATATTTTATTCCCGTACTCCCACGGGAACGGGAACTACGCGGGTGAAATATGCATTAAATTGTTATAAGCATAGTTTAAGCAAGCCGTTTAGTTTAGGCAAGCCGAAGACAGGGCTCTATGGCACTCATTAGGGGAGGCCTATGTCCAGCAGTGGACTAACATAGGTTGTAGATAGATAGAAGCATAATTTACTTGGTTTTCAATGACAATTTTAGTGTGTGAAAAGTTATAGTCTTCTATAATATAAAATGAATCGCTGAGCGTGTTGCGTAAATCTCGAGAGCAGCTGAACCGATTTTGCTGATTTCTTTTGCGAATTTCAGAGGACGAGTGGGTCCCGACCCCATCAGGCCGACATCTGCAGAGGCATCTAAATATATATAACTCAAAGGTGACTGACTGACTGACATAGTGATCTATCAACGCACAGCCCAAACCACTGGACGGATCGGGCTGAATTTTGGCATGCAGGTAGATGTTATGACGTAGGCTAAGAAAGTATTTTGATTAAGTCTATCTCCCAGGGGATAAAATAGGGGATGAAAGTTTGTATGAACTAAATTTACGCGGGTAAAACCGCGGGGCACAGCTAGTTGTAACATATTTTACTACTTTTCTATAACCATAGATGAAGAATCCTCTATATGTGAATATATAATCAAAATTCACGTATCAAAGCCACGTGCCCATTCGCCACGGGCCACGGTCGGCCATTTTTAATCACCCACCATTTTATAAACACCATAATCGTTGTCATGGACCATAGTCGCGTATCGGCGACGCGATAACATTGCCGTGATTACATTCTACTCACAATTGTAATTTGTACGTGGTGTGAAAATCACTGTACATAAGTTTTTAGAAAAACTCATAGGTGCTTTACGGTGAAGGAAAACATCGTGAGGAAACCTGCTGTCTGAGGAATAATTCAAAGACGTATGTATAGTGCCTGAGACAGCGATGGACTCACCCTCTGTCACGTTGGCACTTAATCATAATCGGTGAAATGTGGGTGTTGAAAATTACAACACATCTGCCTACCCTTTCAGGGAATACAGGCGTGAGCATATGTATGTATGTATTTAATGTGTACTATACTGCGTTATTCTGAAAGATATCTCAGCAAGACGATAAAGTTCAATGTGGCATCAATGAAACCGACACTCGTCGTCTCAGTGCGACGCTGAGAAACCTTACAGAGGGCCAAGTGCGAGTTTTCTTAAAATCGCCGTCACAAGTCATCGCGTCGACGTAAACGCAGATTTGTATGGGCTCACAATAGTGTCATGTTTAAGCCGACAGAGGCGCTGTTTCGATCCCATACAAATTTGACGCGGTGACTTGTGACGGCGGCAGTGAAAAACTCGCACTAGGCGAGTGTTGGCGATGTTTCGGTAGGTACAATTGACAGCTATATATACACACGGTTCGTACATATGTCGCAATGACGGCTTGGTTTGCTTTGCTCATCAATTGTGTCACAAATAACCTAGTGTTATGACTCAGCTGTTTATAGTCATTGAGGTGAATAGAGTCAAAAAGTATGGAAAACAATTCATGCAGAACTGCATGCGGTCCAGTAAAATATAATATAGTCTTGACTTTCTAGACGAATTTTTTTATCACTGAGCATTGGCTTGTAAGCATATTAACAATTTAAAAATATATTTTTTTTTTTTTTTGTTTTTCCTTTTATATTTTTTTGATGCATTAATAGCTCTTGAAAATATATTTCACAACAAAAATAAGCATTGTCTTATATTCCACATATCATCCATATCTAAATATATATAACTCAAAGGTGACTGACTGACTGACTGACATAGTGATCTATCAACGCACAAGCCCAAACCACTGGACGGATCGGGCTAAAATTTGGCATGCAGGTAGATGTTATGAGGTAGGCATCCGCTAAGAAAGGATTTTGATTAATTCTACCCCCAAGGGGATAAAATAGCGGATGAAAGTATGTATGAAACTTTGTCAATTTTAAACCGATCGGGCTGAGACTTTGCATGCATAATTTATTTATTTAAAAAAATAATAAAAATCAACGCGGGTGAAACCGCAGGGCACAGCTAGTCATCCATTAAACATCGAACCTGCGAACCTCTAACTACACTTTACCACAAAATGAAAAATTATCACGTTAATAAAATCGCGAGTTCAAAGCCCAAAGTAACTATCACACGTGTAAGAAGTCGCGGTCAGTAGCTAGTGTATAGATATAACACGATAGAAAGCAAAAATATCACGGTATATTTGAATAATGAACCCGAAACCTCTGTTTTCTGTAAATTAAAAGTGAAAAGATCAAAGTTATTGTTCGGTATTGTTTAGTCAGGCAACTCAAAACAAAAGTAATTTTGCCATTTTGCCAAAAGCTGAAAGGACGCAAAACGGCCATTCTGCCGAAGCCTCCTACGCGACTCTCGAATTAATTCTTTAAATAACAATTTAAGCCCTACTTAAGGCTTCTTTATACCTAAAAAAGGAATGTTAAACTCTGTAATACAACAGGGGGCCAACTATGATCGTTGAAGTAGCGCGTATTAATAACTCCTTAACTTTGACGTTTAATTTTACGGTACCAAAATGAAATGTGAAATCACAGAAGTTCTTAAAACGTTCTGCTTAAATCAATGATGATATGCCACCCAGTAGGTATTAAAGCAAACATTTTAATACTAGCTTCTGCCCGCGACTTCGTCCGCAGATCTATGCGAACTTTAACCCGCGACTGGTCTTAACGTGATGATATATAGCCTATAATAGCCTTTCTCGTAAGTTTTTATTTTTGATAATTGAGCATTGGAACTGTGTCCATGGGCTTATAGTTACTTGAGTGATTTATTTTGTATTTTTAAAACTGTATAATATTCTTTAAAAGAGTAATTACTGAGTTTCTTGCCAGGTTCTTCTCAGTAAAAGCAACCTTCCGAACCTGACGGTAGCATGTATAATCCTGTGTAATTGTGTCATTCTGTCGATTTAAAAGTACTTTGTATAAAATCTAATCGAATAAAGATATATTTGAGTTAGATAAATGGGCTGTATAATAATGATCATTTTATAAATCGTACAAGGGGACCTACAGTCATCGGTTTAAGCAGTGCGTATTGAGAACTTCTGAGCTTTGACGTTTCTTTTGAACCGTAAAATGAAACGTCAAAGCTAAGAAGTTCTTAATACGCGCTGCTCAAACGATCATAGTTGGCCCCCAGTAGTTCCTGAGATTAGCGCGTTCAAGCAAAGATACTCTTCAGCTTTATTCATTAGTATATATTATACATTAAAGTTTTTTTTTAATTCTTTCAAAAAGTCAAAGTGACTGAAGTCAGAATAGAATATACTTTCACATGTATGTAGTGAAAAGCTGCTAATTTGGAATTACAAACAGACACTTCAATTTTACTATATGTATAGATGAGGGACTCTCATCTTTTTAAACGAATTCAGGTTAATTTACTACCGTTTCAAAATTTAAAGAGAAAGTCTTGCTAGAGAAGCGATCCTCTAATCGAATTGTATTTTGTACGGAGAGCCCTTAAGGGAAAAACAAAGAGGCAATGACCTATTCTCCTAAACAGATAACGATATTGCAACGATATACCTATAATTACAAAAAGTATACTTTGATACCTAATTCGAGTGCTGGTGAATACTGGGCAGCCTTGGACACTCACTTTTATACATATACCATTTATATGTAATGTCGATTTATTATCATGGACTTTATTTTACGGAACCGAAGGTTAAAAATCCAACGCTCTATCGATTAAAATCGGGAGCAATTAGATAGACATTTTAATATAGTAATTGTTGGGCGTATGCATTCTTTTGTTTCTTGAATGATATTGTTCATAATTGTTTTTGGCGTTTGTGTTTTTCGAGGTTATTATTGTTTATACTGGAGTATTTATGACACAGCTGTTTTATCGACACAGATAAGTTCTTATATTGTAAGTACTTATATTGTCTGCACGAATTTGAACAAAAGAACTATATTTGTGTCCATTTATTTGATACAATAGCTTCCGCGATCTACGTACTCACTTAGTAGTTATTCTCCACGACTGCCTGGTTAAGTTCGGTCATTGATATTTTCATATTAATACTAAATTTGGTTTTGGATACATTTTTTGATAGCAATTTATATATTAAAAAAATGAATCCCCATTTCCCTTGGTCACGGCATCACGCCTAAACGGCTGGATGGATTTTAACGGGATTGGCACTTATCACTGGCAGATAGCTGATGTTTCAAGGAGTGACTTAGGCTAATTTTATTTTTTTTAAAAAGCATGAAACTAAATCTACCCGGGTGAAACCGCGAGGCACAGCTATTCAGAATACTTTAATACACTTAGTTAAGATGAATGTAAGTCGAAAAATAACCTCTGATGCAGTTACCGACCTTGTATGAAGATTTATTGAGCTTATAACGTATGAATATTTTAACAACCTTTATATACGTTTTGTCCTGAAATTACAGGTAACATCGCAGGCAGTAACTAACTAGTCTACACTTATATTATAATGAGGAATGCTTTGATTGTATTTTTGTTTGTTTGCATTGAATAGGCTCCGAAACTACTCGACCGATCTTGAAAATTCTTTCAGCAATGGATAGCTACATCATCAGTGAGTAACATAACCTATATTTTATCCCCGTACTCCCACGGGAACAGGAACTACGCGGGTGAAACCGCGTGACGTCCGCTAGTGTCTAATAAAATCACAAAGTATTAAGTTCAGAAATTAGGATTTTATTTTTAACGTAAATTAAGTAATACAAAATAATTAACATAAGAAACCACAAAGAAATTGTAAAGCGCTCGTTCCACGAACGTAACATTTTATTCAAAACGATTTCTCATTCAAGAAGGTACCTCTTATAAACCTAATTAAGTAGTTTTCAGAGAATTTCATAGAGCACGATAGCTTCGAAGGCTTAATGGGGCATTGCACTGTTAGCAAATTAATTGCATTTTCCGGGTAAAGATTCCCCTGTTACAAAGATATCTAGTCAAGTTAAAATTAACATTTCAATTAAGTAGATATTGAGATAGGTAAGTATTTCATGAATGCCGTACGGTTATCAATATAATTATGCGAGTCGAGGCTTTTGAGACACACATTTTGGTCACAGAGGCACGGCAGCGGCCAAAAAATTGGTCTTTTAGTTGTATAACAATTAAATTTTATTGAACTAGCTGACCCGAACTTTGTAGCGCCTAACAGTTGATTCTTATTTCTTTCTATTTTTCTACCCTAATATTATATTGTTTGTTTGCATTAAATAGGCTCCGAAAATACTTGACCGATCTTGCGAAAATTCTCGCTGCAATAGATAGCTCATCAGCGAGTTACATAGGCTATATTTTATCCCCGTATACCAACGGGAACGGGTATTAAATAAATTTCATAAGAACCATCCTCGTACTTCAAGGAATATTAAAAAAAAAAGAATTAGCGGTTCAGCTGGTCTCGAGATATGCGCCTAGCAACACATTCAGCGATTCATTTTTATATTATCTTATACCTTTAAACGAGCAATTCTTGTATATATATAATCTGATCTCGGGAACGGCTGCAACGATTTTCATGAAATTTTGTATGTAGGGGGGTTCGGGGGCAAAAAAAATATCTAGCTAGGTTTCACTTTCAGAAAACATCGTTTTCATGCACTGAAAAACTCATAAAATATCAATACAATACATATATATAAAATAGAAATTACATACTAAATTTCGCCGACAATTGTCAAGTTATGATAGCTCAGAGTTGAGGCTGTCAGCTTACGAGGTGATAACGGTGAGTACCCCGGTTCGAGACTGACGTTCACCGGTTCGATTTTTTTCTTTTGGTTCCTTATTTTTTCTATAAGCTTTTTTGAGAAAAAGAAACCGAGTACAGCTAACCAGGTACTAGAAGATTAACAGCGTAACCTAATAGGAAAACGATATTACAAAGAATAATCGAAAAAATTCTAACAACTTTTACTTCTATTCAAGTCGGAGTAACACAGTCACAGAACTGATAGAAGAGACACTTAATAAAATGGCAACATAAGGGCCTAACTTGTTCAAAAAGTCTCGAATGATTTCGGATCAAATCGGGCTCACACAAGGGATAAGTAACTCATGAATTAAATTATTTGGTGGTAAAATGAACCCAAACTTAAAAAATATTTACTGCATAGTTATAATATTTCCTACTGACGGACATAACTAGCCCGGACAATTCTGAAACCGAGCAAATTAATTAATGACAATGACTCAAAAAGAGCAAATTAATTAGTGACATGATTTGCTGGAACCGAATAATTAAGCGCCTTCGCGTCCGATTTGGGAGTCAAGAGTTCAGATTCGGTTTACTCAAAATAATTAATTCACACAAATTATTTAAATCGTATTAGTTCTTGTTGAACAATTCAGAAGTTGACGTAATTCAGAGAACGAGTTAATGAGAGCAAACGATTTTGGCGCAGCTAGCGCACTCTTAGTAGTAACTAAAGAATAATGCGCTCGTAAGTCGCAAGTTATGAACGAAAATAGTGGGGACTAGCTGTGCCCCGCGGTTTCACCCGCGTACAGTTAATGTCTTGGGTGTCCCGTGGAATCATTATGCTTTTTTTAAATAAAAGCCTAAATTACTCCTTGTAACATTAACTATCTGCCAGTGAACGTCCCGTTGAAATCGGTCCAGCCGTTTCGGAGGTGACCCGGAACATTTTGAAATTGGTTTTTTGATGTCAGTCTCGTATATACGAAATATGCATGCAATCTCCTCCCGGGATTACAAACAGACACTTCAATTTTATTTATCTTGAGTTTCTTGCTAGATTTTCTCAGAAGGCTAGTTCCCGAGCCAAACATACATATTACCAGGGCCAAAACTGAATATATTTTCCATTTTCATCTATGTCTGCTAGCTTCTATTACCGTCAAATTAAGGGAGTCGGCCTTTTGTAAATATTGTGGTAGAAGTTTACTATTAGAGGTTGTAACAAAAAGCAGTGTCCGACCGCCGTCCGTTGCGTCAGCGCATGGTGAAAGTAAAACGACAGCTGATTGGCTCCAATATTTATCTACGTAGGAAACTACAGGTTGATAGCCCTTTGTGCAACGCAAGGTATCTATTCATACGCAATTCTAATATCTCTAGACAAATCCATACTAATTGACTAGAACTAGGAAACCATGCAACGATATAGACACTTTGAACTAGAAGTCCTAATTACCGATGACTAGCGGACGTCAAGAGGTTTCACCCGCGTAGATCCTGTTCCCGTGGGAGAACGTGGATAAAATATAGCCTATGTTACTCGCTGATGATATAGCTATCCATTGCTGAAAGAATTTTCAAGATCGGCCAAGTAGTTTCGGAGCCTATTCAATGCAAAGAAACCAACGAACATCAACCTGCCTTCTCTAGCATCCTTAAACTTCGGGTCATCAGGCCGTTGAAAATCACGTGACATACACATAACACAGAGTTCTAGCATCACTTTTCTTCAGTTCAAGGCTAGAGAACATCTCGTCGATGAATATAACGCACGCATAACCCCTAAGGTATTCAATAGGTATTCATAGTTGGTCAATTATTAGTAGGGGATTAGTTACGGGATAAAAAATTAAATTCAAAAATCATTATTAGATTACATTTTTAATAACAGAGTACTTCCAAACTGCCAATATGTCATTGTCATGTCATTTTTATTTTACCGCTAGGTTTGGAATGTTGCTTTTACTGTGCAGAATCCAGCAGGCAACTCAGTAAGGAATTTCACATATCACATAATATGATAAGCCCATGGATACGGTTCCAATGTGCAAATGTCGATTCGTCATCATACAGGTCTGATGCCAAGTTTGATAATAAAGTACGATTTGAAATCTACGCAATACTATTAATAAAACAATAAATAAGAGAGATAGAACAAGAAGGGATCTTCCGTTAGATTTTTGGGACTGCCCGCCTTGGGACCGATCCTCGAACTAACGAAAAAGTTGTTTAAGGGGGCCTACTCGCTTTCTCCAAAAAACGAAGCTTCGGCCGAAAGTTCGCAAAGTTCCTAGCACGGCTATTATTCGTTCTAAAATTACGTCCGAACGTGGTCCGCTAGAAAATTATTTAATGTTTATATTTTCTAAACCAACTATAATTAAATTATTAGACGAAGAAAAATTTGAGTTTGATAAAAACAAAGCGATAATGAAACTACGTTTAATTTTCGTTCGTTCACGAAGTTTCGTTTTCGGAGAAAGAGAGTAGACCCCCTGGTCTGTGAGTTAAGTGAACTCTTCTTTATAAGATGTTTAATTCACTCTCTTTGTAGCCATAAAACTAAATATGGCCATTTTGCTAGCCTTAAACTAACATTTACGCTGCTCAACGGTGCTAATATCCGAGGCGATATTTAGAAGGTAACCATTTATCTTCACCACAGAGTTGCAATTACTTTGGCACTCTTAAATGACAATCAACATTAGAAAGTGAGGATGTGGTTGCGATTTAGGGAATTGCCGTCTCAAGTAAATTGTACGCTGACTTTTTGGAATTTTAATAATTTAAGGTTGCCACATATTTATAAGTGGCCCCGCAATTGCGTCGGCGTGGACTACGTTTTAAGGGCTTGAAATTACAAGTAAAAGAATATTAAAGGGAAAAATAGTCTTAGTTACTCCAATGACTGTGAAAGTTTTATCGAAATCTTATCTTATTAAATATATAAGAATGAATTGTTGTCCGTTAGTCTCGCCAAAACTTGAGAATGGCTGTACCGGCTTGGATAAAATTTATCTTGATGTATATGTAGAAGGTCAGGGAAGTTTTAATCGGTGAAAAACCTAAATAATAAGTTAAGTTAAAAGTGACACAAGAAAAAGAAAATCACCTGGTCAGCTAGTTTATAAAAAATATAAAAAAAAAAACAAATTACCTACGATATATTATACTTATAACAGGAGAGGAAGACTTAAAAAACGATAGATGGGAT
This sequence comes from Watsonalla cultraria, assembly GCA_964035505.1. Classification (NCBI taxonomy): domain Eukaryota; kingdom Metazoa; phylum Arthropoda; class Insecta; order Lepidoptera; family Drepanidae; genus Watsonalla; species Watsonalla cultraria. Next base: position 11,153,653 of record OZ037719.1, read on the forward strand.
GTGTGAAAGATGATATGCCTACAATGGGAACGAATACAGATATGACGGCTGATAGAGAGATATGGAAGAGAAGAACACACTGCGCCGACCACAAATAACATGGGATAAGGGCAGGAGGATGATGATATTATTCTTACAATAAATACTTTTTTAAACTTATATAAAGCTTTGGACATTACAGACAAACACATCAATGTTATTTATTTGTTAAGATACTGTCTGTACATTACTAAAATCTAGAGAAAGGAGGATGCAGACTAAGTAGTTAACTAAATAAAATAAACTATAACAGTAAGATCTCATATCTCTCCTTTTAGACGTTGCGGTCGTGATCTCTTTGTATCACGTAATATCTGTGTTGAGATAACTGTTTGCATAACTACATGTATTAAGGAGTACCAGAGTGCCTAGTGCCAGATTTCTTAAAATCGCCGTCTCAAGTCATCGCGTCGACGTAAACGCAGATTTGTATGGGCTCACAATCTTTAGGCCGGCAGAGGCGTTGTTCCTATCCTATACAAATCCGCGCTTACGTCGACGCAGACTTGTGACGGCGGCATTGAAAATTGCACTAGTCCCTCTTAATATAATCGTATGTTTACATCAGACGGAATAATCATCGTTTTCAATACATTGATTGTAAAAATTTATATCATTCTCGTTGCCACTCACTGCTTCTTTGGTCTAGTGGTTAGGTTAGACGGGGAAAAAATAAATATTAAGATTTATTTCGAAAATTCCCTACATATGCTTGGGGTTTGGAGGTTGGCGGTGTTTACACCCCCGTGCCTCGGAAAGCACGTTAAGCCTGATCTCTCTCCGGTCGTGTCGGATTGCCGTCCCATCAAACTATGAGAGTCAGGGAGTAAAGAGTGCACCTGTTTTTGCGCACACACTTGTGCACTATAATATAGTGCGCAGTTGGATAATCCTCGTTAAGATTAGCCGCTGTGGCTGAAATCCGGTTAGGAGATCATCTTCATCATCATTGTTGTATATACCTTCAATGCAGGTCCTGCATTTATCTGAGACTAGCGGACGTCACGTGGTTTTACCCGCGTAGTTCCTGTTCCCGTGGGAGTACGGAGATAAAACATAGCCTATATTAATCAGTAATAATGTAATATTCAAATGGTGAGAGAATTTTTAAAATTGGTTTATAAATTTTTGAGCCAATTCGTTACAAACATACATACAAACCTTTCCTCTTTATAACATTAGGATAGATTCAAAGACTTTCGAAAAAGAAAAGAAAGAACGAAGTTCGAAAATCCCTAGTACTCTATGTAACAGGACCCTTCTGAAATGGCGTACGAATTTACTAAAATATTTTTGTGTATAAAATGACGGCCTTAGAAACAGCCTTCACCGTCAACAATAAAATTTAATTTAGGAATACTTCACACATTAAGCGTAGCTTCACGCAACGTTATCGGTGCGATAAAGGCTGTGTCAATCAATTATTATAGCGTGCAAGCCGCTATAACTATATATATGATATAATGTTACCACTTTCTTCACACCTAAATCCTATCCCAAGCATGTATCAGACACTGTTTCAATACAAAAGTTTTATCAATTTAAACTAGCTGTGCCTCGTGGTTTTACCCAAAACTATGTTAATAAGTGATAATTTTTCCGATTTTTGTTTTTTTTCATAAAGCCTTCTTCAATTAACGAACTCATCATCATCATTCTCCTGCCCTCATCCCATGTTATTTGGGGTCGTCGCAATGTGTTGTGAGTGGTGCGGGGCCTCAATGAATGAACTATCAACACAAAAATATTTTTTCAAATCAAACCCCAGTTTTATAATATTAATATAACTTTAATTATAAATTTCTCGTATCACAATGTTAGTTGCCATACTCCTACGAAACGGATTGACCAATGTTTATGAAAATGCGTGCTCATATCGGATAAAATCGGACAACATCTATTTTTCATAACCCTATATAAGGCTGATCTACCCCAAAAATAAATGGTAGTACAACGTTTCCGGGCACTGTTAGTATTAGTATACATTTTCCCCAATCCGTGTCGATCCACAAACATAATGTTAGCGAAGTAAGTGCGTAGGAGGATTCGTGTGTAGGCGGCGGTATGATAATCTACAATAGCTCACACCGCCGTATTTAGGCCGTATTATCACTATCCATCGCCCGGTGAAGGCTTGCGTTGCGAAAAATTTCACTCAAGGATACACACTCGTGATTTTGGATTAGCTTTATCTATACATCTATACAGTTAAATAAAATTGTATAGTCTGTTTGTAATTCCGAATTAACAGATTTTCTTCAAATGCATATAAAAGTATAAATGCTACTTACATTAACAAAACAATTTTAAACAAAATCTCTGTCTGACTGTTTGTACCGAATCATCTCTGAAACGGTTGGACTGATTTTAACGGGACTTTCACTGACACATAACTGATGTTACAAGGAGTAGCATAAGGTAAAGTCAACGCGGGGAACAGCTAGTATCAAATAAGTCAGTTAACAAGGTATAGCTCTGGCGTCATCGCGAAAACGTTCTATTGAGTTGAAGTCTTATCGAACTACGCTTTCGCTTTACGTAAATACCACATTGGGAGGGTATTTTGATCGAATGACTTTAATCGTGCAACTTTCCATCCTTCGAATAACGAAAAATAAAGACTGAAATTCAGTCCATAATTTACAAAATGTAAGTAGTGTAATATTCCCAGCGTCATTCAAAGCTCACGTATCTCGTATATTGCCACTCAACGCCCCCGCGCACTGATATCTAAATGCAGGACTCTACCTGTGCAATATTAACCAAATTTGAGGATGTTCACCGTATAGGCAGTTTAGTTAAATAATTACATTATGTTTCGTATAAGATTTTGTCATAAATCCATACAAAACATAAGTACAATTCTACCTTTAATTTTTAAGTACTGTTCCTTGTATATATAATTAAGTTTTTATATATTTATAATAAAGCTGCTGCTCAGCAGTAGTCCCTCAAGCGCCGGAAATATGCTTGCATTGGTCAAGGATACATATTTTCTGCGTTTGCGGTTGAAACTCTGGGGCCTTGGGGTCCGGATACTCATCAGCTTTTCAAAGAGCTTACACGTCGTCTGGTAGAAGCCTCTCGTGACAAGAGAGCTGGGGCTTTTCTCGTTCAGAAAATCAGCATTGCTATTTAACCTGGCAATGCTGCCAGCCTTCTTGACACGATCCCGAGAGACACCGACTTGGGACAAGTTTTCTGCCTTTAATTAGTTTTAAGTACTGTTCCTTGTATATATAATTAAGTTTTTATTGAATAAATGTCAATCAATAATACAATCTACGAATAAACAGACGGAATGACACTATATTACTTTCCTCTGGGATTGAAACCAGGATTTCGTATTCCGCAGTAGTAGACCGACGGGGAAGTCTGTTTACTGCAACTAAATTCGAAAAAGCAAAAATTATCTTCTAGGCATGACAAATAGATAAATATAAAAAAAAAAAAAAAAAAAAATTGCCTCCAAGTATACCAGCCGCGTTATTCTGTAAGGTTTCTCAGCGTCATACTCAACATCGAGTGTCGGTTTCAAAGATAAGGAATTGAACTTTATCCTCTATGTATTATGTAGCAATTTCCTATGATTGACATAACCGACACTCGAGTTGGACAGTTGAAGCTATTTTTTCATTAAATTTTCTATTCTCCAACTCCGAGCGAACTCGATTCTAATATGAACATGATAAAATATAATTGTGCGCATACAAAACGAAGTTAGAAGCTAGTTATTGTACTCGTACAAGCAGAGAAAATGCAGGAACCTTGACATTCTAGCCGGAGTTTATCGCAAAGTTGCTACTTTATTAGCAACCTATCTAACTAGTACATTATGTAGCCGCTCTATTCTGTAGAGTTCCTCAGCATCGAACTCAACGTCGAGCGTGGGTTTCAGTCGTAGGGAATTGATACGTAATACATCTATACATCTATATACAGATAAATAAAATTGATGTGTCTGTTTCTAATTCCAAAATAACAGTTTTTCACTAAATGCATATGAAAGAATATAAGGAACTGAAATGAAAAAAACATTTTTTAAAAATGTTTTCTGTCTGTCCGTCTGTTTGTTAAGGCTTGGGCTACATTTATTTAATAAAATAATTAGGATTCCGCGATGAAAAAAAGCCAGCCGTGAAGTTACGTCTATGGGTGAAACGGCGGGGCACAGCTAGTAGTTACCTACTTAATATAAATAAAAAAACAAATGAATATTTTATTGTGTAAGAGCTATTATAATTAATTACAAACAGAAAACTTGCCCAAAATCGGTGCCTCTCGGGATTGTGCCGAGAAGGCTGGCATGGCCGTTGTGAAAACAAGGAAGTTAAATTTCATTACACAATGATTTCAAGGACAGTTGAGGGAAACCTTACATGAATAAAATAAACTTTGACAACGAACATAAAATTCAGAGAATTACACAACAACAGGAAATTCCTTATTCGCTAGCCGGCGCCTTCAGCTTCGCCTGCGTGGCAATAAGATTGCACTTACAAACTTACAACCCCCATTGACCCCCATTGGGGGTAGAATTTCGGAAAATCCTTAAGTGGATACCATACAAAAACACACAATCTTATTTTGATGTCTACAGGACCAGCGGTTTAGGTCGCGCGTTGGAATTATAAGTCAGTCAGTCAGTCAGGACTTTGAATTGTATGTGTATAGATTTATTGCTCCGTCGATACGCATTTAGATGTAAGTAGAACTACTAGACTTTTCTTTATGTTATTTTTTATCGACTTTTGTGCATTGGAACTGTGTCCATGGGCTCATTATCATGTGATTTCGTATTTTTAAAATTGTATAAGATTTTTAAAAGAGTAATTACTGAGTTTGCTGCCAGGTTCTTCTCAGTAAAATCAATCTTCTGAACCTGGCGGTAGCATGTATAATCATGTATAATTATGTCATTTGAATCTCAATGAATTATGTCATCATCTGACGATTTGAAAGTACTTTGTATAAAGTCTAATCGAATAAAGATATTTTTGACTTTGATATATAATCTACCTACTGAGTCGTACAAGGTACGCCTGGTCACCTAATCTCCGGTGAAAAATTGACGTATTAAACGTGGTCCCACTGCTATTGACCCAAAGTGGGTCCACGAGTAATATTTTTACCCATAGACTCTAGTTTGAAGTTATCCTTTTTGTAAACAAACCTTATGCTAGGGAATACCCGAATCACTCTTGAATTGAAGCTAGAATTGGTCCGTGGGCTCACAGAAACTGACATATTGAAAAGGATACATTAAAAATAGAGCAGTGGGTCTAATATTACTCGTGGGTATAATTATACCATTGTGGGTCAATAGCAGTGGGACCACGGTTAATACGTCGAAAAATGGGTGTTATTATTCCTCATGTCTTACACACCTTGTGAATTCATGTAGGTATAGCAGAGCTCAGTCAAAACATGAATAGCGTAACAACTAACAATCCTTCCAATTGCGAATCAAATAGGTACCGAAACAAATACCAAATTGGCCAACATTCCAAAGTAAACCGCTCAAAGTTGTCAATGTGAAATTGGCTGAGAGTTGGCACCCCTGAAACTAGCTTTGAACTACCCGCAACTGGTACTTGGGAATTGGATTTACATTCTATCTATCTATCTATACATCTATACAGATAAATACTCGTAAAATTGAAGTTTGGAATTTCAAAGTAACAGCTTTTTACTAAATGCATATGAAAGTATATACGATACAGACATTAAAAACCAATCTTAAAAAAAATCTCTGTCTGTCTATTTGTCCCGGGTAATCTCCGAAACGGCTAGACAGATTTTAACGGTACTTTCACTGGCTGGTAGCTAATGTTTCAAAGAGTAACTTAGGCTACTTTGCACTTAAATAAAACATAAGGGTTCCGAAGGGTACCCCGCACAGCTAGTATTGAAGGATAGTTAAGAAAGCCTTTTATTAGTTAGTACAGTTGGCATCTTGAGTTACGACAGCTGACCTAGAAAGAACATTAGTCATTTTATGACTCTATCTCTGTCTGTCTGTATGACGCGAATAAAATACATGCGTAGCTACCACTATTTTCTCTTAGCGCTCATAAGTCGTGACAGCTCGGCAGACAGACAGACATGCATGATATGGTGCTGAGACTTAATGTGTTTAAGACGGTGACATTCATTCGCGGAACCCTATTTTACGAATTACACTAAGCCTATGTTACTCCTAACATCTGCTATCTGTCTTATAATCGGTCCAGCTATTCCGTAGATTAGTCTGAGGCAGAGAATTTTTTTCTAAAGTTTTTGTTATATAAGTACCGTATATACTTTCATATGCATTTAGTGACTGTTGATTTGGAATCTCAATCATTTTATTTATTAGTATAGAGTTAATTAAGTATCTGATAACTAAGTTAAAGAGTTAATGCGTGTTCAATCAAATCTTGCAACGAATTGTTAAAATAACATACTGAATAAAATATTTATCATAAAATAGCTTTCAAGTAGGTTAATACTGGATTTAAATACGCGTATAAGGTTTTGAATATATTAAAATAAACACCATGAAAACTCGATTTAAATCGGATAAATTTCTTTACGGCGATTTGGATAAACAATGGCTATGATTAGTCCATACCATAGAAATGAAGAAATGTTGCCTCGCAACTACTGAAGCCTGAAGATAATAATAATAATGCCGAATCACTCAAAAGTTCCTTCACATTGACCGTTCACTAACTACTCACAACCCCATTAGTGATACTCACTTGGCCTAGGCCCGTGAATATCCCACCCAATAGCCAGGGTCTAAGAATTTGGCTATGGTATCCCCTGCCTGTCGTAAGAGGCGACTAAAAGGGGGCCGGAAGGCCTGCTGGCGGTGGTCAGGGTGGGAGCTTTGACCACCGAGCCGCGGGCCCGGGAAGGTGGCAGCGCGATGTGGCTCGCGCTGCCTTGCACAGCGAGGTCTCCAGGGGCGGCGATACAGCTGCCCCGGGGATGTGCCCCGGCAAAGTGTGGGGGGACACCGGTGCGATCTATCAGAGTACCCGGAGTCCCCCCAAAGCACTGAGGATGGCCACCGGGGGGGTTTTAGTGCGGTAAAAATCCCACATACCCCGATCAGCCTCTCCCAGGGCGGTAGGGGACCTTTTGACGGTTTCCCCCTCGTCAATAAAAAAAAATAAAAAAAAAGGCCCGTGAATAACCAAAACAAACCCGGTTTGTAAAACCTAGAAAAGTTAATAACTTTAAAAAATAAAATAATATCATAATAATAATAATGATGTCCTACCGAATTTCTGTTACGGCGGCTAATCTCAACGGGGATTAGCCATCTGCGCAGGAGATATTATAGTGCACAAGTGTGTGCGCAAACACAGGTGCACTCTTTATTCCCTCACTCTCATAGTCCGATGGGACGGCAATCCGACATCACAGTATTAGTGCTTTATGGTTAAGGAAGACATCGTCAGGAAACCTGCATAAGTCTGAGAAGTTATTCAAAGATATGTATAGTGGCTGAGACGGCGATGGACATTGACACTTAATCATCTTCGGTGAAATGTGGGTGTGGTTGCTATACTCCTGCTTACCCCCTTCAGAGACACTTCTGGGATGGCGTGAGCATATTTATTTATTTTCTATATTTATTTGTAGTCGATGCATTTCGTGCCATTGCTTATAAATGTCAAATCAGAGATGTAATAAAGTTATCCACATACAGCACTTATGTCATAAATAGATAAAAGCAGTTAAATTTGACATTGAATGATTTTATGAATGCAATAAAATGGAGTGCCTTAATAGGATGCACAGTGCACTTATACCTATAATATTTATACTTATATATACATATGCATGCCTGAAGTCCCCGAAGGGGTAGGCAAAGGTGCTGTAACAATAACACCCACTTTACAGCGAAGATGATTAAGTGCCAACGTGACAGAGGATGAGTCCATCGCCGTCTCAGGCACTATACATACGTCTTTGAATTGCTTCTCAGACATATACAGGTCACGTTTCCCTTCACCGTAAAGCACGTGGGTTGAAATTACTACACTTAAGTTTTTAGAAAACCTCTTTGGTGAATGCCGCTGGGATTCGAACGTCCATATCAAAAGTTATTATAGTTACTCAAATCTATAATACCTCTACATACGTATACGAAAGCCTTCTTTACAACAAAATAAACCCAGCTAAACATATCAAACCTGGTTGTACGAGTATTTCTAACGAGTACCATATAATTTGGAAGTAGAACGTTCTAACAAGACCAACCATAGACCAGCTTACCTATATTATACTGTCGGCTTAGTCTGTAATTACGTATCGGTTAACTAACCGTTAGTAACACTGGACCACAGTATAAATATACGTTTACTATAAACCAGTATGGAATCTAAAAATGATTCGTTCGAAATTACACACTCACACAGACCCACGTATCTAGCGTAGTGAAATAAGGGGTGTCACGTCGCGCATATATAGTCGTCAGGGTGACGGGTCGCTCACTTCCCTCTATAATGGTTGAGGAGGGCGATGGCTGGCATTCTCGTCATACTTGTGAACAGGTGCTGCTTGTGGGGGCTGGTCATCTCAAGCTACGCATTTAGATATAAATAGAACTACTAGACTTTTCTTTATGTTAATTTTTATCGACATTTGTACATTGGAACTGTGTCCATGGGCTTACATTTCTCAAATGATTTATTTTGTTTAAATTGTATAATATTTTTGAAAAGAGTAATTACTGAGTTTCTTGCCAGGTTCTTCTCAGTAAAAGCAACCTTCCGAACCTGGCGGTAGCATGTATAATCCTGTAAATTGTGTGAAAAGGTAAATTTCAATATCGTTGGGTGTAAAATTTCTTATTAATTTTTTTTTTTTTTAACTTAATAGGCTTTTTTTTCGCTTATGAATTTGTTATATATAAGAATAGAAAACAGAATTTAAATTTGGTCTAAATTCCATACTGCTCAGGATGCTTATTTATATACTATGCCGTTAGTAAGACTGGACGGTAGGTCGACCTATAAGTCGTAAAAACGATGCGAAAATCGATTGTACTTAAATGCCACCTAGTGATGCGAATAGTAAGTTCTTGCAGCATATTGTATTTTTAAATGTCAAAGGAGTTCTTAGTCCTCGTTCATTGTTGGTACTAAAATAGCTGGAAGGTATCAAGCTATTCTGTGAAGTTTATTTGCAACTAGCTGTGTCTCACGGTTTTACTTGCGTAGAGTTCCATGTATGACCCGCGGGAACTGAATGTTTTCGTAGAAATATAAGTAGCCTAAGTTACTCCTTGTAAAATTAATATGCCAGTGAAAGTCCCGCTAAAATCAGTCCAGCCGTTTCGAAGATTAGACGGAACAAACAGAGATTTTTTTTTAATAAGTTTTTTTTATTTTAGTACTGTTTATGCTTTCATATGCATTTAGTGGAAAGCTGCAATTTTGGAATCATATAATACTAGCTGTGCCCCGCGGTTTCACCCGCGTAGATTTAGTTTCATCCTTGTGGTCGCGGAAACCTAATATTTTTAATAAGTAATGGGTAGCCTATGGCCTTTCTCAGGGTCCAAAGATTGTCTGTGCCAAATTTCATCAAAATTGGTTGAGAGGCTTAAGCGGGAAAGCGTAACAGACAGACAGAGTTACTTTGGCATTTATAATATTAGTGGGGATTGGAACAGACACTTCAATTTTATTTATCTGTACGGATAAATATGTATAGATGTTTATATTTGTCTCAGATATTCCATGTTTGAAATCCAAAATCCAAATTTGAAAATTATATGTATAATCCTCAGTCTACCCTCATATGTCAAAAGGCCGTAAACCTTTTCAATTTTGAAATATTTTCCAACTCGTTAAGATGTGTTCATGCTCTTGCAATTTGTCAACTCAAAGTAAAACATTAAAAGAATACAATATATCAAAGAAAACAAAAGGTAGACTTGGGACGACGAGTCATAACTTAGACAATTACCTCACTCGGCTCCACTCAACTTATTATTTGCTTACGTTAATGAATGCTATAGAATCCTATAGGCATCTGTCGTTAGCACACCTTGCGTATTCATGACAATCTGGTCGTGCCATTGGGGACGAATTGGAAAGTCACATAATCTTTTAGACAATACTATGCCCCGCAGTTTCTCCCGCGGAATCTAATGGTATTTATAAATAAAACCCTATGTTACTCCTTGTAATATTAGCTATCAGGCAGTGCAAGAACCGTTGAAATCGGTCCAACCGTTTCAGAGATAAGCCGGAACAATCAGACAGAGAAAAAAACACAAATGGTTTATTAATGTCAGTACCCTATATACTTTTAGATGCATTTAGTGAATAGCTATTCATTTGGAATAACAAACAGAACATTTTAATGTATTTATCTGTATATGTAAAGATATATAGATAATGTTAAAAAGTCATATATTTAAAACTAGTTTTGCCCGCACCTTATAATACACAGCCAATACTCTGAATGGTAGATTTTCAAAATTCCAAGTAAAAAATAAAATACAAACTTATATCCCTTTGGCATCCCCAAGGATGAATTTCCAAAAATTCCTCCTCTGCTCATCTAAAGGAACCCATGTAATTTTTCTCACTCCCATTAATGCCGTTAGAAGCTTCTTTAGAAAGATAATTAAGTATCATCATCTCCCTGTCCTTATCCCCATACATTGTTGGGGTCGGCACTTGATTCAACCCGATGTGGCTGATCACCTGATTTTTATACGAAGCGACTGCCATCTGACCTTCGCAACCCCAGTTAGGAGGAAAATCTGTGATCTGGGTTAAACCAGTTGTCAGATTATTCTTAGGCCTCCGACTGACCTGTAACGATTGCCAAAGATGTTAAATTGGCAACCGGGACCGACGGCTTAACGTGCTCTCCGAGGCACGGAGGGAACTCGGGCGGTCACCCATCCAACTACTGGCTAGGCGTATGGTTGCTTAACTTCGCTGATCGAATGATATGCGCAATAGCAACTGTGCCACGAGCTCCTCAGAAAGTTAATTAAGTATATAGAAATGAAACCTTATTTAAGTGTTCTATAATTAGTTCTTTATAAATCCCAACATTGAATTCATTGTTTTTGTAAATTTTAAGACATGGACGCTCCGTCGACCTAATACGCTCAAAACAAACTCCATCTCAAATTTGAGTGTCCTGTTATTTAGTACACGAAATTGTTTGTCGACGTCTTAAATATGAAGGAGACCTTTAAATTTGAGTGACGTTTCAGTATTAGGCTGTGTTTCTATAAATAATAAAAATACTTCAATACCTGTAGGCTTAGACTGTATGGAAATGACATAAATCAGTCACGTATTTGCGTAGCGTGAGGATTATGTTACTTTATCAACAGGCCGTGGGCCCTTACCATAAGCTCTTATTGCCATCATAGTTCCACTGAGTGACAGTGACAGACTTATACACGTCACATACACAGTGGCGTGCATTACATATAAGCAGGTAAGCAGAAATTACAATTTGTGATCACTGAATACACTCGTGTCTTGTGTGTGTGTGAGATTATGTTTGTGTGTGCGTCTTTACCAAAACGTATGTACCTACGCCGCGACACATAGGTATGTACTTATCCTGCCTATCTGCCTACTTACTGTTTTTGCCTACCCCTCTGAAAATCCAATGCACGCCCCTGCACATACATCTGTCTCATCGAGTTAAACTATCATGACAATAAGAGGTCATGGTAGGGCCCCTATAGGCCTGGACAGAGTAACATTCCCTCGCGCTTGCGCTAATAGAAACGATATAAAATGTATGGAAAGGACATAAATCAGTCACATATGAGAAATATGTTATTCCCGAACATTTTCTATCGTTTCTTCTAGCTAAAAGCGCTGTTAAAGCGGCCCAGACGTTTTGTATATTAGCCGGAACAAACAGGCAGGCAGACAGACAAACCTACAGGACATAGACAGAAAAAAAATTACAGTTGAATTTTTCATATCAGTACCGTATATATTTTCACATGCATTTCGTTACAAGCTGTAAATTTGTTAAAAACAGACACTTCAATTTTATTTATCCGTATAGATATATAGATTAGAAATAAATAAACGAGTAAAATGTACTTGTAGTCTGCTATTCAGATTGAGAATGATAAAGTTGATTTTAAAAAAGCAACAATCATATCGGAGAACAAAGCAAAGGCATATGCACATGTAAAAAACGAGGATGACGTCGAAAAACTAGAATGAGACGCAATAAGTGTAATTACAGGTCATCACGAGAACGAAGCGGGAGCGAATAGTGTACAATTACACCGGACTGCAATGAAAACATTGTCGGAGAAAGAATAACTAAAAACCATAACATTGTAGCTCATTACAGCTCTTTTTAAAACATAATATAGGAAAGGTAGTAGGGGAGAGAGGAAGAGGAATATGTGAGACAAGTCAAAGAAAATGTGTCAGTCATGACGTATAAGGAGGTCAAAGAGTCACTGGACAGAGTCAAATGGAAAGAGTTGCATCGGTTACGTCAAGAGTCCCATTACTCTTAAATTCATGAGGATGATAACATTGTAACTTCATTCGGTGTCATCACAGGCATACAATGTATCGTGTTATGTTCCCACGACGAGAATAGGCTTGTTAGAAGAGTCAGGCAGGATTCAATAAATGTATCGGCTAGCTAAGCGTTGCACTTGAAACAGGCTACTTGGAGCGTGGCTACATAACGCTTACGACAGTAACGGGTGGAAAATTTTACTCGTTTAGACTTCTAAGGACCTAAGTCCGGAATATATAAAAAAAAACAAATTTTATTTCCTACTAGCTGTGCCCCGCGGTTTCACCCGCGTATAGTTAATTTGGTGTTTTTTTTATAATAAATTAGGCTAAAACACTCCTTGAAACATCAGCTATCTGCCAGTGAAAGTCTGTAAAATCGGTTCAACCGTTCACGCGTGATGTCGTGACCAAGGGAAATGGGGAATTATTTTTATATATAAGATATTGTTCCTTGTAAAAATTAAGGTTGGTAAGACATCCAGGTCAATTAATTAGCGATTCATAATGAAAGTTTAACGACTCAGAGTTCGGAAACACTTAGTTTATTTCCGACTAATTAATATAACTTCAAAAGCGGAAAATATTATTAATTACGAAGATTAAGACCTAAATGAACCTCCGTGGGATATTAGGCTCTCTAGACTTAAGATAACAATTGAAACGTTTAAAAGAAATCTAGTAGTCTTGGCAATGTTAGTAAAAGTTGGAAGTTGCTTCGATACTGTCCGACACACAAAGGAAAATTAATGTACGGCCACGTTTCAGTAACAGGATTAGGTATAATCTTCAATGGAAACGGCATCCAAGGTAAATAGAACCTTAGTTAGATTAATGGTACGTACTTAGTGACGACATCGACTTCCATTATTTTCCTTTAATGACAATACAGGGAATAGCGTAAACAAATAATTCCCTTATTAATACGTCAGTAATGAATGACTAAAAGAAATCGAAACCAGATTTAAACGTCTTTAATGCGACAACATTTGCATTAAGAGTTTCCAAAAGAGAAAATGTGATCTTACTCTCACGAGATGTTCTATTAACATAGGTACAACTTCACGAGAATCATACATTGGTATATCGTAGATGACACTTCTAATACTAGAATTAAGTTGGTTATTTATCAAAGGCTCAAAAGCATAGATTAAATGAGTAGATAATTCTCCGCAAATAGTCAAGAAAGTTGTGGAGTTAATGAAATGAACATGCCTGACGACTTACAAGATTAACGAGATCTTTCCAGAGCACATGCAACATGATTTCATTTGGTTATAAAGAAATGTTTGGTTTCAATCAACGCGAGCTAATATTTTATTACAACATCCAACGAATCTGTTCTCGAACCAACACTCATTCAAATAAATTGCTTCAAATGTCTGCGAGATGAGATCAAATTTAGGTAATGATGTTTACAATTGCATAATGAATTTGTATGTTATTGCGCTGCCAAATTGTAATGGATGGGTATGGATGGCGTACCCGAACATTGCCGGTGAGAGGATCAACAAGTGCAGGGGTAAACAAAGAAACCCGAACTCGAATGGAATCCACTCTAGACGGAGGCAACGATCGTGAAAACTGGGCCGGACATGTGTGCCTCGACTGCCCCGGCCGTGGCCGCGTTACAATCACTTTTCAATTAATAAAGAACAAGCAAGCACCTGCAGAATGCAACAGATTCCAACTATCACTGGCAACAAACAAGCAATACGCACGCGTGTGGTGCCGCTCCGATATCACTCCTCGCCGCACTTTCACAGTTAAGTCGAGTGTGATTTTGTTTACGTACTTTTAAGGGGTAACACAGGGCACAGGTACACAGTGTCCACGAGTGAGTGTGTGTCGACGCAGTCCGCTCACGTGCGTCTCACACGACGGTCGGCGCGGCACTGAATGGAATGGAATGACTGCTAGCGCCGGCCACTGTTGCTCCGTTCGCCAATTCGCAACTCGAAATACCTACCTACGTAACGTAACTTAACTCCATAATATTTTATAGTTTCGTAATCATGTTACTCGATTACTGTGCGCCGTTCGCGTCTAATCGATGTCACGAATTCGGGAGCGGTCCTTGGGACACGAAAGTCCACATACGGTACATTCCAGTGCAAACAGGATCTAAAAGGTCAGCACAACCTGAGAGAAGTGGAGTTAGATTGATGACGCTGGCTGCCCTTTGGGCTAAACTGCCATTTAGAGGCAAGCTTGATGATTTTATGGTCTACCATGATAATGATATGCATTTGTGAGCCATATGTATGCAGATTTGGGTGAAGTTATTTATGCCGATGATTGTTTCGTGGACGAAGTTTAATCAACATGCAGATTGAGTATATTTCCAACCATCGAATATTACTGATTACTCAAAGGCTCAGGAACTAATTATTACTAGTGTGTATGTGTACACTTCAATCAAATGATTCAACGATGAATGACGAAAATGTTGTAATGCGGGTTCAATGTATGCATTTGAATGATTATGTTGCGAATGTTTTAGGTGTCGTCACGAGTTCTGAGCGCTCAGCGAAAAAATAAAGTATGATGATAGCTACGTATGAACTAGTTCCCACGTGCTCCATACAAGACCCAAAAAATGACTATTGCGCTTCACATGCCAGCGCTCAAAAGTCGTGATTGCACCCTATGCAAACGATAATTGTAGAAGATAGCATAGAGGTTGTATAGAATATATAGTATAAAGCAAATGAGATGAGCACGTCTGTTTTAACAATAAATACAGCGAGATCAAATTCCGAAACAGACGCGAACATCTCTGAACTAAAACAAAACACCATTTACATTTGCGCAACAACGCAATGAATTGATTTTCATATGGTGACGCAGTTAGAACTGGAGGAGCTCGTGGCACAGTTGCTATTGCGCATATCATTAGATCAGCGAAGCTAAGCAACCATACGCCTATAATCCGACTGGTTTAACCCAGATCACAGATTTTCCTCCTAAATGGGGTTGCGAAGGTCAGATGGCAGTCGCTTCGTATAAAAATCAAGTGATCAGCCACATCGGGTTGAATCAAGTGCCGACCCCAACAATGTATGGGATAAGGCCAGGGAGATGATGACGCAGTTAGAACTGGAGGAGCTCGTGGCACAGTTGCTATTGCGCATATCATTAGATCAGCGAAGCTAAGCAACCATACGCCTATAATCCGACTGGTTTAACCCAGATCACAGATTTTCCTCCTAAATGGGGTTGCGAAGGTCAGATGGCAGTCGCTTCGTATAAAAATCAAGTGATCAGCCACATCGGGTTGAATCAAGTGCCGACCCCAACAATGTATGGGATAAGGCCAGGGAGATGATGACGCAGTTAGAACTGGAGGAGCTCGTGGCACAGTTGCTATTGCGCATATCATTAGATCAGCGAAGCTAAGCAACCATACGCCTATAATCTGACTGGTTTAACCCAGATCACAGATTTTCCTCCTAAATGGGGTTGCGAAGGTCAGATGGCAGTCGCTTCGTATAAAAATCAAGTGATCAGCCACATCGGGTTGAATCAAGTGCCGACCCCAACAATGTATGGGATAAGGCCAGGGAGATGATGACGCAGTTAGAACTGGAGGAGCTCGTGGCACAGTTGCTATTGCGCATATCATTAGATCAGCGAAGCTAAGCAACCATACGCCTATAATCTGACTGGTTTAACCCAGATCACAGATTTTCCTCCTAAATGGGGTTGCGAAGGTCAGATGGCAGTCGCTTCGTATAAAAATCAAGTGATCAGCCACATCGGGTTGAATCAAGTGCCGACCCCAACAATGTATGGGATAAGGCCAGGGAGATGATGACGCAGTTAGAACTGGGGGCCAACTATGTTCGTTTAAGAAGCGCATATTAAGGAGTTCTTAGCTGTGACATTTATGTTACAACAACTCCTTGGTGCAGGCTGCTGGGATTCGAACTTGGGTCGCTCGTGTAGCAGGCGAATGCTCAATGCCCACCACGGATTAAGATTTGTATATTTTGCCAACACATATAACATGTGCTAATATAAATATAAATATATGCAATAGCTTTCGGCATGCACCATCATTTAGAACACCAACTATATACTAAACTAGCTGTGCCCCGCGATTTCACCCGCGAAATTTCATGATCCACGGAACCCCAATGTTTTTCTTAAATACAAGTAGCCTAAGTTACTCCTTGTAAAATTAGCTTCCCGCCAGTGAAAGTCCCGTTAAAATCGGTCTAGCCGTTTCGGAGATTACCCGGAACAAACAGACAGACAAACAGGCAGAGAAAAAAAAATGAATTTGTTGTTTTCATGTCAAAATTCGGGCAATACAGGCGTGAGTTTTTGTATGTTAGGTGGTTTGACACGCGGGGCATAGTACCTTTATATACTGTCTGTCTGTCTGTTTATTCCGGTTATCTCCGAAACGGCTGAGCCGATTTTAACGGAACTTTGATTGGTAGGAAGCTAATTTCACAAGGAGTAACTAAGGCTACTTTTATTTTTCAGATCACACATGAAATTAACTGTACGCGGGTAAAACCGCGGGGCACAGCTAGTGTTCTCTAAAGTCCTTCGACGAAGATGACGTCGATAAAATGACGTTCCGTGTCAGAAATAACAGGGAAAGCTATGAATATTCAAATATGAGCGTTAATTAAAAGTCAGCCTATATTTGACTCGTCTGGTTCCTAATGTCCTTGGCCTTAATTGCCGGAGCAGAAAATTTGAGACGCACTTTATTTTACTTGACTGGATCACGACAAATTATTTACTGAGTCGCCTGCTATGCAAGCGACGCAAGTTCGAATCCCAGCGGGGCCTGTACCAATGAGCTTTTCTAAAAACTTATGTGCAGTGATTTCACACCACGTGCTTTAGGGTGAAGGGAAACATCGTAAGAAAACCTGCATATTATGTCTGAGAAGTAAATCAAAGACGTATAGTATCTGAGACGGCGACTCACCAACTGTCACGTTGGCACTTAATCATCTTCGGGGAATACAGGTGTCAGCGTATGTATGTATTTACTGGTAGCTGGAACATTAGTTCATGCGCTATCCCCATTATTTTCAATGAGCGCTCAAAACTCGTAACGTCTGGCTTGACACCTTTGTTGTATAAGACCTTTGTCTTTCGATGACCGAGGTTTCAATTTATCGTTCTACAACCTTGTTAATTCAATCTAAATTAATAGGTATGAGAGAAATAATCAAATTGTTGACCAGCCGAGTTGATGGACTCCAACTGCGACGCTAACAACGTTTGATCTATGTTGAAGGGAATTTCTGTGCCAAAAAGGAAATACCACTATTTTTATCTTAATGTAATATTTTGACATGGTTTTTATTAAATTGCAATGCCAATGTCTGTCTAGGTGGAATGTTAAGTCAGTTATCCTTAACCGATTGGGTTTATACGCTTATTTTGAAAATGCTTAGCTACAGTCATGGTGGCCTTAGGGTTTGAGCAATCGCCTGCTACGCAAGCGACGCAAGTTCCTATCTATTCTAGTCCCAATATGGCGGAACATCCAAGATTTTATTTCTGAACTACCACATTATGGTATCAAATAAATGGGCTTGCTGAGGAGAAAATGATTTTTTCTTTAAATGATACAACTTCTGAAAGAGCTTTCTGTATCTAAATCCATAATCTTATGGTTTGAAAAGGTTTCTTATCAGTTGTCAGTAGGCCTAGACAAATATTCTCTGGCACTTACGCTAATAGAAACGATTAAAATGTATGTAAATGACATAAACCAGTCACGTGACATGTCATTCCTGTACATTTGGTATCGTTTCTACTTGCGAAGCGTGAGGATAATGTTACTTTGTCTACAGGCCCTGAAGAGAAGCGCATTGACAGATATAGGAAATGGTATACATTGCGATTTGATTTAAGTGTGATGCCACGCATTAATTAACAATTAAACAGAAGATAAAATAATATCATCCTTTTAATAACCATGCTGTTAAATATCTCCAAGTATCAAAACCCTTTATGCCTCAAAGGATTTTTTACGATCCAATTATAATCTCATAAATAATTTTCGCATCAATAAAATTATGCGATCGGAAGAGGAATTTAGACTTTAATAAGTAGGGTATAAGCTCCATTATACAATTTTGTTAGCAAAGGTGATTATTGGTCGATATTTTAATGAATTTCTCAACCTATAATGTAATAGGTCAAACCGAATCACAAATTATTGAATACTAGCGGACGTCACGCGGTTTCACCCGCGTAGTTCCCGTTCCCGTAGGATTACAAGGATAAAATATAGCCGATATTAATCAGTGATAATGTAGCATTCAAATGGTGAAAATTTTTTTTTAATCGGTCTAGTACTTTTTAACCAATATGTTAATATACTAACTTATTAGTATAGATTAGAGTTTCGCGAAAACCATGAAAGTCAACTAATTTAATTTAACTACCACGAAAAAGTATTGTGACGTCGTGACGATTTTTTTTTCTTTATTGACGAGGGGGAAACCTTCAAAAGGTCCTTCAGACGTTATGTGGGATTTTTACCGCACTAAAACCCATCCTCAGTGGTCAGGGGGGACTCGGGGTACTCTGATAGATCGCACCGGTGTCCCCCCACACTTTGCCGGGGCACATCCCCGGGGCAGCTGTCTCCCCGCCCCTTGAGACCTCGCTGTGCAAGGTACCTTCCCGAGCCCGCGGCTCGGTGGTCAAAGCTCCCACCCCGACCACCGCCAGCAGGCCCTCCGGCCCCCGCCTAGTCGCCTCTTGCGACAGGCAGGAGATACCATAGCCAAATTCTTAGACCCTGGCTATTGGGTGGGTGACGACGTGACCTACCATCATCGGCTCAAGCAGAGCGTATAACAACTTCTGAGCTTTGACGTTTCGTTTTTGTACCGTAATATTTTATATTTAGAGATTCATAAATAGATATAGATTGATAATTCCATACTATTATAATGTAAATTAATGTTGGCGTATCAGCTAATCTTTTCATTAGCCGTTAATAAGACAACGTTGTCACGTCTCGAGACCCTTTCAAGCCCTTGTATTACCAAAACGCCCACTATTTAAGGTCATTGTCCTTGATTCTCAAGGTAACGCCCACGGAGAAATGGGTACTTAGATTCCGCCCTCGACTTCACATGCGTGGTATATTAATTTATTTACTATCTATGCTCTAGATTTTACTTGCGTAGGCTTCATTTCAATGGAGAACCCTTAAAAATAGCTAATTAAAAGTTATCTATATCACCCCTTGTAATATTAGCTATCTACCAGTAAAAGTCTCGTTAAATTCAGTCCAGCCGTTTCGGAGATTAGCCAGAATAAACTAAACAGACAGACAGACAGAGAAAAATATTATTTGTGAGTACCGTATATGCAATGTAGTGAAAAGCTGTTAATGTGTACAAACGACTCATCCTGTTTTATTTGTGTTTATAGATATATAACTAGCGGTTAAAGTAAGCGTTAGACAACAGTAACTATTCCACGCGAACGAAGTCTCGGGCAGAAGCTAGTTTATATATATTGGTTGGCTTGTCGTTAATTTGCTTCAGTAATTGGTATTACCTCAACTTATATATGCATAGAATCGAGTAATCAAATCTAATCACGTTTTCGATTGTAGAACACGTTACCGATGTATGTAATAAAATTCGACCTGCGGCCTTACCATAAGCTCTTATTGCCATCATAGTTCCACTGTGTGACAGTGACAGACTTATACACGTCATATACATCTGTCTCATAATAAGAGTCAAACTATCATGGCAATAAGAGGTCATGGTAGGGTGTGTTTACCGAAACGTAAAATATGATCATTTAGTCAGTCAAACAACTTACAAAAAAGTATTTATTAATTTTATATGACAGACTAGTTGTTCCCCGTGGCTTTACCCGCGTAGAGTTAATTTCATAGGTGACCCGCGCAACCCTAGTTCTTTCTTTTAAATAAAAGTCTTGAGTTACTCCTTGTAACATTAGCTATCTGCCAGTGAACGTCCTGTTAAAATCTGTGTAAAAAAATAAAAAAATGTGATTAGCCAGACAAGCTAACTGACAGACTGACAGAGAAAAATATTAAAAATATTTTTTTTATGAGAAGCTGTTATTTTGGAATTATATCAGACGAAGTCGCGAGCAGAAACTATTAGGTATAAAGAGAGCTGAGCCGTGGCAAAGGGCGAAGGACCTTTCATCATGAAAACATATTTGAAGCAAGTCGTAGGTGGAATACACAAAATTCCAATGAAAACGTATTTTTCCCCGTTTTAAGGATTATGCGCGGCATTAGTAGCTGTAACTTTTTATTGGTGCTTCCATCAGTGCAAGGTTATCAGGGCTGTCTCTTTGTGCTGTATTTTATAACTAGCTGTGCCCTGCGGTTTCACCCACGTAGATTTAGTTTTATTCCCGCGGAACCCTAAATGTTTTTTTTAAATAAAAGTAGCCAAAATACTCCTTGGAACATTAGCTACCTTCCAGTGAAAGTCCCGTTAAAATCGGTCCAGCCGTTACAGAGATTACCCGGAACAAACAGACAGACAGAGAAAAAATTTAAAACTTGATTTTTTAGTGTTAGTAGCGTGTATACTTTCCTATGCATTTAGTGAAAAGCTGTTATTTTGGAATTACAAACAGACACTTCAATTTTATTTATCTGTATAGATGTATAGATAGATATAGATGTATAGATTGGACTAGCTCTGCCCTGCGGTTTCACCCGCGTCAATATACTTTCATACAAACTTTCATCCCCTGTTTTATCCCCTTTGGGGGTAGAATTAATCAAATCCTTTCTTAGCAGATCTACCTGCATGCCACGTTTCAGCCCGATCCGTCCAGTGGTTTGGGCTGTGCGTTGATAGATCACTATGTCAGTCAGTCAGTCAGTCACCTTTGAGTTATATATATTTAGATAGATGGAGTTTGCCTTAAAACATATATTTAGTACATACATATGCTCATGTCTGTATTCCCCGAAGGGGTAGGCAGAGATGTTATAATAACAACACCCACTGTTCACCGAATATGATTAAGTGACAACGTGACAGATCGCCGTCTCAGGCACTAGGCATACGTCTGTTTAATTTTACGAAAACGATTTTACGAGTTTCTTGCCGGTTCTTCTCAGAAGGTTAGTTTCCGAACCGGTGGTAAATTCCTCGACATTCATAAGTGCCTTACCAGGGCCTAAATTGAATAAATCATTTTCATTTTCAATTACTTCTCAGACATATGCAGGTTTCCTCACGATGTTTCCTTCACCGTAAAGCACGTGATGTGAAATCACTGCACATAAGTATTTTTAAGAAAAAAAAATCACTGGTATTCGAACTTGCCTCGTTTGGGTAGCAGGTGAGTTTTCAAACTCCAAGGCCACCACGGCAGAAATTTAGTAATTTCAATTTTACGAGTTTTACGGTGAAGGGAAACGTCCTGAACCATAGGTATAGTATGTCACATTCGTTGTATTATTATTTATTCAAGAATTTTAATTCTGTTTGTTTCTTATCATTCAATTATCTTTACACATAAAATTCACAGGTCCTTTCTAACTGACTGATTAATTTCATATGGTCTTACAGACGTGACATTTAGAGGGTGTGTTGTTGTGACGTGAAGTAACCATTAAGAATGGTTTTACCGAAGTTCCACCCCTAAGGAATATAATAAGGGATTTAAAATCGCACTGGCACTAAACAAAAGGATAATTGAACGCAGGCAGCTGCGGCCGAAAGTTTTCTTAAAAAAGTAAACATTGAAAATAACATACAGCCGAATTGATAACCTCCTATTTTGAAGTCGGCAGCCCTGAAGGTTAATCCTCTTCCTAAAACGTACAGCCTTAACACGTCAGCTCACATTACTCAATTGGAATGAACCTTTACTTTCAGCGGAATGGTTTACGTAATTACACATGTAAGTATGTTATTAACAATACTCGTATTCATTTGATTGCTTTATTATTACGATTGTTATTATGAACTTACACTGTCATGTCCCAGTAACAGTCCGGAGTCTAGATTGCCTGGTAAATGGCAATAAGCCCACTCTATACACTTTCAAATGCATTTAGAAAAAACTGTTTATTTTCAGTACAAGCTAACAGTTCATTTTTATTGAAATAAGACTAGCTAACCCGGCGAACTCCGTTTCGCCACCAGATGGCTTCGTGTGCGTTCTAGAGTTACAGCGTCGGGAAGGAAAACCCGACTTATTTTTATATAGTAGATTTTTCCTGAATTTTGTTTGCTATGAACCTCACGGAGCCCGAGACCTTTCCAACGAATGCAAAACCGTGGAAATCGGTTCGTGCGTTCTAGAGTTATAGCGTCAGGAAGGAAAACCCGACTTATTTTTATATAGTAGATTAAAATAAATATGCTCACGCCATCCCAGAAGGGTCCCCGAAGGGGTACCCGAAGAGCCCAAGTATTGTAACAACAACACACACATTTCACCGAATATGATTAAGTGCCAACGCCACAGAGGCTGAGTCAATCGCCGTCTCAGGCACTATACATACTTCTTTTTTGAATTCCTTCTCAGACATATGCAGGATTCCTCACGATGTTTTCCTTCACCGTAAAGCACGTGGTGTGAAATCACTTCACATATGTTTTTTATAAAAACTCGCGTCGCTTGCGTAGCAGGCGATTGCTCAAACTCCGAGACTACCACGGCTCATTTTTATAGATATGCCTTGCTGTCTAGACTAAACTTAACAAGAACATAGCTCTATCTTTCTATAGAATTGAACTATGTATAGTTATTGACAAACCGTGTATGTTAGTGGTACACGATAAAGCCATAATATGCAAAACATCCGCCCCACGGGGTCCACTCTCGCTCATAAAAATACTGACTTACCTAACTGAACTACGTTATTGATTTATGACGCAAGATGGCGCCACGCGTCATTTAGAACGCGCTATCATTAAGTTCTTTTAAATCTATAAATACTCTCCTTTCTAACACTGATTGCCGATGAATGATGAACCACCTCTACAGATTGATAAAATTTAAAGTGTCTGCTGTTCCGATTGAATCCAATTGAATTGTAAATAATCCCATTGGCACTGTACTTTTGCTACAATTAATTAATCTTAATTTTGCTTTGACTGGCTGGAATTTGCCATGCTCACATATATTTGTAATATTTTTTTAGTTTTTATTTTTGACAATTGAGCATTGGAACTGTGTCCATGGGCTTATAGTTGCTTGAGTGATTTATTTTTTATTTTTAAAACTGTATAATATTCTTTAAAAGAGTAATTACTGAGTTTCTTGCCAGGTTCTTCTCAGGAAATGCAACCTTCCGAACCTGGCGGTAGCATGTATAATCCTGTGTAATTGTGTCATTCTGACGATTTGAAAGTACTTTGTATAAAGTCTAATCGAATAAAGATATATTTGAGTTTGAGTTTGAAACAGTTGTTCTGATTAAAAAAAATGGATTAGAATAGTTACAGCTTTTTAATATTTGTTACTAAAATTTAAAACTCAAACTAATGTAACATTTAATTATATTCGATTTGAAAGATTGAAGTCTAATTCATATATTGACACCCTCCCCTTATGGTTTAAATAAAGGTGCCGTCACGAGGTATGAGCGCTGTCCTTGAATACACAGTAGCCATTTTATTAGTCTGTCTCTGACTGTATGTATGACGCTACGCAAATAAAATACATGTGCAGTTAGCTCCACTATTTTCGCTGAGTGCAATAAAATATCTCAGATTAAAATCGAATGTTTTTAGTAATAGCAATGTCAAAACTATTAGTCTAACAAAATAAACACTTAAGTACATATTTTCAAATAAATGTGGGGGCAATTTGGTCTAAAGTAAACGCGTTACAACACTTTAAGAAAAGTATCACGCTGGTCTGCTAAGTTGGCTAACTTAAAGGCAACTTAAAGGTCACCATTGGGTAACTTAGACGCGGGTGGTATCACATTCAAGATACTTATTTATATCTTATAACTTAAATTCAGATAACCATTCGATTATTATTATCTACTAGCTGACCCGACAGACGTTGTCCTGTCTTAATTATGAGAATGCAGCACGTATTCTGTCAATTCTATGTCAAACGTCATAAGGTTACATCAAAAAGTTTTTATTGTCCAAAGCGCTGAGGTTAGATTTAAGAAGATGAATATTAAAGATATGAACTCCTAAAAATAACGAACACAAAAAAAAAACTATCGAAATCGGTCCAGCCGTTCACCCGTGATGTCGTGACCAAGGGAAATGGGGATTCATCTATACAGATAAATAAAATTGAAGTTTCTGTTTGGAAATACAGATAAATAAAATGAAGTGTCTGTGTCTGACACTAAAAAACCAAGTTATAAATTTTTTCTCTGTCTGTCTGTTTGTTCCGGGTAATCTCCGAAACGGCTGGACCGATTTTAACGGGACTTTCACTGGTAGGTAGCTGATGTTTCAAGGAGTAACTTAGGCTACTTTTATTTCTTAAAAATAAAAAGGGTTCCGCGACGAAACTAAATCTACGCAGGTGAAACCGCAGGGCACAGCTAGTTTTTATATATATAGATAATAGTAGTATTATAAAGAGGAAAGAATCGTTTGTTTATTTGTATTGAATAGGCTCCGACACTACTAGACCGATCTTGAAAAATCTTTCAGCAATGGATAGTTACATCATCAGCGAGTATTATTAACATAGGCTATATTTTATCCCCTTTTTTATCTGTATAGATATAGATGTATAGATGTTGGCAAAGAGACTGCATTTTTCGCGGTGCAACCAAACCAACCAAAAATAACAGAAAAAAAATACTAATAAAAAAATCCAAATTTTTTTGAAGCTAATGTTATCACGATCGTGGTAAGTCACGAGTAACTTAAAAAAATTATTTAAATCGCGAAAGCTTAAGAAATATCATAAAACTAATTGTTTTTTTTTGTTGTAAGTACTAGTACCCCGTATGACTTTAGACTTTACCTACAAAAAGACAGTTCAATTTTATTTTATTTTATGAATGCCACCCCACTACGCTAAACCAAAATGCCTACGCCTCGCGTAGCACCAAAAATTCGTAGACCCTACGCGTTGAAGTCTTTCATACATAAACTAAGTCAATACTTCGAACAACTTAAAAAGTAACTCTTTTTAATGTTTTAACATTTGTCTTATGTTTTGAATAGTGATAAAATTTTCATAATAATAATAATATTTCATCTGTAGGCCTAGACAAAGTAACATTCTCTAGCGCTTACGCTAATAGAAACGATACAAAATGTATGGGACTGACATAAATCAGTCAAGTGACATATGTCATTCCCGTACATTTTGTATCGTTTCTGCTAGCGAAGCGTGAGGATAATGTTACTTTGTATATAAGACCTGCTACGCAAGTACGCCGATACTACCGGTCTACAAATGAGTTTTTCATCCCACCATCTCGGAAAGAGTATTTTTAATCTTCAATATCTGAGTGGAAAAGCCGTTTTTATTCTCTAGAGGATAAAGTAAATTGAATTTAGAACATCGTGTGCACTAAGTTTGTGAATTAAAAAGATTATTCTGTAATACTTACTTGTCATAATGTAGTAATTAATACCTAAATTGAAATAAAAGTGTACCTATCTTGTGATTGTAAACGTTTTTTTTTTGCATTTAGTCATTTCCTCGCTGAGGTGGAATGAAAAGTTACGTGTTGCACCCGAGTGCAAAGATTTTTCACCTCGTGCTCTTTTGATTCCCTCGCTAACGCTCAGGATTCTAATTTTAGAATCCTTCGCTTGCTCGGTCATCAAAATTGAACACGCGGTTAAAAAGCAACTTTGCACTCTTGTATAACAAATAACTATTTTAAACTCGAATGCAGTGATTACACGCCACAAGCTTTAAGATGAAAGAAACTAAATAACTTCGTAGGGAATAAACACGCTAGTGTAGAAAATCAAACTAGTCTATACATCTATACAGATAAATAATTAAAGTGGCAGATAAGTAATTAAACAGAATAACATTGAAGTGTCTGTTTGTAATTCCAAAATAAATGCATATGAAAGTATACACGCTACTGACACTAAAAACCAAGTTTTTAAATTTTTCTCTGTCTGTCTGTCTGTCTGTTTGTTCCGGGTAATCTCTAGTAGGCTGAATGGATTTTAACGGGACTTTCACTGGTAGGTAGCTGATGTTTCAAGGAATGACTTAGGCTACTTTTATTTATCAAAAATATTAGGATTCCGCGACAAGGATGAAAATAAATCTACGCGGGTGAAACCGCGGGGCACAACTAGTTAGAAATAATTCACATTGAATATACACTAAAGAAGAAAAATAATGTATAATTGTTATTATTGTAAATTAATGTAATATACACTGTATAGAAAATATTTAAAAAATATTACTATTTTGTAATGTCGAACATACTCGACTAAAAATAGTCTTGAGGACATCACTAGCCACGATTCTGGATAAGTGTAAATGTCTATACAAATAATTACATTGTCATCACTGCTTGATAAGTGTGGAAAGTTTCAAATTCAAAAGGGGATGAATTTGAAAGGTCGATTTAACAAACCTATGTTATCTAATAAAAACGTTTGAAAACATCGTAAGCATAAGACTGTGAAGTAATTCAAAGACGTAATACATAGTGTCTGAGACGGCGATGGAGTCACTTATCCCGGCGTAATTGTGTTCGTATTTTCTAAGAAGTCAGGATATGTTATACTTCTCAATTATCTGTACGTACTTATTAGCTTCGTATACGTTGTACAGAGATGCGTCATGGTATAACAACAGGTATAAAATACAAAGAGACCGCTCACTAGTTCACGTAACTGGTATAAATCCGAGACGTGCGTACAATACCTGCGCACAAGTCATCGGCCCCTACCGATGAAAGTAAAAGTTACTCACGAGATTTGCTGTATTTTGCGATAAAGATATAAGATGATATTGTATCAAATAATTAGATATTAATAGATTACATTAATGTTGTGACCCAAAAGTGAGACTATTTCCAAGCATCGTAACGTAAACACACAGGGCCTGTAGACAAAGTAACATTATCCTCACGCTTCATGGCATAAATCAGTCACGTGACATATGTCATTCCCATACATTTTGTATCGATTCTATTAGCGCAAGCGCGAGGATAATGTTACTAATATATCCAGGCCTACAGAGGGCTTAGTGCGAGTTTTTTACTGCCGCCATCTCAAGTCACCGCGTTGACGTAAACGCGGATTTGCATGGGATCAAAATAATGCCATCTGTGGGCCGTCAGACTTGCGACAGCGATTTTAAGAAAACTCAAAAACTACATGAGTAAAGAACGAGTACATTTAACGAGTAGTAATTTTAATAAAAATGTTTTTTTACATGTATTCTCTACATAACACTAAAAAAATTATCTAATTCATAACAAATGCTTCCCTTAAATCCTAGTACAGAGATTGATTGAAACCTGGGGTAGGACACATGTACTTTTACTGCACAGACGAAGTCACGGACAGAAGATTGTTATACATAACCCCATACCCAACATTCTTCTCCTGCCTGCTGTTACGTTTCTTTAATGGCGATAAAATAAAGCGTTACTTAACTAGTCTTACATTCGCTGGTACATTTTGTTGAAGGCTTTTTTTATTAGTGGTATTAAAACAGTATTAATATTAGTAGCTATACCTTTTAAAACACAAATCATTCACCGTACTAGATTGTGCACACAAACGCACATTACAATCGGAATTCTATACCATATTTAGCATTTAGACAGACAAATGGGCGCGAGTTTAATTGGACACGGTTCTCATGTCTTGAGAAATAACTGATGTATGTATGTATGTAGACGTATAATATGTATGTATCTTTATACGATTACTTACATTGTATCATAGACTAGCTGTTCCTTAAAAGTAGCCTAAGTTGCACCTCATTACATCAGATATCTGCCAGCGAAAGTCCCGTCTAAATCTTTCCTGCTGTTCTAGAGATTAGCCGGAACAAACAGACTGACAGAGAGACTGTCAAAGAAAAAAGTAAAAATTCGTTTTTTTTTTATGTAGTAGGTAGGTAGTGATATATTCATATTCTATCTCAAATTACTGTAAGTATATTGAATAGAATCAGATGTTACTTTGCGGAAGTCCATGTTTATGGTCATAAGTATAAGTATATTGTATTATACATGAAAGTACTATAAGGCAACCTTTGTACTATAAGGCAATCTTATAAGGCAACATGAATATATTATCTATCTTCTTATATATAAAAATGAATCTCCAATTCCCTTGGTCACGGCATCACGCGTAAACAGCTGGATGGATTTTAACAGGATTTTACTGGCAGATAGCTGATGTTCTCAACACATTTCATCTTCACACTACGGGCTATTTGTTAATCCTACCAAAATAAACCCCCGAGGCACAGTTAGTTTATTATAAAGAGATAAAGTTTGTATATTTGGTGATAAAACTCTTTTCACGGCAAAATTATTGTAACGCTCTATAATCACGTAAGTACATTACAAGTAAGTGTATCATTGATTTACTACCAAACGTATAAAATACCTTACCGGGCTAAAAAGTGCTCAAATTCAAATTCAACATTTGTTTCTTTAATTTCTGCTGAGTACTACTTATATTAAATGCTAGCTGTGCCCGCGGTTTCACCCGCGTAGATTTAGTTTCATGCTTAATTTCGCATATTTTTTATAAATAAATTATGCATGCAAAGTCTCAGCTAAATTGACAAAGTTTTTTACAAACTTTCATCCGCTATTTTATCCCCTTGGGGTAGAATTAATCAAAATCCTTTCTTAGCGGATGCCTACGTCATAACATCTACCTGCATGCCAAATTTCAGCCCGATCCGTCCAGTGAATAGGGCTGTGCGTCGATAGATCACTATGTTAGTCACCTTTGAGTTATATATATTTAGTTTCTATGTAGGTATTTACTAAAATTAATGGTTTTATCTTAACATAATATTTACACACATATTTTCATTTAAATACCAGCTGATTACACTTTAGATATGAAAGAATGCCACAACACCTAAAAGTTTCTTAATTTTTAATTATGAATCGCGACTTTGGATGTTAATGATTTTTAAACGAATAATGTTACAACATGCCGACAATTTTAATTAAAAAACGATTAAACATTGCACGATAAAATTAATATGATGAGTTAAAAGTAAAAACCAACCGAGTGTTCAGGGTGGAAGCATCTTAAGTTTTATTTTTATTATCTTTTAAAATTTTATTACTTGCGCCAACCAGTTTTGACGATTTACGCAGCAATTATAATACCTCTAGTGTCGTAATTACGATGTTTTATATGTATATATTTTCATCTCTCTCGTATTTTATAAATATGAGAAGGACGCCTGTTGCGTCATGCACTTAAGTAATAATAATATACATTTATAGAAAAATAAGTTCTATGATATCCCTATCTACATTGCCCTAACAAATACAAAGGTAAGATTTTGTCCCTCGTCATGATACAGATTTTTTTTTATACATCCTAAGAAATAAGGTTAGCCACACATTACAATCCGCAACAAAAATTGCGCTCAATTGCGAACAATGAAGAAATACTGCGCCTCATTAAATGTTCATAGCAAGAAGAACGTGTTATACCGTTTTTGGTGCACATTCAGGCGTCAATTTTAAAGTTTTTTTTTCTTTAGTAAGTACTACTTAAGCCGGCCTGTTGCCGGACATATGCTATTTATGTATCAATTCATGATAAATATAATATTTTCGTACGAATAAAGATATATATGTAAGAATAGAATCGAGGCAGGGCCATTTCTTTTATTTTTCGTTTAAAATAGAGAATAAGCAAATGCAGTAACACTGCAAGATTGTTGTATGGGCTGTAATGCCTTTGCTTTATTGTAACAAAATTAACAGAAAACTGTCATAATGACAATTGACAGCTACTTTGACAGATGACCTTTTATCAATCAGGTTCAGCAGTAGATAAAAGATAAAACGATCAGTTAATTTGTCGGCTACAAAATGAATCTTAAGTTCAAAACAGTAAAGAATATTTTTCCTTACTGAACTTTACATCAACAAACAATGATAAAACGAATTCAAAACATCACAGTCGGTCGACAACGAAAGAAATAAATTAACTAATACGAAATGATTGCCATCGTGGCGTCACCTTACCGAGTATTATCTATGAATTTTAATCAACGCGCAGCTAATTACAATTGCAGATAAGATAGTACATCACCAAGTCACATTCATAATAGTGTCGTTATAAAAATACGGTGAAAATGAGTGCCTTAGCGCCGAAAAAAGGGTTATTGTTTACAAAGTTTGTACAAATTATTAATAATGGCACGAAGAGACTGTCGTCGCATTTTGTGTACTATCCTGACAAAGATGTACCCGTAGAAGGTAAAATAAACGACATTTTTTTTTACTTTTATACTTTAATTTATGTAAAAGTTTTTATTAACATTTACTGTATACACTTTTTATTAAAATTCATAGCTATTGACCTTGATGATGTAAAGAAAGATTATAACTCAACAATAAATTTTATATCTACAATATTCACAATTGTAAAGCCTAGTATAGTGAATTTTACAATATTATAATTGACAATTTTCCTGATCTTAGAAAATGTAATAGCTAAGATGTCGGTTCTTATCAGAAGGCTTGCTTCCGAACCAGAGTCAGTTCCTTGATGTTCATAAAGTCTTACCAGGACCTAAGTAATAATTTTGAATAATTGTGTGATATAACATCATTTGGTAAGTTTACAAATCTTTCCAACTGTTACATTTTGTGGCTCAACTGATGAACTATTTTTCATGAAGATTAAACAAAAAACTCTAACCCAAAAGCTGGTCATGGTACTGTAACGAGTTGCAATCCAACCTCCACGCTTGATGAAAAAAAGTAATAAAGAAAAATGCAGAAAAAGGAATTAGAGGAGATGTCACAAGTGTGATTGAGTGAAAAAATTATAATTAATAAAATAAGAAGAAATATACTTAAAATAATCCCCCAAAAATTTTTTTATTAAAAGAAACTAAGTCTCTACCAGAGAGCTACGCCGCCACAGTACCTACAAAATCATCATGCAGACAATGTGGCAGGTTATATATAATTGTGTGTCTGTTTCAGGAGAAACAACAAAAATGAACATGATGCAAGCAATCAACAATGCAATGGACATTACACTTAAGAATGACTCCAGTGCTGTGTTGTTTGGTGAAGACGTCGGCTTCGGGGGAGTGTTCAGATGTGCCTTGGGACTACAGGTATACAAGTGCCCTTATAAATTATGAGCATTAAGGAAAAATAGTGGGCAGAAATGTGCATGTATTTTGTTTGCGTCACCCCATATAGTATTATAGGTCAGTGCGCACAACTAGTTGATGGCACCCTTACATCCAAATAAGTATGTGGTAGGCAACACAAAATTATATAAATATGCAAAAACAATCGAAAAATTCGACAAATGAGGTAGGGTCACGAGTAGCTCAGTTGGCAGAGCAACTGCACAGATTGCAGAGGTTGTGGGTTCGAGTCCTGCCTCGTGTTCGTATTATTCATGACCACTTTTAAGAACTAGATTATAATATTACCTACCTGGTACCAGTGGCGTGCTTTGTTGTACTTTTAAGCAGGTAAGCAGAAGTTACAATTTGTGATCACTGAATACACTCGTGTCGTGTGTGTGTCTTTACCAAAACGTATGTATCTACGCCGCGTCACATAGGTATGGACTTAACCTGCCTACCTACCTACTTATTGTTTATACCTACCCCTCTGAAAATCCAATGCACGCCCTTGCCTGGTACTAATAGTACCTACTTGGTGTTTACTATAGCCTGAGTCCACCTTGGCTCCTGTTCTCATTATTCACACCTATTCATCATAATGTTGCAGGAGAAATATGGCAAGGACAGAGTATTCAACACACCGCTGTGTGAGCAAGGCATCGCGGGGTTTGGCATCGGTCTGGCCACGGCCGGAGCCACGGCCATAGCTGAGATACAGTTTGCTGACTATATATTCCCTGCATTCGATCAGGTATACCCATAATAATATGTTTGGCTGGTTTCCACCAGCAAGTAACGCACCCATTTGCCTTACAAGCATTAAGGTAACCGCTTACCATCAGGCCTTGAACTTTGTGGCCACCTCAGGAGTATAAAATAGGATTACAAATTGAGGCCGGCCCAAAACAATCAAATATTGTATATTTAAGGATATAACACCTAGTTAAGTATAAAGAGTGTGTCCACACTTAACACAAGAAATGTAATATTTTAGTCAAAATGCCAAACCTGAGTACCTGCTACCTAGTTACTAGGTCCTACTACCTGTGAGAATCAATCACGCTACGTTCCTAATAGCCTAACGCACGAACATAGTGTGATTCTTAAAATAGTGGGGATATCTGCGCATATATATTATTCGCGTCACGCCATACAGACAGACAAAGTCAACCTCACTGCAGATTGAAGTTGTATATTGCAACTACCTACCAACTTACTAGGTAGCTACTATCACGCCGGCTGGTCCCCGTGGGGCAAGAAGACCACTACCCTCCAACTGAGGTATATCAACGTCATTATCCAGCTAAAACATCGCCAAATATATACATAGCAACTTATAACACTCGGACTCTAAGAACCAAGGAGAGCCTGGCTGAGCTTACCCTAGCACTTGGAAATGTAAATTGGTCAATTGTTGGTTTAAGCGAAGTCAGACGTTTAGGAGAAAATATTGAGGACCATGACAACTTTGTCTTTTACTATAAAGGCAATCGGTATATCAGAACGAACTGTAATTCTTAATTTGAAGCTCCCACCTAGTAACGAAATGTGGTCTCTAATACAAGTCTATTCTCCCACTGAGAAAGCAAGTAACTTAGATATAGATGCTTTCTATTCAAAACTTGCAGGGGCAGTGAAAAACCACACACACAAAAACCTAATAGTGATGGGTGACTTTAATGCTAGACCAGGACTTAGACGAAAAGGAGAGGAGACGGTATTGGGCCCATTCTGTACAGGTAATAGAACCAGAAATGGGGCAAAACTTATACAGTTTGCATTTGAACATAACCTGAAGATTCTCAACACTGCATACAAGAAGCGTGTAAACAATAGGTGGACATGGATCTCACCTGATGGACATACAAAAAACGAGATAGACTTTATTCTTACTAACAAAGCCAACCTGTTCCAGGACTGCAGTGTCGTTAACAATATCAATTTTAATAGCAATCATAGAATGGTCAGAGCGAAACTACAACTAAAAGCTGGTAAATCTAGACCCTTTAAGATTAAACACACCAATAATATACCACTAGTGAACTCGGAACAATTAAAAACAAATCTAACAGACTTCATTGAAAACACAAAAAACTTGAATGTAAAAGAAAAATACAATGAATTTGAAAAATTTCTGAAAACAAAAGAGGAAACGAAGGCAAGCGAAGTGAAGAAAAAAACAAATTGGCTAACAAATGAAACTAAAGAAATGCTGAAAACCAGAAACAAACTAATGTCTTCAACCGAAAGGACTGCATCTAGTAGAAAAGAAATAACAAAGTTAAGTAACCAAATAAGAATGAGCATGAGAAAGGATAGAAAAAGACACAAATATGAAATACTGGAAAGATGTATTGAAAAGACTGGAGGCGTCAAAAAGGCGGTCAAACAACTAATAGAAAAAATTAACTGGATACCCAATATGTTAGACAAAAACAAGAGACAACAGACAAAGCGTCCAGAAATCATCTCAATAGCAACAGACTTCTTCAGAGATTTGTACTCTAGCAAACATACCAATCAAGAAATCAACCTAACTAGTGGAGATGACGTACCACCAATAACAGCTGATGAAGTGGAAAGAGCTATAATTTCCCAAAAAAGAGACAAAGCTGCCGGTTCAGACAACATCAACAATGAATTCCTCTTAGGAAACAAAAACACTCTGGTACCAATTCTAACATACCTGTTCAATGAAGTGTTACAAAGCGAAAACATACCAGATCAATGGACAACTTCAACAATAATACTTCTACACAAGAAGGGTGATAAAAACAACATAAACAACTATAGACCAATTAGTCTAATGTCTATTGTCTACAAAGTTTTCGCAAAAGTCATCCTAGGGAGAATAACCAAAACACTGGACGAAAACCAACCTAGAGAACAAGCTGGATTCAGAAGCGGCTACTCAACCATAGACCATATCCACACAGTACGTCAACTATTCGAGAAAAGCAAAGAATTCAACATAACCATCTATTATTGCTTTGTGGACTATTCCAAAGCTTTCGATTCACTGGAACACAACAAGATATGGGAGGCACTTCTGAATCAAGGTGTAGAACAGAAGTACATTAGAATTCTCAAGAAAATATATGCCAACAGTACAGCTAAAATCAAACTAGAAAAAGAAGGAGAACAAATAAGAATCGAAAGAGGAGTCCGCCAAGGAGACCCAGTATCACCTAAGCTATTCACAGCAGTGCTGGAAGAAATATTCCGCCACTTAGACTGGGACAAATATGGGCTAACAATCAATGGAGAGAATCTGTCTCACCTAAGGTTCGCAGATGATCTTGTGTTAATCTCAACAACAAAGGAAGAACTCCAGACAATGATAAATGACCTAAATAGAGAGAGTCGCAAGGTAGGACTAAGCATGAACACGGAAAAGACCAAGGCCATTACAAATGGGACGCAAGAACCCATATATGTAAACAACAATGAAATCGAATATGTAAACGAATATGTCTATTTGGGCCAAATAATCTCTACCACAGATACAACCTCAAAAGAAATAGAGAAACGCATAGCAAACGCCTGGAAACAGTTCTGGAGCCTGAAAAAAGTGTTTAAAAATAAAGAAATGAGCATGAGCATAAAGCGTAAACTCTTCAACACATGCATACTGCCCATACTCACATATGGATGCCGAACGTGGGCTCTTAATAAATCGCACTATACGAAACTTGAGACCTGTCAAAACGCAATGCTGAGAAGTATGATGGGGAAAAGACTGAAAGACAAACTAAAAACTACAACAATTAGGAAACACACACGAACAAAAGATGTCACAACAACCATCAAAAAACTCAAGTGGAAATGGGCAGGTCACACAATCAGAGGAATAGACAAATGGTCGAAAATAGTGATGAACTGGTACACAGGGAACAGGAAAAGAAAACAGGGCAGACCATTCAGGCGATGGGTCGACGAAATTAAGGCAATGGCGGGCGGTACCTGGACAACACTAGCCAAAGAAAGAAAAACATGGAGTCAGTTGGAGGAGGCCTTTGCTATAACAAAGCACACAGATATTACAAAAGAACAAAACAACTAAAGAACCGAACCAATCGTAAAATATCTGCAAAAGGGCTTATAATAATAATAATACTATCACGCGGAAGATACTTTTACTCGATTTACATATGAACATGCTTTACCTACCTTAATTATATATCGGCAGGTTACGAAGAAACTTATAAGTTTATTTCTATTTCTGCTCTCAAACACTTTACTTGCGCAATAATTAAGTATACAAAATGCACATATTATAAGTTCGCAACTTTTTATTATAAACACTAATTTGGAATTATTAACTCGGCATATCCAATTTTAAAAAGAGAGGTAGTACTTAGCTAACGCAAACATTGTGAACTACCCGCGAACGATGACAGCCGAATGACGTCAGCACCTTGTGGCCACTGGTTTTACCAAAGTAATTACGTGGTTACAATTAATTTAAAAAAGTAGGTATAATTGCGTGGCACGGTGAATAGTAATGCCTGCCTAAGTATTTTATGACTATGGCAGAATACTCAGTGTGCATCACTCGAATATGCACTTGAACCTGAGACCTTCAGCTCCGTAAGGCAACAGCTACACTACACTATACACATACCTATTACAATCCCGTTTTTTTACAATAAAGCCCACCTGTGTCCATCCTCCGTGCTCAGGGAGGACTCCGTGTACTCTGATAGATCGCACCGATGTCCCCCCACACTTTGCCGGGGCAGCTGTGCCGCCTTGGACCTGTAGACTAAGTAACATTATCCTCACGCTTCGTTAGTAGAAACGATACAAAATTTACGGGAATTACGTATGTTACGTGCCTGATTTATGTCATTTCCATAAATTTTTTATCGTTTCTATTAGCGCAAGCGCGAGAGAATGTTACTTTCTCTAGGCCTACTGGCTCGCTCGGCCCTGGGGACCTACTCGCTTTCTCCGAATAACGAAGCTTCGGCCGTCAGTGCGCAAAGTTCCTACGATGATTCTTATTCTAAAATTACGTCCGAACGTGGATCACTAGAAACTTCTTTGACTTTATATATTCTTAACAGCCTTTAATTAAATTATTAAAGTTTCAAAATTTGACTTTGATAAAAATTAAGTGATGAGTATGACATTACCCTGGCTACTGGGTGGAGGTATACAATTATACTCAAAGGTAGCATTTGCCTGCGATTAGTCAGCAGTTAACGGAATCTCTCGTTCCATATTTACTAGAGATTCCGTTATTAATAATACTCTTAAACAGTCATAAAGTATTATAATTGTTTCCAGTTAATAAATGAAGCAGCCAAATCTCGTTACCGTTCCGGTGGTCAGTTCGAGTGCGGAGGCCTGACGGTAAGGACTCCGTGCAGCGCCGTCGGACACGGAGGCCTCTACCACTCGCAGAGTCCCGAGGCCTTCTTTGCACATGTACCTGGCCTTAAGGTACACTACTTTAATAGTACTTTTATAATCAGGCTATATGGCGTCCATTCAATTAATTAAATATTTATAAAAGACTAGCGGACGTCACGCGATTTCACCCGCGTAGTTCCCGTTCCCGTGAGAGTACAGGGATAAAATATAGCCTATATTAATCAGTAATAATGTAGCATTCAAAAGGTGAAAGATTTTTTAAGTTCTTCCTTAGACGCCCTCTAAAATATATACCTGAGGAAATCTATACAGATAAATAAAATTGAAGTGTCTGTTTGTAATTCCAAAATTACAGCTTTTCACTAAATGCATGTGAAAGTATACACGCTAAAGACAATAAAAAACCAAGTTTTAAAATTTTTCTCTGTCTGTCTGTCTGTTTGTTCCGGGTAATCTCTGAAACGGCTGGACGGATTTTAACGGGACTTTCACTGGTAGGTAGCTGATGTCTCAAGGAGGCTTAGGCTACTTTTATTTATCAAAAATATTAGGGATCCGCGACAATAAGGATGAAACTAAATCTACGCGGGTGAAACCGTGGTGTTTATATTATATTTTTTCCCAGGTGGTGGTCCCTCGAGGCCCTATAACAGCCAAAGGCCTGCTCCTGTCGTGCATCAGGGAGAGGGACCCGTGTATATTCCTGGAGCCCAAGATCCTGTACCGCTCGGCTACCGAGGAGGTGCCCGTCCAGGACTACACCGTGCCGCTGGGCAAGGCTCAGGTGCTGAGGGAAGGTGAGTTCTTTTAGCAATTGGATGGACCACACCTAACTCTTCTTGCCGGTTCTTCTCAGAAGGCTAGTTTCCGAACCGGTGGTAAATTCTCGACGTTCATAAGTGCCTTACCAGGGCCTAAACTGAATCAATATTTTTAAGTTTCATAACGAAATTTAGGTAAAACTAGCTGTGCCCCGCGTAGATTTAGTTTCAGGCTTTATTTCGCAGAACCCTAATAGTCTTTTTGAATAAAAGTAGTAAGTACTCTTTGTAACATTAGCTATCCGCCAGTGAAAGTCCAATTCAACTGAGCTACTCGTGATCCTACCTCATGCGTCTTATTCCTGACCATCATCATCTCCCTGGCCTTATCCCATGTATTTGGGGTCAGCACTTGATTCAACCCGATGTAGCTGATCACCTGATTTTTATACGAAGCGACTGCCATCTGACCTTCGAAACCCCTTTTTCGAGGAAAATCGGCAATCTGGGTTAAACCAATTGTCAGACTTTCTTAGGCCTCTGACTGACCTGTTACGATTGCCAAAGATGTTAAATTGGCAACCGGGACCGACGGCTTAACGTGCTCTCCGAGGCACGAGTCTTATTCCTGACCATTTTGAAGAATTTACACATGTATTTTTAAACATGTGTGTCATGCACACAAAGTTGATATTTAAATGAAAATGATTTATTCAGTTTAGGCCCTGGTAAGGCACTTATGAATGTCGAGGAATTAACCACCGGTTCGGAAACTAGCCCTCTGAGAAGAACCGGCAAGAAACTCATTTAGATCGCGTCATCGACTTGATATTATGTAGCTAAATATAACTTTAGACGTATCAGTTGTGTTTGGATACACCAACCAACAGATGGCGCAAGGCGGCCTCTAAACCGCAGAACAAGGGAAGGAAAAATTCGCATGATCACGAGTAGCTCAGTTGGAAGAGCAACTGCACGGTTTGCAGAGGTCGTGGATTCAAGACACGCCTCGTGTTCGTATTTTTTGATCATTGATAAGAATTTAGAATGTATACATGTGTGTCATGCATAAAAAGATAATATTCCTTTTCATTAGTGAGTTTCTTGCCGGTTCTTCTCAGAAGGTTAGTTTCCGAACCGGTGGTAAATTCCTCGACATTCATAAGTGCCTTACCAGGGCCTTAACTGAATAAATCATTTTCATTTTCATTTTCATTATTTCGTAGGTGACGCAGCAACGTTAATAGGGTGGGGTACACAGCTACACGTGTTATTAGAAGTGGCTCAGATGGCCGAAGAGAAGCTTGGCGCTCGCTGTGAAGTCATTGATCTGCAGTCCATCCTACCTTGGGACGAGGATACTGTTTGTAATGTTAGTTGACAACTTACATACATATACTCACGTCTGTATTCCCCGAAGGGGTAGACAAAGGTGTTGGAATAACACACCCACTTTTCACCGAAGGCGATTAAGTGCCTACGTGACAGATAGCGAGTCTATAGTCGTCTCAGCCACTATTCATATGTCTTAGAATTCTCAGACATTTGCAGGTTTACTCCCGATGTTTTCCTTCACTGTAAAGCTCGAGGAGTGATCACTGCACTTTTTTTTCGATCCACTGGGATTAGAACTTGAATAACTTACTTGCGTAACGAACAATTACACAAACCACTCGGCCACCACGGGTTTTTGGAATTTATTCTCATACATGCATAGTTTTGTTCACGCTTTTCCCTACACCGAAAAACTCACGTTGCGTTGAACATTTTTGAATGAGATATATACTATACTAGCTGTGCCCCGCGGTTTCACCTGCTTAGATTTAGTTTCATCCTTATTGTCGCGGAACCCTAATATTTTTACTAAAAGGTAGCCTATGTCCTTTCTCAGGGTCTAAAGATTGTCTGTGCCAAATTTCATCAAAATCGGTTGAGAGGTTTAAGCGAGAAAGCGTAACAGACAGACAGACAGAGTTACTTTCGCATTTATAATATTAGTAGGTGGTTTAATTGCAGTCAGTGAAGAAAACTGGCAGATGTCTGATAGCACACGAAGCTCCGCTCACGTCAGGGTTTGGTGCTGAACTGGCCGCTACTATACAGGTTAGTAACATCATGATCTGGTGCCTTACCATGAGCTCTTATTGCCATGATAGTTTCACTCATTTATGAGGCAGATGTATGTATACATCTGTCACTGTCGCACAACTGAATTAACATTGCAATAAGAGCTCATGGTTGGGCCCCAGTAGCCCAAGAATAGATTTTGATATATATAAACGGCCACCAAGCTCATTGGGTATTAGCGAAGCTTGAAAGATGCCTACGTTACTCCTTGTAACATTAGCTATCTGCTAGTGAAAATTCCGTTAAAATCAGTCCAATTTCTGAGATAAGCCGGGACAAACAGACAGACAGATAAAATATTTTACAATACGTTTTCGTATCTGAGTATCATATGCATTTAATGAAAAGCTGTTAATTTGAATTTATGAACTATGTTTATATATTATACTAGAGGACGTCACCCGCGTAGTTCCCATTCCAGTGTGAGTACGGGGATATAATATAGCCTATGTTACTCGCTGAAGATGTAGCTATCCATTGCTGAAAGAATATTCAAGATCGGTCAAGTAATTTCGGAGCCTATTCAATGCAAACAAACAAACAATCAAATCTTTGCTCTTTATAATATAAGTGTAGATGTAGATACATTGTTCTGGTAACCAGGAGGAATGCTTCCTCCACTTGGAGGCGCCGGTGCAGCGAGTGGCGGGCTGGGACGCACCGTTCCCGCACGTGTTCGAACCCTTCTACCTCCCCGGAGTCTGGCGATGCTACCACGCATTGGGAGACATGCTCACTTACTGAATTACTACTTTACCATTAAAATGTTTATATTATTGTTATTGTGTGCTTTTATTTATACTTACCTAAATACTGGACTCTTTACAGAACGAAATCTCTCCGATCATTCGTTTAGAATTCTCATGCTAGAACGTTACCCTAGGTGAAATCGTTATTTCGGGTTTTTTCCGAAACTACAAGACGCACAAAGTTTATATTTGGTGCACATTTACAGCAAATGAAGCAGTAATTATTGGTACCACTCACCTCTCTAGGAGACACTTCCTTGCTAGGGTAACGCACTCAGTATTAATAGCATAGCAAAAGCATTGTATTGTAAAAAAATACAAGTGAATCATCATCTCCCTGGCCTTATCCCATACATTGTTGGGGTCGGGCTGATCACCTGATTGTTATACAAAGCGACTGCCATCTTACTTCGCAACCCCATTTAGGAGGAAAATCTATGATAATACAAGTGAATGATAGCACTCAAGCAAGTACTATACCAGCGTACCAGACAACAGATATAACTCTTTTGTTTTTAAGTTCACTTGTATGTTTGTAACCGACTTTTTGGTGCAATTTTGACCCACTTCAAACAGCCATAATTAATTCAAACTTTGTAGATTTTTCGAGGACCGATGACAATACACTAATTTGATAAGATTATTCCATTATTTAATCAACTAAAAAGTAGAAACTAATTGTAGTTTAAAACACGCATTATATTGAAAACTTTTTTTTGGTTAAAAATAAAGAACGCCATTCCTTAATGCAAATTTATTAAAAAATGAAAATCAATCCATAAAAATAACACTAGGTATTAAAAACGACGAAGTTAGTACAAATACTTAAATTACGATTAGGTTAATGTCAACCTTACACGAAATCAAAATCACGCTACTTTCTTGTGCATTCTAGTTTAACATTAAAAAAAAATAACTTAAACATGTATGTATCGGATATACCCTATGAAATCTATTCTACTTAAAAACTATTATTTTTAAACAATTTGTTCCAAAACTTCGATAAATTCAGTTACAAATAAGCTTTCCGACTTTAACTTACATTTAAAGTTTCGAATTCTAAAATTGAACATGGTGATGTCAAATATATACAATGTCGGAGCTGAATTATCAAAACATTGCTATAATTAAAAAAACAATTTAGTCAATACATAAGGCATACTAATGACCAATTAATGACCAGCACCTTAGTCTAAATGAAATCAGATCAGTGATACTCCTAGATACAGACAACCTTTAAAATAAAACTCTAATTTATAATGAAAAAAAACTTATGACCGAAAATACGAAAAGCAATGTATTAAATGGAAACATTCTTGGTCGCCTGTATCAGAAATTATACAATTTAAAATGCCCATATCAAATAAGATATTATTATTTGACCATACTTATGTGAGCTGAGAACTGCGCGACAACTTATTGACATGAATAATTGTAATCCATAAATAAAATTTACACAAATCCGTACATTTATAACAAAGTGGTCACCGCATTCGTAAGCTATAGTAGAACAATTTATATCGGGAATTTAGTGCCTTGTATGGGTCACATAAACTAAAATGCCAAAAATATTGAGCCGTAACGCATCGAGTGTAGATTACGAATGCTAACCAATGGGGCAGGTACAGGAGGCAAGTCACAGTAAAATCTATTTAGAGAAATAATATCCAAATACAGCTTTCATACCCAAATGATATCTGACAGAGGCATTACAACATATTATGCAACTAAGTTATTATGAGTAATTAAGAGTAACAGAAAATTTCATAATGAATTTTAAACCTTAATCTCTTGAACACAGTGTTGAAATCCTTTTGGTTTGCAAAGCTCAAAATTGTGTGTAACACAGAAATAACGTTAACTTTTTTTATATTCTATTTATAGACTTATCTCCAAGTCTTTGATCTCATTGCATGACTCAAATAATGCCTGTTCGTGCAACATTGTGAAATTGAATTTACTCATCCCACGAGCGTCTTGGACGCGACAGTTTCAAGCAAGGGCCTACGGATGGCGAGTTGGGGAATCTTTGCATATAACGTTCTAAACGCAAGTACTTAACAGTGATGAGATGCCCCTCGTACCACCAGCCGTGAAGACTACGGTACACGACCCCAGCGTCGGTAGGGCTCACACACTTGACGTACACACAGCAGGACATCCTTTCAATATCAATATGCAGAATGTTGCATCGGTCCCCACACTTCTCCAATATAGCATCTTGTATCACCGATTTCAAGTTTGGGTTAGTGTCATTTTTGTCGAACATGTGACGGATTTTCAAACAAGGTGTCGGAGATACAGTCAAGTTGTTGACAGAACCCTCTTGTGTCTCAAAAGCTTGTCCTTGCCATGCAGCGCTGCGTTTGGGACTGCTGTGGGACGAGACCCACCGCCACACTCTACAATCCTCCCCATCAACTGACTGCACTTCCATACGCACTCTGCTTTCATTAGCCTGGATGAATTTCACAGCTGAATCCCAGACAGAGGCCATCTTTTCTCTATTTTGTGGTGATATGAGTGTGTCTCGCACATGGTCCACGGATATGTATGGTTCGCCACTATCTTCTGTTTCCTGGGAAATGATGTCTATAATCTGTTCCACCATGGAGTAAATCTCTTCACTTTTCCTCTTCTGGTAACTAATATAGTATTTGTAAGATCTCTGCAGTCCGAGACCCATGAGAGCCAGAAGTAACACAATTACAATAGTGGATCCAGCTGAATACAAAGTGTTTACAAGTAAGCATGAGAGAGGTGTGGAGGGGTCAAAGAGAGCAATGGCAACAGTTCCTTTAGACCTTTGTTGGACAATCAAATCAGTTGTGGTTATAGGACTGTACTCAGCATTCTTGGTGTAAAGGTTCTGAAGCTGTACTACCCTCAGACCCCATCTAGGATTCTTGACCAGCAGCACTTGCAGGTTATTAAGGTCTGTCTTACACTGACTGACATCAGCTGTTTCAGCCCTAGCACTGGCTATGTCCAATATCTCCCGCTCAGTCAAGTAGGGCATTACCCCCG
The DNA here is from genome assembly GCA_964035505.1 of Watsonalla cultraria. Classification (NCBI taxonomy): domain Eukaryota; kingdom Metazoa; phylum Arthropoda; class Insecta; order Lepidoptera; family Drepanidae; genus Watsonalla; species Watsonalla cultraria. Next base: position 11,197,561 of record OZ037719.1, read on the forward strand.
GTTGTCCACACTTGTATGCTGCTGCTCGAATTGTTAGTTCCGGGTGTATGACTTTCAACAGATCTTTAGCATAGCTGACTTGCTCTCGCGGTACACAATTTATACCCGGCCTGTTACCAGGGATATTCAACTGACATATTGGGACATCACTGTTCTGGTCATCCACCACAGAGGTAATATCATTTTTCTTAACTATGTACATAAAAAATAAACAAAAAAAAAAAAGAGCAACCAACCCAACCAGTGCAAGGGAAACAAGATTGTTTTTCAAAAACTTCCTTTCATTTGTTGTTTTATAATCACTTATATCAGCTCTAACTGCAGTTAAGTAAGATCTGCGCGGCAGTACTGTGCTACCGTTGTTAGTGTCTCGGTCCAGAAATGAAGTGGTTGTTTTTGGTGTTTCAGGCTTCAGAGCAGACAGACGTCTTGTAAAATTACTTAGATACGGCGAATCCACTTCCTCAATAGTTGAGGTAGAGGGTTGGTAAGTACTTGGGGTGAAGTTTGAGGTGTAACTGCTGGCTGAGGGGCGGTCGGGCAAGGTTGTTGTCAAACCTAACCGCGAGCGAATTGAGTTGAGTTGATCAGAAGATGTAAGTGAGGATGTGTAGCTTGATGTGTAGTTAGTGGGCGAAATAGATGGTCTGGAGAATATAGATGACTTGGGAGGGCTACTGGGCGGGTCAACATTCATCAACGTGCTTGAAATATAGTCACTAGACCTGGAATTACTTCTGAAAGGCGTCGCGGTCTTCCTATCGCCGTCCACGTCACTATCAGACCCAGTTTCGCAGTCGTCTTGGTCATTAGCGTACGTACGCGTCACGCGGCGGGTAGTGACGGTTTCCACCTCCTCGTGAGTACGTACAGGAGCTTTTTCTTCCTCAGATTCTGAACCTTTGTCGGAATCAAGTTTAGCCGGTGACCCTTTTTTAGAAGGCGGGCGCCGCGTTTTGCTAGCGGTTGGCGGCAGCATGGCTCCCCCTGTAGTAGCCCGTCGACCCCGCTTCTCCTTAGCATTATTAGTTGTGTCTAAATCAGAATCCTCACCACTCGAGTAGCGTGCGAGTGTCCGCCTGTTTTCAACTTTGTTATCAACGCTGTTTCTAGGTTTACTCTTATTATCTAGCACTAATTTTAACTTTTTCACCAGAAGCTTCCTAGTCGAGGCCGTTATTGGCATAATAGGGAAACCATGCTCGGCTAGTTTTGTCCGAAGCTCGGCATCTGACATTGAGTCAACTTGATCGGCCATTGTGAAGTCTGCAAGTTTAAAGATACAGGTTATTATCACATTCACTCACTAGAACTGAATTTTTCATGTTATTAAATAGTAGTTCACCTTATTTTCGAGATATGCACAGAAGAATTACGTCAAATTTATTATAAAATTCACCGGCGCGTCATGTCGCACGCACCGCGAAAGAACGTCGTTATTAGTGCTGCCATAACAAAAAAATAATATGTTCAAAAATAATTTTGACTTACAAGCACGCTATAATAGAGTATACAATCGATTCTTGTCTTTGTTCTAAAGTACTACTTTATTTTATATTTATTTATCTGTATATATACTATAACAATGTTGGTGCCTGTAATTCACTTATTGCTTACTTATGAACGAAAACCTATTCTATATTCTATAATCGATATTCTAACAATTTTGCTATTATGAAGAGCGATTTTGGGATGTGGTCTAAAATAATAAATGGCAACATTAAGTAGGGTACCTATAACAATAGTAACTTTGGTTTATCTGTGATTATTAAATCATTGTTAAGCACTGTAAAATCTATAAAAATCTCATGCTTTTAATTAAACATACCACTATCTTCTCTTATATTGAAGATATAATCTGATATAAAAAAAATCCGTCGCAGTCCTAGTGCCCTCGCAAATAAAATACATGCGCAGTTACCCCCACATTTTCGCTGAGCACTGTGGCGCTGTGGCACCTGTGCCACCACGAGTTATGAGTGCTCAGGAACAGGGTTCCTGTGCATGTATTTTATTCTCTCGGAATACAGTTTATTGTATGACAAGCAACTAGCCCACGCTTCACTCAAAACGAGCACATAGCGAAAATAGTGGGGATACTAAGCATGTTTTTATTCTTTCGCGCTATACAATAAAGACAAAGACAGATTCATAAAATGACTATTGCGCATTCAAGGCACGCATTCATAATTCACGACGGGCTTGTATTTAGAATCCAAAGATATAGAAAAAAAATTGCATTCTTTATCTTTGTCAGAATTATAAACAAATTCCCGCCGGATTTGAGAGGTTATTTTTCACCAATTCTAGATTGATTGAGCATAGACTACTGACAACGTTTGAGGTTGAAAGGAATAAAACTTCAGAAATGTTAGCCCATTTTATTAACAAAAGTTTTTCAAATAAAAATCGTTAAAATAATAAAATATATGCTTTTAAACGGAAATCGCTTGCACAGGGTACAATTTAAATAATTAAGAAATTCACAACATATGAAAATATAAAAGACACCATCCTCACAACTGGTTAAATTACAATTTATAGTTTGATTACGAAATATTAATTTATTCAAGTACCTTCCTATGCTTATCTACTTACTTACATTAAAAATAATACATTCGAGGCCACTTGCTTGCTATTCGATAATTATAGTGTGTGTCCATACAATATATGTATATTTTACTAGCTGTGACCTGCGGTTTCACCCGCGAGATTTAATTTGATTCCTGCGGAACCCCAAATGTTCTTTTTAAATAAAAGTTAGTTACACCTTGTAACATTAGCTATCTGCCAGTGAAAGTCCCGTTAAAATCGGTCCAGCCGTTGCAGAGATTACCCGGAATAAACAGACGTGTTGTTAAAACTCTTTGGAAAATAACTCATTATTAGGTACCAATTCTTTACGTTTTATACTCGTGATAATTTCTCAACGAAATGTCCGATTGGAATAAAACAAACGGTATTTTACTTCTACATGAATACCCTCGATAGAATAATGCTTAATTTGGATAATGATTAATATTAAGATACACATTTAACGTATTTTCTTTCTTCAGATGATTTAATATTTATTATAAACATAAAAGCGGTTGTTGTGACTAAACTATGATAGTTTTTATAAATCGATTTTGTTATGTCAGTACCATATACTTTCATATGCATTTAGTGATAAACTATTGACAATCAGACACTTCAATTTTATTCATCTGTATGGTAGTAATCTATATAGTAGAGTTAATCGTGCTAAGACCGCCGCTCGGCTCGGACTCGGCTCCGTCTAACGTGAGTAACTTAATGATAACTTGAAGAACCATCATCAGTGCAACATTTCCGTTTAAAAGAAGAACCTGTATAACGTAATCAATGAATAATAAAATATATAAATAATAACATCATTTATTAATCACTTATAAATACCTCATACCTGAATTCATATGTTCAGACTGTAACATTTCAGTTTCAAAAAAAAAAAACTTAAAAACACCTAAGTGTGATTATAAGTGTGTCCTTATTTCTATTCTATTTAAAATAGTCCCACTAAAGAAGAATTAAATGTCATGTAATTATATTACATATAATATTATAATAAATAAAAAATCCGACCAATTTCATTGACCACTGTACATTGAAGTATAAAATAGACAGAATCGATTTCAATAAATATCAATTGGAAATCACTTGGTTTGGGAAGTACATATATTTTTGAAAAAAAAATAGCACATTTTCGAAGATTTCCACCACCATTCCAAAGTTTGTTTCCATTCATTACTTTCATATCGTATACAAAAGCAGTATTAAACTAATGAGAAGTTAGCCTGGGGCCTTACCATGAGCTCTTATTGTCATGATAGTTTCACTCATTTATGAGACAGATGTATATGACGTGTATACATCTGTCACTGTCGCACAACCTTGGGCCCCTGACTAGCGCCACACAGTTTAAATATAAGCTTTACAGAGGTTAGGAATCTAGTAACAAATAGTTCGAAATGACACACAGACGCGAGAGCCTACAAGAAAACATGCGGAATAGGTGTAATCACAGTAAAACGACAAAAATATATTATTTTATTTTGACACTAGCTGTGCCGTTTAGTTTCACCCGCGTAGATTTAGTTTCATCCTTATTGTGGCGGAACCTAATATTTTTAATAGATAAAAGTAGCTTAAGTTACTCCTTGAAACTTTAAATCGGTCCAGCCGTTTCAGAGATTACCCGGAACAAACTGACAGTCAGACAGACAGAAAAAAAAGTTTAAAACTTGGTTTTTTAGTGTCAGTAGCGTGTACACTTGCATATGCATTTTGTGAAAAGCTGTAATTTTGTAATTACAAACAGACACTTCAATTTTATTTATCGGTAGAGATACGTAAAAAGTAAATTTTAAAATTTGTTATATTGACAACTCTCACAAACAATGGAATAAACGTTCTTAATTAAAAAAATAGGCCTAGTTTCCTTACTGCTTGTAAAACTTATATTTGTACTGTGACATAGCCGTAGATTTATGAAACTTGAATCTATAACAAAAATTATTGTATAAGCATTTCGTAATTACACTCCTTTTCGAACCTTTACGATAAGTACTCATGAATTTTCAGAATAAAGTTTGTAAACAAATCCATACTTAAGGTCAGTACGATTTGAATCGACATAGAAACGAATTAAAGAAGAAAACTTTATTAAACGTAGTGTCTTATAATTATTTTTAAAAACATGTCTCAATTGATCGCTGCCTTAGCAAAGTTTATAAATAAGTTCCTTAACATTAAATATGAAAGTCTACAAAATATATTTTGGTATAAAATGACCACGCCATACTTGTGGTTTAGTGATTAAAGGTAGGTTTATTGCGGGGGCCGCCAGCCGCCGAAGGCTCGCTCCAATTCCCTCGCTACAGCTAGACATAGTCTGTCCTGGTTTGGTGCTGCTACCACCTGGTATAACATACAATGGTAGGTATAACACGCAAAGGCGGGTATATCAGAAAATGGTAGGTATAACAGACAAAGGCAGGTATAATAGACTAAGGCAGGTATAACAGACAAAGGCAGGTTTACCAGACAAAGGCAATTATAACAGACTAAGGAAGGTATAACACACTAAGGCAGTTATAACAGACAAAGGCAGGTATAACAGACTAAGGAAGGTATAACACACTAAGGCAGGTATAACAGACAAAGGCAGGTATAACAGACTAAGGCAGGTATAACAGACTAAGGCAGGTATAACAGACAAAGGGAGGTATAACAGACAAAGGCAGGTTTACCAGACAAAGGCAGGTATAACGGACTAAGGCAGGTATAACAGACTAAGGCAGGTATAACAGCCTAAGGCAGGTATAACAGCCAAAGGCAGGTGTAACAGACCTGTATACTGACGGGCAGTCCCCGGTGGAGCCCCACAGGCACGGCGGTGGCGGGCATTCCCAGTATATTGAATACCATAGTGTACATGACGCCCGAGGCTCGTGTGAACACTTGGTTGTGGTAATGGGCCTTAGAGTTGAACACTGGGTATAGGAGGACGCCGTTCTCACCTAACGCTCGCTACAATAAACGAATAAACGACAATTTTATTTCAAAAATGCAAGAGTCATTGGGTACAGCTGCCGACCGACCGGGCTATGTCTGCGGAGAAGGCTGTAGTTTGGAGATTTGCTCAACTATTTCGTCACACTGATTTGGCAACGAAGAATTCCATTCATGTCTGAACTCACATAGATAAAGCAAGTATATTAATAAAAAAAAAAACTTTTCATATTAAATATATGTAACATTCTTATAAAGCGACCATTGTGATAGACATTAAAAAAATATTTAGTAGACGCTTCGTTTATCAACTTCCGTGCAGTGGTTTCACACCACGTGCTTCACGGTGAAGGAGAACAGCGTGAGGAAACCTGCATATGTCTGAGAAGTAATTCAAAGACGTATATATAGTGCCTGAGCCAGCAATGGACTCACCATCTGTCACGTTGACACTTAATTATCTTCTGTGAAAAGTGGGTGTTGTTATTACAACACCTCTGCCTACCCCTTCGGGGAATACAGGCGTGAGCATAAATGTGGGCTTCGTTTTTATAGGTTGTTTTCCAGATATTATATTTATTATTTATATATATTATATGCTTTTTTTATTGCTTCAAACAACAAAGTTGATAAAAACATTGAGCGTTACTTACCGTCATTTTCTCTCGAAGTTGATTCGCCTTATTATTGTAATGTTCTGTGCGTGAATCAGGGATGAACAGCTTAGTCCTGTTGATGAGGGCGAAGCTCAGCCCTTGGAGCGATCTTGAACCACCGCCGAAGGCAAATTTTACCAACTCTACTAATAAACTTTTGTCGCGCTAAAAAAGAAAATAATCACACAAAATTAAAAAAAAATACTAATTGAAATCAAAGTTTACATAACGAATATTCAATTTTGAAGTCGGTTAAAATATTGCAAAATTATTGTAGCACTAGCGGACGTCACGCGGTTTCACTCTTGTAGTTCTCGTTCCCGTGGGAGTATAGGGATAAAATATATCGCTGATGTAGCTATCCATTGCTGAAAGAATTTTCAAGATCGGTCAAGTAGTTTCAGAGCCTATTCAATGCAAACAAACAAACAATAAAATCTTCCATCTTTATAATATTAGTTTAGATATTGTCAGTATGTAATTTTAAGAATGTGGAAACACTGAATTGTTTTTTTTACAAATATTCGAAAACATTATGTCATATGGCAACATTGCAAACCAACAGTCATGTTCAATTTGACATTAGAAAGGGTTACCTTTGGATCCGCGGGATCTTGCAACAAGTTCGGTATATCCTTCATCATGAAGAACACAGATATTGATATCTCTACAGAGTCTTCTAGATCTTTGAAGTTTTCCTAAAAACAAAATATCAATATTTAGAGTCTGTTCAGAATTAACTCCGTCAACGGATTAATTAAAAAAATACAAATATGACAGAATTTGACATTTGTCCACAATGTTGACAGTTTACTATATAAAAAAGCGGTTCTTATTGTGAAAATTAATTAATTAAAAATTGGAAATTGTAACACTTAAAATTTTGATTAACAGTTTTATTTCTGAGTATAACTTTATTTTATTATTCTTTTTATAAGAGCATTATTTTTAATGATTTTTTTTTTTCAAAATTTGTTTTATAAAAAAATAATATACATTTTATTCACAATAATACAGGACTTACATTGTTTATATTCGCACCGCATTCCTTCTCGAGATATTTGGCTGCTCCTTTGATCTTGTCAACAATAATATCGTCTACGTCTAGGAGTGCTATAGATTTTGTTGCTTCTGTCATATAATATACCTGCAATTGAATAATTATTGGTTGTTTATCACGAATTAGAATAAGAGATATTAGACTACATATTTTGAAGAGTTAATTAAAAATTCAGAATTCAAAACATCTTTATTTGATTAGTCTTTTCACAAAGTACTTTCAAATCGTCAGAACGACACGATTACACAGGTTGCTTTTAAGTTGCTGAGAAGAAGGCAAGAAACTCAGTAATTACTCGTTTCAAAAAAATAATTTTACTATACTGAGTAATACAACAGAAATCATAAAAATATATAAGTTGTTTAACGTAGTTTAAATAAAAGTAGTTAGCCATCTTGTGAGATGATGGCTAACTACTTATATTTAAACTACATTGAGTATAATATAATAATATATTTATGATAAACAGGGTGTCGGAGAAAAAGGGACAGTTGTCTTCTAGAAGTTGTAGGGTTTTATGAATATATCACTATGTTGTAGCCGTCAAATATCTCCAACGATAACGTAGTTATAAGCTATGGCCGAAGAGCTCGCGGCCTTAAGCGATTGAATGAACGCGCGGTCGCGTTGACCTACATTCCGTACACGGTCTTTAAACTTTTTAAATTAAGGGGAAGGTTAATGGTTTCGAAAAATGTTTTTATGGAATTATTTCAGGATCAGTGGGAGAAAAAAATAAAAACGTAGTTAGATTTCACGTGAATAACTCTACGTTACAGCTGATTTTTATGCGAAAATAAGGTATTGATTTGGTCAACTTTGAACATCAATTACTCGAAAACGGAAGAAAATATTTATGTCATAATAATTTTAATTGCTTCCTAAAATTATACCCTATCACATATTTTAGGAGCTGTCCCGGTTTCCCCGACATCCTATATAATAATTATTAAGAATAAGTATTAAAAGTATTTTTCAGAAAGGTCAAATTCGGAGCACTCGTAACCGAAGGAAGTGTATGAAGAGATGCATGAATATGGATGAAGCGAAAGAAGTATGTCAGGATGGTAGCATGTGGCTTACGGTGGTCTCTGCCTACCCCCATGGGATTCAGGCGTGAGCATATGTGCATGCATATAAAAGTATGTACGGTACATACATAAAAACATGTTGTAATACTTACATTAAGTTTACTTAGGTCGACGGGTTGGTCTAGCCTTAAGACAGGGTTATTGTTCGCCATGACTCGCAGCAATAAGGGAAGATCTTCGGCGAACCGCGCCATAGGCCCTACTGTGAGGAAACGAGGGTAGGCTTCGTCACTTAACGTCGGTACGTGGCCTTCGATGGATATCAAACCTGAAATTATTACATACTAAGACACTACTGAAAGACAAACACACTAACAGTTGTAATCTATATCTAGACATAAATAAAATTGAAGTGTCTGTTTGTAACTCCCAAATAACAGCTTTTCATTAAATGTATTGACATGAAAAAATAAAAATTTTAATTTCTGTTTGTGCCGAGTAATCTGCGAAACGGCTGGACCGATTGTAACGGGACTTTCACTGAAAGATAGTTAATGTTACAAGGAGTAAGTCTGTAACTTAGGATACTTTTATCTATCAAAAATATTAGGGTTCGGCGTCAATAACTAAATCTACGCGGGTGAAACTGCGGGGCATAGCTAGTTATAATTAAGTTTATACGTGTGTCTAAATGTTACTTGTGCAATAAATATATGAATATCGTACAGAAAGCTTAACTTCAAATCCTATAATGCTCTACCTCTCTTTACATTACCAAACAAGCATCAACAATATAAAGTCGGCTAAACGAATAAATACACTGTCACTATTTGATCTTAGTTTTTTGGGTAATAAAGCCGGTTTTACTCGTAAAGAAACATTTGAAACGCAATGTGTTTATTCGTTTACAAACAGACATAAGGTATATGGTTATTTAGGTAATGGTTTCTTTGACCTTACTGACAGAAGAGACGAAGATATTCAAATCCATATCAAACGATACGTTGCGGATGACGCCCCATGCGCGTCATGGACATCTTTAACGTATCGAAAATGACACGCGAGCGGCGTCACGAACTATTTACAATTTCACGAACTATTTCAAGTTCGACAACTCAAAATTTGTCAAAAAAAGGGGTCTCGCAACTGATCGGTAAATTAAGTATTTAGGAAGGGAAAAGATGAGAGCATTTCCAATTGAATCGATATAAAACGATCATTGTTCAATCTAACTGACGTGCGCGATTGAGCGGCTGAACATATTGCTGGAAATTGGGAATATGACTTTAAACTGAACATGGGGTATCTCAAAATGTAGTAGCTTTTAGACCGATCCTTTTAACAAGACCTCACCCGCGTGGTATAGGGGTAAAGGGGAGCGAGAGAGGTGCCTTATTATAGAGGTGTTACTAAAATAATGTTACCAGGCGTAGGTTTATGTCCCAATACTCCGCAGAAGGCGGCCGGCAGGCGGATGGAGCCGGCGATGTCCGACGCCACTCCCAGGGGAGAAGCGCCCGCTGCCAATAACGCACCCTGTAATACAAAATAATAGGTTTGTAAATGTTAGCTTGACCATGCTTTTAAGCGTGGCTCAAAAATGTGCTGATCTGCCATCTTTGGCATTCAACCACAACCCGCTTCTGTAAAAGTAGAAACCTGTACTTATATGTCAGAGAAGTGATTCCCGAAGTAATCCGCGATAGACTCACCATCTGTCACGTTGGCACTTAATCATCTTTGGTGAAAACTGGGTTGCAATTACAACACCTCTGCCTACCTCTTAGGGGAATACAGGCGTGAGCATATGTATGTATGCACGGATCATGTAATGTCCTGCCTGCGTTTCTTGGAATTTACCAGAATATTCAACGGTTACCGAAGGTTGTCTTTATTGAACAAACTAAATGACAAAAAGTTGCTAACTCACACAATAAACACATAAAAAGAGCAAACGTAAAAACGTGAAAAAGACACAAAAGGTCAAGGATGAAGATAATTTAGGTAATACTATATATTACTGAATTGAATGTGGTCCAGGTTAAGAATGTCAAAAAACTAATTAGCTTTGAGGAAGTTCTTAATACGCGCTGCTTAAAATTATCATACTAGTAAAGTAGGTACCTACTAGTTCAAAAGTATTTGGTCAGTACTTAGGTACAGTTGTCGTCGCGAATTATGAGCGCTGGCCTTGAATGCGCAGTAGTCATTTTATGAGTCTGTCTCTGTCTGTTTGTATGGCGCGATGTGATAAAATACATAAGCAGTGTTTGGGGGCAAACTATTGGCCATCCAAATTCCAAAGGTTGCAGGAACTTAATGAAACCAGGGTTGACTTATTTTGTTTACTTAATATATAAATAATAATAATCAATGTCACCAAACATATTTATGTAACGCAATACAACTTTCAATAGCGCGATCTATTTGGCAACTCACGCCATCTACTTACAATTAGTGAAACTAAAACATACTCAGGGTCCGATTCGTACACGCAGTTACCCCGATTCATTATTTAAGATGTAATCACTGTTATGATGTGCAAGTTAAAGAATCGACGCGGACAAAGATTTGACTTATCGTTCCTTACATTTTGGACAATTCACATAATATCTTTGGTAAATCATCTATACTAATATTATAAAGAGGAAAGATTTGTTTGTTTGTTCGTATTGAATAGACACCGACACTACGAGATCGATCTTGAAAATTCTTTCAGCAATGGATATCTACATCATCAGCGAGTAACATAGGCTTTGTTTTTTCCCCGAACTCCCACGGGAACGGGAACTACGTCCGCCAGTAGCCTATATGTGTGTCATTGTAAAGTTTCATTAAAATCCATTCAGTAGTTTTTGTGTGAAAGAGTACAAAGCATTCATACATAAAAAAAAACCATACATACTGACAATCATTAACGTTTATAATATTAGTAGGATAAGAAACATCGGGGCATTGTAAGTCTACAGAAGCTATTAACGCGATGCCACAATAATAGAGTAGCACACAGATGATAAATCAAGCATGTAAACACTACATAACATATTAAACTCAGTTGGTTTATGTTATTGCAAGAACGACCTTCGTGTGTTATTCTAAGACAAATACGTTAAGTCCATAAACTTTGCACTGGTAGTGTGAAATTCAATGTCAATGTGGTTTTTATTCCTCTTAATACCTATGTTAAGAGCCGTGGTGGCGAGTATTTGAAGAAGGGTTTCTGACTTGGCGAAAAGAATACCATCTGTCACGTTGGCACTTGACAAAGATTCTTGTTGATTCTTCTCAAAGGGCTAGTTTCCGAACCGAAAAACCGAGGTAATTTATCGACGTTCACACTTATGAACTCACTACACGCGTAAGCTTAATGTAGCATGGTTTTAATTCGCGGAATCAAAATTTAAAATATAAATAAAAGTAGCCCATATTCCTCCTTGTAACAGCAGCTATCTGACAGTGAAATCCGCAAGCTGGGGCTTTACCACGAGCTCTTATTGCCATGATAGTTTCACTCATTTATGAGACAGATGTATGTGACGTGTATACATCTGTCATTGTCGCACAACTGAATTATCATTGCAATAAGAGCTCATAGTTGGGCCCCTGATCGGCAAACATTACCTTTATACTGTGGCACAGCTATTGACTGACAGTAGCTCCACATTTATCGTAAAGTACTTAAAGGTACAACAACGTATAGGAAAGGAACTTTTTGATTCATTGCCCATCTTGGATTCAATTCCGGAAATACACCAATATCGTGATCGAAAGATATACGGATATAGATATAATCGTGACACTCGAATTCTGGTTAGCAAAGTAATGTTAGCACATGGTATCAGGTACATCACATTCAATAGCATTTATATTAACACAAACACCGATTATTTGTTGATGGTAACGTGCGTCATACCTCAAATAGTTAAGCACTTAACACTGTCAGTACGTCATAAGGTGACATTGAACAATGATGAAAGAATTAGAACCTGCTAATTTATTATCTAACTAGCTGTGCCGATGCCGACTTAGTTGGATAACTTCACTCGCGTAGAATAATTTTCACGGGTAGCTTTATTTCAAGGAACTCAAATAATATAGCCCCGAAATCATAATATGCTGCATAGGTGCTGTCCGAATTGCATCTCTTATGAATATGTATTAGTTCCACTAATAGTAAGTAGATGGCGTGAGTTGTGAAATAGATCGCGCTATTGAAAGTTTTGTTGAGTTACATTAACATGTTTGGTGACATTGATTTATAACATTAAACACTTGGAAGGCCAATAGTTTGACTCCCCCACACAGATGCCATCACGCTCTATACAAGAACCAAATAATTACTGCGTATTCAAGGTCGGCGTTCATAACTCATGACGTCAACGACACTATGATATTAGCAGACGAGGGTAAAAAAGTTCTCACCTCACCCCCCGAAGAGCCGCCACAGGTCCTGTTCAAATTATACGGGTTATTGGTGGTCCCTTGCAGCAGGTTGGTCGTCTCCCACCCCAGACACAGCTCCGGAGTGTTGGATACCAGCAGAGGTATCGCCCCGGCTTCCTTCACTGTCCTCACTGCACCGCCGTCTTTAGTGGCTTTACGACCTGCGTTCTCTAAACATCCCACTGCATTTGAGAAGCCTGCGGGAATAATTAAAGAAACAAATTACTTTTTCTAGCCGACTTCAATAAAGGGAAGAGTTTTCTCAATCCGTTCCAACTCAGAGGTGATTAAAGCGTGCCCAAGCGGCGAGAAGGGGAGGTTTTACGTCTCCATACAAAAAAATGCAAGGTCCAGCGACGGATTTTGAAACCTACTTGGGGGCCTTGGGGCACAGTTGGCAGAGCAACTGCACGATTTGGTGAGACTGTGCACCACCAAATATGCGATCGGTTTTCGACAACGTTTAAGCATGTACTTAACAGACGCATTCATAGTGACGTTTGGAGATTGGCTGTGGTCATATGCCACGTCACGCCATGTCATAGCAGTAGGTAGTTTATTATATTGTTAGCTTATCATAATGGATGTTGTCTGAATCACCTCTAGCTACCGGATCTTAGGAGAGCTTTGTAAACAGTAAGGAATACTACTTTAATGTTCATTTTGACAAATGCAAATAAATAAAAACATCAAAGTTTTTGATTTAATAAAGAATTAAGTAACAATCATAAGTTTGTGCATTTAACTAGCGCTTATGTTTACCATTTTCGCAATCCAATCTGTGTAAAACACAGTCGGTGCTATGAAGCCGACATAATGTGAACGCTTTGCGTCCGGGCCGGAGCAATCACTTGTAAAGCCCATCGAGTTGACGCCGATGATACCCGAGGGATGCAGCAACGGCCCGCCAGAGTCCCCGGAGCACATCGTACCATTTGATGAGCATGCGCGTGACACACACAACATCGGCTTCAGATCAACTAGATTTCGTAATGCCTTATCACATGTAATTATTATTGTCTGTAGAATCTGTAGCGGTTTATTAAGATTTAAAGTATTATCTATGGTGTCTTGCTCTTGCATCAGACCAAAGCCCGTCAACGCGACCTCCTGTCCAGTCATCGCGGTGTGGTCGACGGCGCTCACTCTTGCGTACTGAGTCAGTTTCATAGGCTGTGATTGTAGCAAGGCTACGTCGTGAGTAACACCTATTCGCTTTTTGAATCGGTTAATGTAGCCAGGGTATAAAAATGACGATAGCACTTCCACGGTTCCGTTCAGGCCGCTGGTATCTTCGCCGTATCTTATAATAAGCTTTATAGATAAATTATCTTTACGAGGTACATATCGAGGCCGGGAGCTGATGCAGTGCGCCGCTGTGAGCGTCCACGTAGGCGTGATCGCTGCGGCGGTACACGAATGTTTCAAAAATGAACCTGAATGATGAGAAACAACATGTCCTTCTAGTCGTACTATGTACGGATATTCACCGGGCTTCGCGTCCCTGCCTTCAATTATTCGCAGGTTAGATCGGGCCTCGGTTGATATTGTCGCACAAGCAAGTATTATGATACATAACATTTTTTTTAATGCAAACACACTTTGTGGCGTGTATTATTGATTTACTTACCTACTGGCTAACCTATGATTTTATGACATTTTTCAATCAGCTATAATATTTTATTTTAAATTATTTCTTTTACTTCTCTTTTACCATGTGTAAGAGTGGTACTTTATAGAACATTTCTGTAAATTTTTTATCACACCTATAATATCTGTTTCAAGAAACAATATTTTTTGGCTGCCATGCAAGACGTGATACGTTTACTCCCGACTATCGGCTGCATTCAATGCAGTGTGCAACGTAACAAAAAAACTTTTCTCAGTAATGGAGCCCTCTAGAAGGCATCGAATAACTCTTTCATTTGATGTCCTGTAGAGGGCGCCATATTAAATGTAATAAGATACATATGCATAGCATACGATCAAGAAGCATCCAACGATATTCTCCGTTGTCAAAATATTATAAGTAGTTTGGAAGTTATGAGGGAACAAATGAACATACTATGTAAAATATGTGTGTATGTTGGTCAATGTTTTTGCTTCGCTATAATATGGTAAAAATGGTTTAGTCTATGAATTACTAATTTTCGAAATGACTACTCTTCAATTGACTGATTCTACAAATTCTGGTATTAACTGATTCGGATCAATGTGTTTGCACAAATTCAATGCTCCTTCGAGTTCCTACTCGGGAGAGATCTAATAAATACAGCCGCATATCAAAGATGAACATTTTTATTTAACTGCGAATCTAGGAACATTTTAGAATCGAGTCATTCCGAATGAATATTCTTAGACTTTTCTTTGTTAGTTGTCTTTCGCTCCAGGAGCTATTTCTGCTTAACCAGACTATGGCGAGACTAATTAAAGCCTCCAGGCAGGCAAAAAGTTTAAAACATCACAGCTAAGGGCGCCCCATAGTGGGGCTCGGGCCTCGACGTAGAGCGTTGCTGGTGCACGAGCTACGGAGCTGGGCTGGTCTTTTTATAATATTTATAGTGTGGGAGTTTGAATAAGGGTCGCGGTATTCTTAGACAAAACCGTATAGTTTACAAATACTTACCGCGGAGAATCTCAACAGCGCGATTCATAACATAACAATTCCATCTATCGGTTTAAAACTACAACTTTAAACTGCATAATTGGCTTATACAGTGTCCTTAAAAGGAATCTGAATACTCACCTCCAAGAGAACAGCTCTCCTTCACAGTAAACGGTACCCCAAGCAGGGGTTTGTCTTTGAAAAGATCATCAAGGGATCCGTTCTTATTCGCCTCCTCAATGCTTCTGTCTACAGCCTTCGCGTCGTCAAGAGCTGATCGGTACCTTTCTTCAACCACAGCATTGATGTAAGGATTCACTTCTTTGATCCTCTCTATATACGCGGTGACTATTTTTTCACTGGTAAGCTGTCGGATATGAAAGGATCAGCAATCAACGGATTGTTTTTTTTACATAACTGTATAATTAAGAGATAAGTTCAATAATGTTAGGACATTATCATAGAGCGCCTTATAGTGCCTACACTATATGGTTGACGTTGAATGCGCAGAAGTGTTTTTTGGATCTTGTCTGTAGCGAGCGCGAAAAAAATACATATGCAGTTATCCCGACTATTATTGCTGAGCGCTCTTAATTCGCGTCGGCATCTGGGGTGCTATTCACTAAGGTTTCTCAGCGTCGCACTCGTCGTCGAGTGTCGGTTTTAAAGATACGAAATTGAACCTTATTATCTATAAATTTCCTATGGTTGAAACCAACACTCGTCGTCGAGTTTGACGCTGAGAAACCTGTATGCGGCTGTACCTACTATAACAATATACACATACATATGCTCACGCCTGTATTCCCCGAAGGGGTAGGCAGAGGTGTTGTAATTTTCAACACCCACATTTCACCGAATATGATTAAGTGCCAACGTGACAGAGGGTGAGTCCATCGCCGTCTCAGGCACTATACATACGTCTTTGAATTATTTCTCAGACATATGTACATAACAATATAAAAAAAGGAATAAAATAAAATTTCAGTCAAATCAGTTCAACCGCGAAATGGTTCAAAACAGACAGGCAGGCAAACAGAGACACTTTCACACTTGGACAATACCGTTTCTACGGATATACAAAGGTGACTTACATACAGTGTTGGATGCAAATTCAGGATAACAGTGGCATACATTAATGGTAAATACACAATTACTCTGCCGCGTTATTCACTAAGGTTTCTCAGCGTCGAACTCGACGACGAGCATTGGTTTCAATCACAGGAAATTTATGTTGATGTATTTTTTAAACCGACACTCTTCGACGAGTGCGACGCTGAGAAACCTTAGTGAATAACACCGACTGTGTTTACCCGACACACACATTGTCTACCGCAGAATGATGAAATTATTGCCATATGAAGCCAGTCACCACATTACATGAACTGCATGCAAGTTTAAGATTCATTTAACGAAAGTCGCGACTTCTCTTGAGCAACAATCAGTTTGTTATTCTTCACTCGATTGTCAAAGTGGGTTTTAAACTTTGAATGAACATGCGCCTATAGCGTACGTTAATAACTTTTGTTTCGTGTGTTTATGTCATGTAAACTAATTATCGCTACTATTAACATTATAGGCAGAAACTATGCTATTTTGGACAATTTTTTACACTAATAAGGCGACATACAAGCGTAAAGTAAGCGGTTACGACATTCATAAGTCCTTTACCAGTGCCACTGAGTCGTAGCAGGTTTTGTTTTTGTTTTTAACACAATAAAAGTATAATTTTAATACATTCACATTTCCCCAATTAAATGCACTTAACTCCCATGTAATAGGGGGCGAGCCTATTACCATTAAACAGACTCCAATCCAGACTCAGGGCTGCTACTGGGAAATCATAGATGATAAAACCCAATAATAATTTTCCGGACCTGGAGATCGAATCTAGGACCTCGTGTTCTGCAATAGCGCTTGTGAACCACCAACGAGGCTGTCACAAACTTGTCATATACAAAAATATACAATTTTTTTTTCTAAATGTGTCTTACCTCACCCCGCCTGATCGCCCTCGCCAACTCCGTAGCACTTTTCAACAACAAAGGCTCTTTTATTGGAGGTATCCTGTTTGTGTTCCGATATCGCAGCCAGTATAGCGGAGCCAGGAGGAGGTTCAGGATTCGGAGGATCACTCCCACCAGCCGAACACCTATTTCCATCCTGTTGATCAAACATTTCCTTTAATATTACGAAGACGTTCGAATCCCAGCGGGGCCTGTACCAATGAGGTTTTCTAAAAAACTTATGTGCAGTGATTTATCACCACAGTGCTTTACGGTGAAGGAAAACATTTGAAGAAACCTTCTTATGTCTGAGAGAGTAATTCATAGAAGAATGTACCTATACTGGCGATAGACTTACTCTATCATGTTGGCACTTAATCGTGTTCGGTGAAAAGTGGGTATTGTATTTATAACAGCCTACTCCCTCGAGGAATACAGGCGTGAGGATATGTGAGCGTATGTCTGTATGTAATTAGTTTTCATTGCTCAAATTATCCACAAGGACATTGTCAACTTTGAAATTAAGTATTTTTGTTCGTATTGAAATTAATGTATGGTGAATATAAATGAGTGGATCAAAGTAACATCAACTACTTAATAGCAAAATGCTTGTAAGTTGCCTTGAAATCAAATTGAATGACACCAGACCCAGGTCTCACTTGGTGTAAAAACTCAGCACACTGAGTGAATTAATAATAATAATGTGTTTGTATACAGGGTGTAGACTTTACAGCCATACATTTTTGGCATAGGGCATCAGTAGGTTGCACATATCAATTTCAAAATATCATTTACAAAAATTCCCTTAACTTTTTTTTTTACTAATACTTAGTATTGTATTACTGAGTATTACTTATTTTGTGGTTAAGTGCAATTTTTTTCGTAAGATGGAATTCTAAAAAC
This sequence comes from Watsonalla cultraria, assembly GCA_964035505.1. Classification (NCBI taxonomy): domain Eukaryota; kingdom Metazoa; phylum Arthropoda; class Insecta; order Lepidoptera; family Drepanidae; genus Watsonalla; species Watsonalla cultraria. Next base: position 11,215,797 of record OZ037719.1, read on the forward strand.
AAAACTACCCCAAAAATAAATAAATTAACGACACTTTTTTTTTAAACGATACGGGTTTTTTTTTAATTTAAAATTTTTATGTAGCACCAACCGACGCCGTGTTCATATAATCGGAAAACAACATTTTGTCAGTAAAGATACAACATTAGGTACGTGGTTCGTTGGATATTCTCTTATGAATTCTGAGTTGGAATCCGAGCCGTGCTGGTCGAATGAGGCGCACATTACTATTCAAACAACAGACGATTTACGTAACTACGATACACATACAGCTCTACCAGACAGGCAAAACAAGGTCCTGAGGTTTATTAAGACTTCGGATTAGTATGTCACAACTGATAAATCTTCATCTTCGAATACCTTTAAACGAGCAATCTATATCTATACAGGTAAATAACATTGAAGTGTCTGTTTGTGATTCCAAAATTACTGCTTTTTACTAAATGCATATGAAAGCATACACGGCACTGACTGACAATGACATTTTTTTTTGCTCTGTCTGTCTGTTTGTTCCGGCTAATATCTTAAACACCTGGACCGATTTTAACGGGACTTTCACTGGCGGATAGCTAGTCAAGGAGTAACTTGGGCTACATTATTTTTTTTAAATTCGGCTTCTTAAACTGTTAGATAGCTCATTTATCAAGGAAGGCTACTTATTTATAATCACGCTATGGAAACAAAGTTAGCGAAGTTGGATTTATGTTCCTTCACCTTCACCTTCTGTGACACGACGTAACCTACCTATATTCATAAAACTGAATTATACATTGTCACTCAATAAATACGAATGCTTAAATACATCGCAACTTTGCACCAAGTGCAAATCAATTTTTTTATTCGTCATTTTTCAATCAATCACAATATAATTACTTTTTCAATTCAATTCAATTCAAAAATATCTTTATTTGATTAGTCTTTTCACACAGTACTTTCCAATCGTCAGAACAACACGATTACACGGGATTATACATGCTACTTACAAAATTGAATGACTTTGAAAATTATCTTCGACACTTGCATAAGTCATATTCATCATGGTTGAGGTTCACGACCTCTTCTTTTCTTTCTTTCTGTTTTTGCGCCATATCCGTCTCTTACCGGCAACTTGTGTTGTGTGTGCACTGCCATGATAGTTCAACCCTTATTATGAGACAGATGTATATATTGTGTATAAGTTTGTTACTGTCACACAGTGGCAATATGGTAGCGATAAAGGCTAGGTTATGCACCTGATGAACTAGAAACCGTGGCCCCTCAACAGAGTGGGGAGAGGAAAACAGTTTGAGTCAGTAGAACTCTGACATAATCTCCTGGCCTTCGAGGATTTCCATACATACAACGGGTAGGCAGAGGTGTTGTAATAACAACACCCACTTTTCACTGGAGACGATTAAGTGCCAACGTGACAGATAGTGAGCCCATTGCCTTCCCAAGCTCTATGCGTACATGTTTGAATTACTTCTCAGACAGCAGGTTTCTTCACGATATTTTCCTTCACTGTAATGCACGTGGATTGAAATCACTGCACATACGTTTTTAGAATTCATTGGTACAAGCCCCTTGCAATGGTCAAACCTCAGGGCCACCACTGATCTTCCTATTAAAATAGAAGCACCGCATCGGTCTTCAGCCTTGTGATCATTTACCGTCACGTAGCAACTCCCACGACAATTAAACAATTTCAAACAAGGACTAAGCTGACCCTAAAGCTTTCAGGGTCACGTGCCTCTTTGCTATGTATAGCATAACGTTCCACTTATGTGCCTTTTGGGAATACGATCCGATTTGCTAGCACGCAATGCAAATGTTATCGCAGCTGTGACGTAATCTTTCACAAAATATATGAGTTTATGCTGATCAATCACAAGAATCAATCATTTGTTTGTGTGTACTTTATAATTAGCATTGACTCGTGAAGTTCGTGGACTGAACATATTATTCAATTAATACCATTTTGGCTTGGTATACCTTTTTGTTTATCGCAGTGGATAACGTTTTTATGAATTCTGTTTGCTTTCCTCGTCTGATAACTCTAAAGCTTTTAACATTTATGTACTAACGATCTCCCTTCGCTTCACTTTGAAAAAAAATTAAGACTATTACAATACTTGTTACTGACTTTTCTTCACTGTCAATAAACACTCGTGTTTTATTTCATCAGTTTCTTATAAGCTCATCGAAGTTCAACCCCTACACGTTATCAAAATCTGTTTTTTAATCCGTAACGTAGTTTAGAAGAGCGATGCGTTCAAACGGACAAAATATTTTTGTATGGAAATGGCGACTTCAAATTAATACAATTCAAAGATATAGACATTGATATGGATTAACTTATTTCAGAAATTCGGATTGATGCGACTTCTAATCTACGACTCTTTTTAGATGTTAACCCCTTGGAAGAGCGAATGCGTGTAGGTACCGTATTCCATGAATAAAAGATTCTTTGAAAACGTCAACTGATCTAGAACAAAGGTCCAAAAGAAAAATAACATTGTCCAATGCTTCGTTGTATCTTAAGGGCTGAACTCAAGGGTCATCAGTGTCGCGACCTCTGGTTATGAAGCCAATCGATAGAGTGGCGACCTCACCTAGACATTCAAATGTTTACCTTAAGGTGAGGGCATTTACCCTTAATGAATACACGACAATAGTAGCCTTCTTTACCCTTGTCCAGTGCTTAACAGTAACTTTATAATTCCAGGCAGTTGACACCAAATTTTGTAAGTCTTCACATTTGGGTGAGTTATATCGGTGTAACATTACATTATACTAGAATCTACAAACATACATAAATTGTCAATGTCAATCAAGTTGGTTGAGTTAATTTTGTAATTATATTCGTAGTGTGCTCGTATTATTAATTAATTAAAATTTTGAAAATATATATTTTTAAACTTTCCTAGGTGGACCTAGTAATGAAGTCTAGTCAAATCAATATATTTTTCGTTTGATTGGGTCATGAAATGTGGAATTTATTACTTTAGCAGCGGATTGGAAGGTGATTTTGAATGAATGTTTAATTTATTCTGAAAATTTTTTATTCTATGTTTTATACTTTTATTACTAGAATAGTTTGTTCTCTTATTTTTATATGTTCATATTTGTTTCGTGTATTTTATCATCTGTGTTAATATTTGTGTTGAGTTTATAACTATCGTTTTGTCTAATTAGCGTAATTGATGTTATGTCGTGCTGATTTGTGAATAAATAAATAAATAAAAAAAATAAATGACAATATCAAACTCATTCGTACCACCGGGGTTGCCAATTAATGGGATATTTTGTTGAGTGGCCAATTAATGGAAGGCTATAAATAAAGTTTGTAAGTTTGTTTAGGAGACTCAGGTACAAGGTTATATTCGAAAAGACTGATCGGACAAAATGTCTCCCGTTGTTATTTAGAATGGACTTTCATAATTTAGTTTCTTTAGTTTTTCTGTTTGTAATTCCAAAATTACAGCTTATCACCAATTGCTTATGAAAGTATACACGGTACCGACATAGAAATACCAATTCTTAATTTTTTTCTCTGTCTTTCTGTCAGTTTGTTCCGGGTAATCTCTGAAACTGCTGGAACGATTTTAACGGGAACTTAGGCTACTTTTATTTATTAAGAATATTAGGGTTCTGCCACAATAAGGATGAAACTTAATCTACGCGGGTGAAACCGCAGGGCACAGCTAGTTAATATTCAAAATAGTTTTAAAATAAAATAAACGTTATTAAAAATAATATAAGGCTTAAAAAGTAGTGTAGAATAATGTAATTACACAGTTGATGTGTTTAAAATGCGTAAAAAATTACCCTTACAAAACATGGTTTAAACCAAGACTAGACTAAACTCGGGCTAAAGCTATATCCTATCCTTTAGGAATCCGTATCACAAAAAGATATGGTACCTACCTACTGTTATAAATGGATAACTACTTTAAAACCAAGGATTGTCTTAGGCGATGTTTCGTAATAAGGTGGATTAAGTTTATGCTTATCTGGTTTGCGTTTTGTATGCACCTATAGCCGTATTATAGGTCCCGTCACAAATAAATTATTTCTGTAAAAGTTCTTCTCAGTAAAAGCAACCTTCCGAACCTGGCGGTAGCATGTATAATCCTGTGTAATCGTGTCGTTCTGACGATTTGAAAGTACTTTGTTAAAAGTGTAATCAAATAAATATTTTTTTAATTTGAATTTGAAAATAAAGAACGCGCAGCGAAAAACAGTGGGGCTACTGTGTACCTGTGTTTATTCACCTCTCTCCATACATAGAGAAAGACTCATAAAATGACTAGTTACTTCGCATTCAAAAGTACTTGTTCTTAAATCGTGATGGGACCTGTATCTTTGTATTATCTATGTATTTATTAATCAGTGTGAGTCGGTGACAACCTTCACTTAGAACGACGCAAATCATTTATCATATATAGTTTTTTAAGCGTAGTTTTAAATTGACATAAACTACTTCTAGTGCGCTACGCTTGTGTTGATTCTGTTTGAACAAATAAGTAAATAAATAACAATGTTTATGTAAACAAGGAAATAGTCACATCATAGAGAATCGTAGGTGGTAAGGACTTGAGTAAGTAAATTTCTTACCGCGGAATAAATTGTAGTACTTACGTACCTATCTACGTAATTAATAAGTAATACCTTTTTATATATCATTTCGCTCGAATATCACAAAGAGATAAAATACTTATTGATTTTAAAAGGACTTTATGTACCTTAGTAAAGTGCACTTCTCTAGTGTCTTCAAGCTCTAAAATCCATTAAAAAATTAAGTCATACTTACACCTTTTAGAACTCACATAATTTAAAAACAATATATTATTAATGTCGGTACTTACTTAAAGGTTTATATTACACAAGTTTTCATTGACAAAACAATTCACATCCAATGAAAATATTAGGAGACCACAAAGAAAGTTTACTTAATTTTAAATCGAAATCGAACGAAAATATAAAACCGTAATACGATACGTCAAAAGGCGCGGGAAATGCAAGATAACGGGTCGCGCTCACTACACAGTGTCGCGGCAAAGACTGACTTCCATTCCACCATTCGTTTAACCTTATGGAACGACCACAGTATACATATGCTTGCCAATAAATATACTGCGATTATTAGCTGATGGAAAATGGATGTGAAAAAAACAATAAATGCGAATTTCTCTACTATTTGGCAAGAAAACTGTTTTATAGTTAGCCATTTAGCCGTAAAAAGGTTCTTAAGATACTAATGAACCTACAATATTTATTTTAAGTACTTACTTAGGTCTTTAATTAAGTTAGGTACTTAACCTTTACCTACGTAAATGAATTTTGATTTTATTTCTTAGATAAATCATCTTTATAGTACATTTATAAAGATGTTATGAAGCAAAAGGTGCTTTTATATTCTGTCTAATAAAAAAGAAAGAGACACATTTATAATTATTAGTACTGTTGCTACTTTACTGAATGCCTAGTAAACAAAATTTTGTGCTTAGAAATGTGGAAAAATTAGAACTGGTAGGAAAACTATTCTTCTGAGATCCAACCAGAAAAAAAGTAGGCAATGATCTAAATTTACACTCTATACTTACAGATTAATAAAAATAAAAAATTTTGATCGGTAAATCAGCTAGGCTGATTTACTGGGACTTTCATAGGTAGCTGATGTTACAAGGAACAATATGGACAAAATTTTTTGTTTTTATAAATTGGGTTCCGCAGAGTAAAGTCATCCTTGAAACAAAAGTCTACATGGCTGGAACCGAGGGTCACAGCTTGTTAAAAATAAAAATATCTCCAAACAAGGGTTGTTGCGGGGATTCGAGATTTGAACTTGCATTGTAACCAGTCTTGTTATTCACTAAAGTTTCTCAGCGTCACACTCGTCGTGTGTCGCTTTTAAAGATACGAAATTGAAACTTATCTGCTATGTATTATGTATTAATTTCCTATGATTTAAACAAATGTCGTCATTGAGTTTGATGTTGAGAAACCTTAGTGAATAACACAGCTGTATATTACTCAAACTCCAGAGATCTTTAGTGAAAATTACTACACTGTAAAATCAATCAAGTAACTAAGATGTGCATATTAAACTCGACATGTTTACTTAGTTAATAATGTTTGAAAACAAGTTTAAAGTTTAGCGACACAGTGTGAGTTATGACACTGAAATTATTATCACCATACAAAGAACAATATACAAGTACATGTACCACCGTAAATATTAAGTAAGTTATATTTACTTGATATATATTTATTTGATATTAACATATTTAACCGATTCTGAAAGGAGGAGGTTCTCAATTCAACTGAATGATTTTTTTTATTGTGTGTTAGCGGATGTTTCACATAACGGGCCTCCCATTGTTATGATAGTTTTACTCTTATTATGAGAGAAGTATATGACATGTATAAATCTGTCACTGTCACACAGTGGAACTATGGTGGCCGGCCATAAGAGCTTTTCATAAGGCCCCAGTTCTTAATGTAAATATAGGAATCTAAATGAGCAGTTCCTTGGAATATATGTGATATAACTAAAAGTTCTTTTTTATACTTAAACTTGAAAATATGTAGGTATATCCACAAAGTTCGCGTTTTGAAAATAACTGGCTGATATATACTTTGAAAAAACTCTAATACAATTTCACTAAAAAAAACTCTAAACACTTTCAGTAGAATTTAATTGGTTCTAAATGTACTTTTCAAAAAAGTATACCTACAGATTTTAACTATTTATACTATACATTTGATGTGAAAAAGAAAGCTTCTTCTTGAAGTGCCTCTCAAATTAATAAAGGTGGCTCACCAGCTACAAATATAAAAAAAAAAAAACTAATAATCCTGATCTTACTTCCTATTTAAAAAAAAAACAAATATTGTAAGTAATAAAAGCGAAAACAAAATAGATAAGACTTACAAAAAACTGAGAATGCATCGATGTCATAGCTGTAGCTCGATGGAGTTTGTATCCTGAGGGAAGGAGCGAACGAAAAATAAATAATAAATTTAAATAATTATCCGATTAAAACAAGCTCAAAATTAAAAAATCTGTGCAGCAAGCTTTTACAGGTAACCAATCTTACTTACTTCTTTCATAAACAGGTTCCACAAAAACACCGGGTTATTCAAAAGTATATTGATAAGTTGAAAAACTTGATACGGTAGGTCTTGTTTATTGACACTTCGAGAATTTGATACTTTTTAAAAAACCTTTGTTATAAAAAACACTGTTAATTTTTCTCATAATTTTGCTGATACAACTCCATAAAAGTAAAATTTATTGTTGGCCATCACAAATAAAAACATTACATTATTTACTCACAAAAACATTGAATTGCAAAACATTTTACAGTTTACACTTTGCTTGCTATGAATGAATGTCAAAAAATTGTTCAATCAATGTCATGGCCAGTTCAGGAACGTTATGTCAGTCAATCAATTTGTCAACGTTCCTTTGTACACCGTGGTCCGTGGTTGTAATCTAGTTAAGCACGTTGAATTTGTTTTATTTAAGATTGAATTTGTAATATTATCACAGACAGATTCCGTTTCGGGGATTAGCCGGAACAAACACACAGACAGACAGGCAGACGGACAGACAGACAGAGATTTTTTTAATTTGTTTTCTTCCAGTTATTACCGTTTTACTTTCATAATGTATTTAGTGACAAGCTGTTATTTATGAATTACAAAGACACTTACATTTTATTTATCTGTATACATTTTGACTAACTTCCTATGGAATACTTAGGTATCTGTTTCTCTCAGCTCCCCAAAGGATGATGTCATTACCATTATAAAACTTTATGATAACTCTATAATATAAGCGTTAGACGGGCCACCGCCATTGTACGTTAGTTTTGATATTCAAAAGAGGTTTACACAGGTTGTGGTAGATTTGACAAAAGAAAAACAAAAATGTGTGAAACATTTTATTTGCAGTTGTAAAAACTGTATAAGTCCTAACAAACTTATAAATTAACATTACATTATGGACCTCGCATGGCACAGCTGACGTCAAGCCACATTAACATGTCGGATTGCACTCGTACAATCAATTGTTACTTGTTCACAATTCTATACATTTCAGTCAATTTTGATACTTTTCCACAAAGATATTAAAATTTGCAAACTTTAAACATTATATTCTGTGATAAGGTTGTATAAACATTCATTGCCAGTGACTTATTGCCAGCGTTACAATATCTCTCGTTATATAAGAAGAAATATTGGGATAGGTTAATTAATATAAAAATTAAGCATTTAATATATTACTATAGCAACACAGTCAGTCAGACACATTTTCTTTTTTTAATTACTGTCTGTGTTGCTAGCCTATGGGGCAACACTATTTGGTAAATTGATTTTTAAATGGAACACATGATTCGATCGCTCCTTAATCTAAATTATTGGGTAAAAATGTAAAATATATAAATTATGTACACTTTGAAGCACCTTATTTGACACAGGCGTGATTAATATCAATTTGTTCTGGGCACAATACTTATGCATTCGATTGTGTTTTTAGGTTGAAATACACCACACGACATATCGTCTATGGTTATAGCGGGTGATTGATTTGATTTGACACATTATCAACTACGTTTAAATCGGCTATAATGACAATAATAATAAGCTATATTTTACAATAATAAGTTAGTAATCAGTTCACTACCTACAGAAGTTAAAATCAACAAAGAAATTATAATTATTCCACTTAAAGAAAATCTTGACGAACATTTTAATATTCATATTCGATTTATTGTATGTAATAAGTAATTGTATTATTAACAATAATAAAGAAGGAGGTGAACAAAAAACTCTAAAATTGATTAAATATATATACATTATACATTAAAACTATACCAGTATCCCTACCACGAGTTTTGCATCGACAACATTTGTATGACATATTTTAGTTCTTCACGTCACCGCTTGGAGGAGTTGTACGATTTCTCATACAAATATTCGGCGGAGACGTTAGCGAGTATAGATTAGGCAAACGGTTTAAAACTCGTGATAGGGGTACTGATCTTTTAATGGTTATCGTTACGAAAATACAAGACAGTTAAAAAATACAAACATATGCAGTTTATACTTTTGAAAAATGCAACCATTTAAACAAATGAAATGCAATGCGTTGGTGGAAATGTAGAATTACAGTATATTATTGAACTCTATTCTAATAAAAATTTGAGCGGATTCCCGAGGAAAACTTTAAAACCAAGTCTTCAATTTTGAAAGAGCATTTGACAAATGACAGCTGTCACTAAAGGTGACATGACATTTAGATCAACTATCAATTTGATGTTTTTTTTATTATTGTAATGATTTTCTCCATGTATCGAACATACATTAATAATCATGGTAATAATATATTTTAATTTGTCCACACCCACTCATACAAAGAATAAAATAATTTAATTTGAATAAATATAATCTTATCAATTTATTATTTCTCCATTTAATACAAAATATAAGGTCACTTTGGAGTTAGGTATTCAAGTCTGATTATGAGCAATTTTCTTTCTTTGATCAAAATAATTAAAATGGTACATTATTTATAAACAGAAAAGGATTAACATCTCTTATTCCTATGAAATATAAATACATATATATAAGAAGATAATACATAAATGCGACATATAAATATATAATGATATTTTCTATCTTATACTTACTGTAAATAAATGTAATAAAAACATACATACCTATATAATAATAAATAAATTATTTATTAAAAACTGTTTGTTCAAGGTAAATGACACATAAAACGATTATTTGTAAGAAATAACGGATATTTAGTATAATATTCAAAATAATAATAATATTAAAATGAATTTAAATAAATAATAACAAAATCCTTAGACCATACTGATAGTGACTAAGTTGTTACAACATACATCTATATACAATTTCAGATATCAATATTAAACGGATTATAATTCGTTGTGAACAACAATGTCAAATAAATAGATAAATCTATTAACATTCAACAAACTAAACTAATGTTATAAATAATAGGTGTGAATGTACAATATCTATTTAATGTATTGACGAAACAATTAAACAGAAATTGTGCAAACACCACTAATTGTATGAAGGTATGATTGATGATTAAACAAAATCAAAATCATAACGGAGATGATAAGTAAAATAAAATCGGGTTCAATACCTTAATAATAGAGTTTTCACACAACATACACCAACATGGGGAGATATAACTGCACAAAATAGAAACGTAACAGAAGGGCAGCTTTCTTTAAGTTCGAATCGTTACTTTAAAAGTAGCTTTAGAGCAAGGCCTTTAGAGCCACTTGTGATGCATGATATATATTCAGTATAAATCTTGATTTGAGTCAACGACAAGTTTTTAAATTTCGAATAACTTATTTCCAGATTCGACTATCGATTTCCATCGACTGCAAGCTTAACTCGACTTAAATTAAGTCAACTCAACTCAACTCAACTCAAATATATCTTTATTCGATTAGACTTCATACAAAGTACTTTCAAATCGTCAGAATGACACAATTACACAGGATTATACATGCTACCGCCAGGTTCGGAAGGTTGATTTTACTGAGAAGAGAAGAAGTCGATATAGAAACTAAATGGAGAGTATAATTTTTTTAGTGCAAGTAGTCCTTAGTATGCGTATGTTTGAATATTGCCGCCAATATATAGCTAGCCTTCTGCATGTTTATATTTTGTGATAACATTTTGTAAGGTAGAGCCAGCGTGCATTGCTTGTCGAGTGAAGCAGCTCGGGCTAGCATCGCTGTGTGGCGAGCGATGGATATTGAGTTAGCGAGTGTGGTCGGCTCATATCGGCCGCGTGAAGTTCGCGGGGAACATGCCCTTTTCATTGGTCGTCTCTTTAATGCCCATTAGCCAGCCTTCCTCCTGGATAAACAAAAAAATTACATTTTTGAATACACAAAATTAACCCTGGGAAAAGCTTTAATACAACAACCAGACAACATTCTATAGATGTAGTGGGATCCTTTCGTCTCTTACTATGATGGCACAGTGATTCACTTCCTTATAGGGTAGGCATAAGTGCAAAAGACATTCTGGTGTTGGCCACGTTCATAGCCACCATCAGGCAGAGTGTAAATTGTATGCCACATATTGCATAAAAATAATATTACGTAATAGTTATATATCTATATATACAAATATTATAAAGAGGAAAGATTTAAGTATGTTTGTGACGATTTGACTCAAAAAGTGTTGGACCAATTTTAAGTTTTTTTTTCACCATTTGAATGCTAAATTATCACTGATTAATATAGGCTATATTTTATCCCCGTACCCCCACGAGAACGGAAACTACGCGGGTGAGACCGGGTGACGTCCGCTCGTACTTAATAAAATAAATAGGATTGATTTGTTTGTTTGTAACGAATAGACTGGAAAACTACTGGACTGATTCTAAAAATCTCTCTATTAGAATACTACATTATCTCTTGAGTAACATACGCTATATCTTTAATCAGGATAAATAAGGCACCCCTATTCAAATAGGAGGGTCTTTGCGTAAAAGCCTTGCTCACCTGTTCATCAGGGTCGTCATACTCGACGACGCGGATGACGTCGCCCACGTCGAATGACAGTTCGTCCTCATCCTCGCGCGTGTAGCGGTACGTGGCACGCACGCGATACAATGCGCCCGCCGGCAGACCGGCCAGCGTCGCTCCTGTACCACACATTTATAAATATTAGATTTTTATTCATAACATACATGTTTAAATTCTAATCTTAAAAATGGTAAAGAAAAATACGAACACGAGGCGGGACTCGAACCCACGACCTTCCAACTGAGCTACTCGTGATCCTACCTCATGCGTCGAATTTTTCTTTCTGTTGGTCGGTGTATCCAAACTTATTCTTTAAGATTTTTATAAGAAACAATTATAAAATAAATATTAACAATTATTATTAAGTTTGTATCATTTCTATATGAAGATTTTTATCATCATATTTTCGGACACCACACTTTGTCCTAGTCCCAAACATGATATACACATGGTCACGAGTTCTGAGTGCTGGGCAAAAATTGTGGGGATAATTGCGCATGTATCCAAGATCAGCGCTCGTAGCCTTTGACGGCACCTATACTTATATGTAGGGATAGATAAATATATAACCCTTCCAAAGATGTAAATACCCGCGTTTATCGCATAAATATTTACCCCCAGCTGGTATCTAACCGTTAGTATTAATGGTATCTGAATGACTTAACCACAACCATCAAACTAGGTGTCATAGACTTCAAAGAACACCGATCAACAACATATCTATAAGACGACATGGTGCGCTAAAGGTGATGAGAAACATCGCGATTAAAAAACCCTAATAAAAGACTTTGGATTAATGAAAAATTAATAATATTATCGCCGTATTGCGTTCTGGACTTTCAAATAATATGAGATAAGTTGTATTATTATTATTATAAAAATATACATTTAATCTTAAGCTGATTTTATTAATACCTACTCGAAATTAGAACAAAAATATAGCAAAACTCATATCAGTGTAAATTAATTAAAAATAAAAACAATCATATTATACACAAAAGCTTATAATGCAAAACAAACGCTGATTAGAAAGCTTTAAAATGTACATATTTATGTACAAAAAATATATAATTATATATTATACCTTATGATGGCTTGAAATATATGTACATGGAACCTATATCACAAAAATATATACAGAAATATATTAACATTATATACATACAATATACATTTGGTTTATAAAATATAGAAGTTAATTTAGTACAAATATTGTTTGAATCCCTGAAATTTCCTGAGTAATTATTAGTTAGGCTGTGTGCTTTCTACACTGATTTGCGACTACCCTCCATTTAGGATTGACTGCAAAGACAATATATTAATGTGCGATATATAGTGTGTATTATATATTGTACATTACACGAAACGTATTGACTTGTGACGTGGATAAACGGTAAATATACATATTATAATGTTTGATTAATTGTTTGTATAAAATATACCAGGGGCCCAACCATGAGGCCTTATTGCAATGATAATTCAGTTGTGCGGCAGTGACAGATGTATGCACGTCACATACATCTTTCTCATAAATGAGTGAAACTATCATGGCAATAAGAGCGCATGGTAAGGCCCCAGGAGACCGGGCGTTTGAATCCTACTTTGTTTGTATTTTTGTAAGCCATTTTCACAAATGAGTAACATTTATTTTTAAACTGTTTGCATATTGTCACTTCATTTTTGTAAGGGAATGTAAGCTACTATGATTTATCTCTGCAAATAGGTTATGTGATATATTTTTTGTATATTTCCAAAACAATTATCAGTAACATACGTTATATTTGTTCCCCATAGTTATGGATAATATTGGCTATATTTGTAATTCCTTGTAACTTCAAGGTAGCATAATCAATTTGGGTCAAACGCGTGAAAGTTCTTGGTGTGTGTGTGTATGAATATAATAGCAATACGAATAATAAAAAAAACGATAAGACCACAATTGTGAATGTCCCAAAACACAGTAGATACGAAATAATTTTGAAAATGGCAACTCGTCTCATACGGTTTTTCATTTAAACACTATCAACGAATCAAATAATAGTCCTGTAAAAGCAATGATATGGTACGTACATTAAAATGTTATTGGGCTTTATATATATTTTTTAATATTATATTATATTTATATTACATTATTATGGTATAAATTATATTAAAGCACCAGATTATTGCCTTACATTGTACTATATATACTTACCGACTGGTATGTCGTAAACCTCCTCGGTCTTGGTTTGTGTGTCATTGTTTTTGCCTTCCATTTCTATCTCATTGGGAACATTAACTTGTCCTTTTCCCTCCACGTTATTATTCGCCTTCTCTGGGGTAGCAGGGGACCCTGGGATAACGCGTCTATTTACAACCTAATTCACACCCTAATGATATGTAGCTAAGACTTGTTTTTCTCTGATAAGTTTATGCTTGAGCATGATGATTCCTATTTAAATCTTAAGTGATATGTGCAGCTAAATATGGTTGTATAATACATGAAGTGTGCACTTATTATATACGCTTGGCTTTACACAGTGAAAATAATGTTCCCTGTCATTTGCTAATCCTTCCTACTAATATTATAAACGCCAAAGTTTGCAAGTACGGGTGTACATATGTGTGAATTGGACCACTGAATTGATTTTAATGAAAGTTTTATAAATAGATAGATAGATTTTCAAACCTACCCGATATGTACACAAAAAATTATACAAATCGAGAATTGTGTCTTAGAAACACCAGAATAACACATAGGCATGTAAAAAGCTCTTTTCCGTGGTAGTTACATTTTACGCGTTTGAAACTCTGCTGGAAATAGAAAACCTATTTATTTTTGTAATCGTTTACATTATCCTATTAAAGTTAATTAGGGATTTCTAAGAGTATCTTACTTGAAAGAATGGAGAACTATAAAATAGTGTTTGCATCATATACTGTTCATCGTCTCATATTGTTATCTGTGTTATGATATTATACATTTTAGGGTAGAGTGAAGAGCAGAAAATATACTGTACATATAGCATGCATCTATCTACTTACAACATAACAGTTAAACATTTAGGTTTAGTATCATACGATATGCATAAGATGATACATTTATCTATGATGATAAATATCTGATGTAGAAAATTGTGTAGGAGTAAGATATGCTATAGTGTTGATAAGTACCTACCATATTTTTTTAAATTTAATTAAGGCGTAAAATTTTAATAAACTAATAAATTTTAAATTAATATACTCTACAGAGATTGTATTGCACGTGTAAAGATGCGCAAACGTAATCGTTTTGAAATTTTTTTTTTTTATGACAGTATGACATAATTAATGCGTACTCGTATATATTTTTTTATAATCATCTTCGTATAAATATTTTGAATAAATAAAATAAAAAATCATTACTGTATTTAATATGTTCAATTCCTATTATATTGGACGTAAAACCAGACTAGACTCGGGCTAAAATTACTTAAATCCCTTTTGAAATCCGTATCACAAAGAGAGACGTAACCACATTTAAACCAAGGATTTTCTTAGTCAACATCTGTACAACCGGCACCCACCACCCATAGTACCAGGCGCGCATACTAACCTGGTGGTATATCGTAGAGTTCTTCGACTTTCTTGTCCTCTTTATCGTTATTATTAGTCACTTCGGCCGGTTTCTCTTTGTCTTCATTCCTGGCGGGGGCCACGGGCGGTATGATTTCGGGGGCTTCACGAACTTCGGGGGTCTTGGGGACCTCCGGGGTGCTGGGGACTTCTGGCGTCTTGGGGGTTTCGGGGGTGTCGGGAATCTCATTGTGTTTGGTCCCCGGGGGGGAGCCGCCGTTGAGAGTCGCGGGGGAAGGGGGAGCTACACGCACACACACACACGGTCAGTATCATGCTTCGTGCAACTACGTTCCTGATTACCTTTAATGGTTGTAACACACGAGTGCAACCGCGGTGCAAATCTTAAGAAATTACTTGATTAAAATTATATGATTGTTTCAGTAACTTCGCTATGATTGGGTGGTAATTAAAGTAAATTATGAAAGGATTTTTTAATAATATTATGTTAAATAAAACCGATTTACATACGTTACTTAGAATTAGTTATCGAACTAAGAATTTTCAAGTCAAACCAATCAACTTCTTACTGGGAATATTATTTTCTTAACTATTCTCAAAAATTATAACGAATGTTCAAACCAAGATCTTAGTGAACAATAAAATTATTTATTCAGTTAAGGACATGGCAAAGCATTTATGAACGCCAAGAAAATTTAAATTACCACCGGTTCTAAAACTAGCCCTCCAAGATAAAAATAAAAAAAATAAAAAAGTAAAATAAAAAAGATGGAAACTAAATTACACCTTCAGGTAATTGAGAACGTATAACACATCAAATTATGTAAGCTGACTTATAGCTAAGAATGTACTAGTCAATATATACCACATAATACATTCATAGCTATTTGTCTTTGCATCATAACACATATGGCAGTAAGACAAGTTTCACTGAATATATAGAGTGCCATTTTGCAACTATATTGGTGCCTGTATCAAGTATGTAAGTATTTAATACATCTATATCAATATTATAAAGAGGAAAGGTTTGTATGTTTGTAACGAATTGACTCAAAACTACTGGACCAATTAAAAAAATTCTTTCACCATTTGAATGCTACATTATCACTGATTAATATAGGCTATATTATATCCCCGTACTCCCACGGGAACGGGAACTACGCGGGTGAAACCGCGTTACGTCCGCTAGTACTGGATGTTTTGCTATGGGAAAATTATTCAGTTGACTATTATACAACACTCTATATATCAGTGAAGTTAATAACTAAAATCACAACAAAATAAATTAGTTTCATATGTGAATAAGTAAAGACGTATTTCACGATATTTTATTGCAGTAGATAGACAGTTAAATTTTGGCTAGCATTTATTTTTAATTACACAAAATCACACGAAAAGGTACACTGTAATGTGTACATTAATGACGCGTAGCTGATGTTTCAAGGAGTAACTTAGACTACTTATATTTATTAAAAATATCAGGGATCCGCGACAGTAAGGATGAAACTAAATCTACGCTGGTGAAACCGCGGGGCACAGCTAGTATTTAATAATAACCGTGAAATAGGTTCTTATCCTCATTATATTATGAAAAAACAACATCAAATGACATCACACGGTTTTAGTATGCAGTTTTCTATGACCATATATATTTTATAAAATAGTTTAAGAGGTCAATAATTTTGTTTTTATTTGAGTTGGACATCTATAATTTTTTTTTTTTTAGTATCATTGACTATATTTTTTTTAATTCCGTGTTATATTTAAAACGTCGACAGTGAATATATTTTAATACAAATATAAAATATATAATTGTACTTACTCTGCACAGTATTGTTGGGTGTGGCGTTTCCATTGTGGGTGTTGAGTGTGTTCGTGTTGGGTGTGGGTGCCGGGGATACGTTGTTGGGTTTTTTGGTGTAGGAGCCTCGCTGGCAGTCCGTCGCTAGCTTGTCCGTTATGGCTTCTAGTTCAGCAAATACCTGCAATTATTTTCTTCTTTAACACACAAATCTTCCCAAAAGGGTCCCCGAAGGGGTAGGCAGAGGCGTAAAGTTCGCAGCCAACACGGTTCTTATCTATACAGATAAATAAAATTGAAGTATCTGTTTGTAATTCAAAAATAAAAGCTTTTCACTAAATGCATATGAAAGTGTATACGCTACTGACAACTGAAAAACCAAGTTATAAAATTTTTCTCTGTCTGTCTGTCTGTTTGTTCCGGGTAATCTCCGTAACGGCTGGACGGATCTTAACGGGACTTTTAACGGCAGATAGCTAATGTTACAAGGGGTAACTTAGTTTTACTTACTTTTATTAAAAAAAAAGAATTCTTACCTTAGAACTTTCAAGATGGAACAGTTGTTCGGCGGTGAAGAGTGTCTGCAAGTTGTTGACGTAGAACAGTACGCGCGAGTCGTGTAAGGCCGGCAGTTCGTCGTGCAATTCAGAGTTCATTATTTCATACGTGCGTTTGGCCTCTTCTAACTGCTCCCGCCCTTTGGTCACCTGGAAATTGACAACGGATTTTGAGTCTTATGACCCTTTGAAAAAATCAGTTTCCTAGTTTGAAAAAGGTAATTTCTACACCAGTGGTAGTTTTTAGACCACATGTTCATTTTCAAGAGCACTTTGGTACATACACACATACGCACTGTATTCCCCAAACGGGTAGGCACTAGGCAGTGGTGTACTTATAATACTCCCATTTCACCAGTTATGTTTATTTTCGATGTAACGGGCGCGAGCTTATTGCTATAAGCTGGGCCCTAATTCAGACTCCGGGCTGCCACAGAGAAATTACAGGTGAAAAAATCTAATAACACTTTACACGACCCAAGTATCGAACCTCGTGTTCCTCACTAGCATTTGTGACTGCTAGACAAACGAGACAAGCACTGGGTATTCATTTGATAAAATAATTCCTATTTAAATACTCGAATTCATACATACTTAGTGTCCTAAGCATGGGGTACCTACATTTTGCCACGACAAATACTGAAAATTACTGGCTACAATATTCGAGTCGTCTTAAACATCGTAGATAAAACGCGCCACTTACCATCAAGAAGTGTAAGTTCTTATAATTGTTATGAAACGAAAACGAGGCGGGATACAAACCCACAAATTGCTCTGTCAACTGAGTTTTTTTAAATTTTTCCTGCCCTTGTTTAAGTTTAAGGCAGCTCCAAAACCGCAACAAGGGATAGAAAAAATCAACGCATGAGGCAAAATACGTATTTCTCCTAAACATATAAAGATTTTTGAAAATAAACATGTCTTGCATAAAAATCTAATATCAAGAAGCTGTAATAGTTACCTTAACATCATCTCGTCTCTTCGCAGCATTGGCCTGGAGGTTCTGGAAGCTGTGTCGTTGGCTGTCGTAGTCTACTAACTTGCGGCCGCGTTTCTCGATCTTTTTCTGGAAATACAACGTAACAAGTATTTACAAAAATCCTTCTAATCGCTTGTCTCCGATGTTTCATTTCAACTTTCAATTTGCACTTTGTGTGCGCTTCTGAACTGATTCTTCAGCGAGTTTTATGGTGAAGGAAAACATCGTGAGAAGATCGTCTGAAAATCTGATGGTGTTCCATCAAAGATTTCGATGATTTGTGACCTAAATGTATATATAGATAACGTTCCGGTCGGTTTTCCTTTCCTATTCCTTTCCTATTCCTATCACGGGCCTAATGGAGACAAAGTAAGTTTTGACACGCAAACCCAGGTCAATCGATAACTGTTAGAAACAACTAGTAAAAAGATGTTTCCTACCCCAAGTTTTCTCAAATCAAGAGAATCCTTGAGATTTGAGAGTTGATCTTAAAGTAATAGAGTAAAGGCTTCAAGAGCATCTCCCGTTAGATTCTCGCAGCTACTCGACTGGTAGTCCACTGTTCTTTGCAGAAGAATATGTTGAGGCTACTGAAGAGTTTAAACTTAATGTTCAAAGTAAGTTCGCCGGGAAGAGGTCGAGTTGAACCGGTGTGCTGGCTATATTGGGACTATTACAGGTGCCGACACGAGCTATAAGCGCTCAACGAAAATAGTGGGGGTAACTGCGTATGTAGTTTGTTCACATCGCGTCATACAGACAGACAGAGACAAATCCATAAAATGACTACAGTGCATCAAGTTCATCGTTCATAACTCATGACGGGACCTACATGACATTAATTAGTGGCATGTTTTTCTTTATTTATAAACATACACAACGGACACAGCTGGACTTAAATGCTGAAGTATTTTCTGTCAATAATTTTAGGACAACGATTCCTTTCTGCAGTGGATGCTTAACAATAGAGTAAAAAAG
Organism: Watsonalla cultraria; assembly: GCA_964035505.1. Classification (NCBI taxonomy): domain Eukaryota; kingdom Metazoa; phylum Arthropoda; class Insecta; order Lepidoptera; family Drepanidae; genus Watsonalla; species Watsonalla cultraria. Next base: position 11,235,249 of record OZ037719.1, read on the forward strand.
AAGAATAGTGTCCACTCACCCTAACTTCAGGGAACTGGTTGGTGTAAGTGTTGAGCGGTATGAGCACTTGGTCGCCGAGCTTGTGGGAGAAGTCCTGCCAGAGCATCTCCATGTTCTGCGCCTGCACGTACAGCAGGTCGTGGCCCGACCACCCGCTCTCGTACACCTCCGTTATGGCCTCCATCAGCGTTTTGGACGCCGTTTGCACCGCTGGAAACATAGGAAAGATAGGAAGATATCTTCTATGAAGATTGGAATTTAGTAGCTACTTTTAGTTTTTTACTGACTTTTGTGCATTGGAAACGTGCTTGGATGTTTTTGTGATTTATTTGAATTACATTTATTATCCACCGGTGTATTACTCAATATTGGAGAATATATAGTTCTCTTCTCAGTAAAAGCAACCTTCCTAATCCGGGGGTAGAATGTATAATTCTGTATAATCATGTCGTTCTCATGCTCATGGAACTATTTGCTATATAATTATATCTAATACTTTTTTCACGTCCACATATTTCATGCATAACCATCGTTTTGGGTTTCTTTCTACAGAAAGTTTATTAACTGGATCATAATAATATGCTTGTAATAGTTTAACCTTGAAGTTAGGTACCAGATGAACAATTGACTTAAAAGAGCGTATACTAAAAATAAGACGCAGTAAATCCCTATAGGCAGCTAATTCCGTTAGTACATGATTGCAGGATGTTATTAGATCCAATTGACTCACCTCGTATACATCTTATGTAGTTGTTGAATTCCTTCTGCAGCCTCGTCGCCTGCTGGTGCTGCCTGTTGAAGTTCTGAAGGTGCTCCTCAAATATGTCGTCCAGGGTCCGGTCCACTTTGCCCAGGTTCTGTAGGAGCTGGGGACAAGAGAGAAGAACATAAGTCAATTTGTCGGAAACTTATTCAAACTAGGTAGTACTGGATCACCCGTTCGAAATTCGGACCTGCCCGACTGGAGGTCTATACTATCAACCTTCACTTACTGATCACTGGTACGCTGGCCTTCAATGTGCAGTAGTATCCTATAGGTTAAAGTAGGACCCTCAAACTAACACTATGAGGATACAGAATGATCCTATTATTTTGAATGCAGCCGCTTACTTTCAGGCGGACTGTTAAGATGACATGTATCTATCAATCGTAATATGTTACAGTTTAAAACATACTTAGAGCGGATTTTTACGACTATAATGATTTAAAAAATAGCATGCATTAGTAAATGGTTAGCTTTCAATGCACAGTGCGGGCGGACCTATCAGAAATTTCAAAGTTGAACAAGGTAGACGGAAGTTAAAATCTTAACTGTATTGAATAAATATTTGACAAACAGAACTACTTACTCATATATAAATCTATTTAGATAAACTTGATCGATCGATTAAAGATAAAACCAAACCGGCTGGTGTAGGAAGAGATTGATAAATATGTATCGAATCGAAAGGTATTGTATGCTTAGACTGAAATCGTCGTCCCTATCATTGTAAGGGATTCTGTGAGGAGAATGCAAATATAGATGAGTCCAATGGTATTGCAGATTTAAGTTATCTCAACCCCAAAGTAGGTAAGGATAATTTGAATTTCATCATTACAATTGTTTCAGCACTTGCATTGTTAGAATCTTTGAAATATAACGACTTATCAATTGTAAATAAACTCAATGATATTAAATCTCTTATCACAGTTTCTTTATCTGCTATTCTAGACATCTATGAGTTTTAAGGTGCAGTTTGGCCTTAACGTTGACAGATTTAAGAGCAGACATTGGAACAATACTTTGATCCACAACAACTTAATTAGCACATCGGACACACACAATAGTCTTTAAATATTTGCCAGCATTCAAATTATATTTTACAAAAGGATGAAAGGCAAACAAATTGTTCGAAGCACGCAATATTCGCTCTGACGTCGTAGTGCATTTCTTAAATACTGCAATAAACTGTGTTTTAATGCGCATTAGCATACATTGTATGAATTGAGACAAAAACTTGGTATGTATAGACAAGGCATTGGCATACTAATTTTATTACTAACATAGATATTATAAACGATAGCAAAATTTGGGTGTACTACAACCACAGATTATAAGACAAGTGAACCTCTGTCTACCCCTTTAGGGAATAAAGCTGTGAGCATATGTATCTTTACCTCATATATTAATGTATCACTCTACATCCACGACTTTAAATGGGAATTGTGATTCTTAGTTCACGATAAGTCCTAGAAGAATTATCTTGTCCCATTGATTAAGGCTCTACTCTAAGGTTGTATAAAGTCAGTACGTTACTATTTCTAGTCTCTACTTTCCAAGTTAACCTACACTGATAGAAGCATGGTAATGTTTAAATTTAAGTTCTTCAAGATCAAACCTAATTGTACCACCGCCTTTTCTCAGACTCTTAAAACATGAAAGAAACTCAGAATATTACAAATGTATGCAATCTCTTTCGGTATTCATTGAACGTACAGAGCGTCTCAAAATCCATAAACTTATTTCATCTTATTTAAATCAATAGTGTTGAAACAAGTCACAGGGAGAGTTGCGAAAATTGAGTGACAGACACATGTACTGACATTGCGATCATAGCGATAGTTGTCACACCCACCGAGTCACCTTACATCAAACCCATACGGTAATGGAATTATCATTCATGTTTGCATGTAAATATTTACGTGCGATATTTAATTAGGCTTTAGGCATATGACAAATGCATTTGTGTGGCTCGATATGTGTACTCGATACTTTTCTTTGGGTTGTCGAATTCCAAAGTTGGCAGATAAACTCTTTTCGAGCCACTGAAATTACACCGACTACGCAATCGAATTATTGTATTAATGTGTGTATGTTTAAACATATCAAAACATTCGAGATTAAGAGATAGAGAGAGATGCTGATAAATGAGTCACAATGTTTGTCAAAAGAGAAGGACCAATGAACATAGTTCATTGTGATTCAATACATAAGGTCCTTTAAGCAAATAATTACATAACAGTAACAATCATCTAATCAAATGAGTAAGAACAAGTAACAATATTCGTACGACTAAGGCGCACTAAGAGTATTTTGCAAACAATGTGGCTTGCAACGATTGTCGTGGACAAGGTCGCGGCTATGACAGATGGGATGTGTTGCTTATGAAACTCGAGGGCATGAATAAACTGTGCTAACTGGTTTTGAATATTTCAAATGCTGCTGAATTATAAAACATTAGGATTTCATTTTCAATTGTTAGACCCAGTGCAGTTTAGAATAAGATTTAAATTAAAGAAACACATTTAGGATAATACAGATAGCTTTTCATCACAGTGTATAATTTGCGTTCCATTAATGGTAGCAGTGGTGGTCAGTCATCAGTTGGTACAGCAATAATTATTGTTGCAGATGCAAATTTGGCTCAAGTGTGAATTAATGCTCTTACTGTCAATGATGGAACATTAAATAGATCTTAAGTTAAACCTAAGAAAACAATTGTAACATTATTACTCAGCGGCACCAATCCATATTCGGCATACAAAGCTACTCCTTGCAATATGAAACACAACCTGTTAATCCATCGGCCACATGCTAATGTGCCATTGTAATGTCATCGACCGATGGCTGCCCATTGTTTCCTAACATACCGACATACGTGTAATAAAGATACCATGAAACAATTCAACCGATTTGATGGAACCTTCGAGGAACTTACGTAATCATTTGGTTATTGAAAAGAAAAAGACGAATCAGGTCATGTTGCGATGAGAAAAATTGCGCCGAATTCATTAAACTTAATAGTAAGTACAGCTGCCGTCATGAGTTATTAGCGCTGATCTCAAATGTCAGCATTCATTCGATGAATGTATCTCTGTCCGTCGGTACTGACCGCTCATAGCTCATGGCAGCACCTGTAGTTAGTATAGAAGTAGTAACACAGTGTAGAAGATTAATATGAAAACAGTACTATTGCCACCCATCTCTTCATCTTGCAAATCCATTTGAAATGTGAGTTCGATCAATTCGACGGTCTGTGTAATGCCTTATGACTTTCAAAACTGGAAGGTGCAGAAACAGGAATGTAAACTTCTAAATCTTGCAGTTTAAAATCATCTCTATAATACAGTCTTGACCTTACAACATGGTGTCTAATCATCGTCATTTCGGAAGTCACAATCTTCCCCACATCAAGTACATTATTACGTGTATTACGTCCGTCGGCGTCACGTCCGCTGTCGCTTCCTTTCGTTTTCGATTGTCTTTGACCGAGGCCTCTAATTGCACCTATTGTCTTTGCGCACGCTTCGACAATTGCAATTCTATATTTACCGTAATCTTTAGCATCATAACGAATCATTGTCAATCTGTCAATAAGTCAATTCGCCACAATCAGTTACTCAAATCACATTGTTTGATTATTTACTCGTACTTACCTCTTTGATTATAACTAATTGTTGAAGAACTCATTTCTTTAACTTGTGTCTATTCTTTTAGGCCTTCATTAGCTCCATTCATCTTAGCAGTGCTCCAAGTATAGGTTTATAAACGTTCAAACGTCGTCGCTTGACCTTCCGTTTTAGCGTGGCTCAAAATGGGTTGATACTTTTTCGTAGGCGGGTTTTGGTTGAATGGTAAAGATGGGGGATCAACACATTTTGATTCACGCTAAAATGCATTTACAAGCCTATATTTGGAGGACAGGGGGACTATCATCATTATAGTAGTGACGTCTTAGCTTTGACGTTTAATTTTAGTATTACAAAATGAAACGTCAAAGCTAAGAAGTTCTCATTACAATCTGCTTAACTGATGATGGTTTATCAGTGATAAGTTTTTCTGCCAGTTCGTCGTGATGATTCATAACATATTTTATCAATAGGAGGTATTTTTAACACTTGTATACCGACAATCATTACTCACCCAGTATGGTAATGATTTATGATTTGTAGTTTGTTTGAGAACAAATATATGTCGTTAAATATTAAATTTAAGAAGAAATAAACATTAATAAAAGAAATATATAAAGTTGCTATCAACAGATAAATAAAATTGAAGTGTCTGTTTGTAATTAAAAAATACAGCTTTTCACTAAATGCATATAAAATTATACACGCTACTGACACAAAAAGTTTTAAAATTTTTCTCTGTCTGTCTGTTTGTTCCGGGTAATCTCTGAGACGGCTGGACGGATTTTAACAGGGCTTTCATTGGTAGGTAGCTGATGTTTCAAGAAGTAACTTAGGCTACTTTTATTTATCAAAAATATTAGGGTTCCGCGACAATAAGGATGAAACTTAATCTACGTGGGTGAAACCGTAGGGCGCAGCTAGTACCTACCTAATAATATTGCGCGATCCTCGAAACCTACTTTACAGGTACGGTCATTGATTTCGATGACCGCGTGTTTTACAATATTATCCTTTATTCCTAAAGTCATAAGACTCCAAGTCTGTCCACTTATGAACAAGTTTCTTATAACGGGAATTTCATATAGCGTCGGAAACTCGTTTATTCGGTTGTGAATCAAACATTTAATCGGACTAAGCGTGTGCTAAGGAATTTTATAATTTCTACGACCTTTTGAATGCGTAATCTATATCTATACTACTATCTATGTACTATACAGATAAATAAAATTGAAGTGTCTGTTTGTAATTCCAAAATAACAGCTTTTCACTAAATGCATATGGAAGTATATACACGATACTGATATAAAAAACCCAATATTTTTTTCTCTGGCTGTTTTTGAAACGGCTGGACCGATTTTAACGGGACTTTCACTGGCAGGTAGCCAATGTTACAAGGAGTAACATAGTACATACTTTAATTTAAAAAAAACATAAGCCTTCTGCGGGACACCCCTGAAATTAACTCTACGCAGGTGAAACCGCGGGGCACAGCTAGTAGAATTATAATATATTTATTATTTTCGAATAGCTTTCATACATTAACACACAACGCATTAAAATCACTATGGATAACGAGGTTTTTTTGATTGTCATTTCATTGTATTTCATCGCTTATGGCCTATTACTTAGTCCTTAGCGTCGAAACTATCTCAATTTCAATCGGCCAAATCATTAACAGTAAAGTTATACTTCATGCTTGTAAAAAAATATTTTTTTTCGATTTTTAGATACACGTTGTAGAACTCATGAGGATGTTATTATGGTTCCGACGGATTTTCCTTTATTGAATGACGCGCACGATGTTTTCAAACTCCATTGAATAAGTAGAAATCTAAGTATAACCCCTTACTACAAAACATCGCCGCTGCAAAAAGATAATTCTGGGTTTAAAAGTAGCTCCATCCCTTTTAGTGATATGGATTCCTTCGTTATTATATTTTACTAGCTGTGCCCCGCGGTTTCCCTAATGTTTAAAGTTACTCCTTGTAACATTTGCTATCCGTCTAAGTCCCGTTAAAATTCTTCCAGCTGTTTCGGAGATTACCCGGAACAGACAGACAGACAGAGTTTTTTTTTAATTGGTATTTCTATGTCAGTACCGTGTAAACTTTCATATGCATTTAGTGAAAAACTGTTATCTTGGAGTTACAAACAGACACTTAAATTTTATTTATCTGTGTAGATAAGTTACTGTTTTACCTGTTTTGACATTCATTACTTTCTATCCTGACAAATCAGTTGTTGAATTAGAATTGGTAATTTGAATTCAACTCACAACAACAGTTTATTTTTATTAATTATTCAACTAAGCAAGAAATACCAGGTTTAGTTTCACGACTACCTAATAGTATTTTATTGATAAAGTGTTTCAATTCACTTGTGCCTTTTATACAAATACATAAAATTAAAGTGTCTGTTTATGATGTTAATAAATGCTTTTTTCTTAATGCATATGAAAGCCTACCAATATTATAAACAGTACTTGTGACAAAAAATATTTAAATGTTTTTCTGCCTGTCTGATTGCTCCACTAGATATTAGAAGAAATAACTCTGCTACCACTTTCATTTCATCTAACGATGTGGTATCTAGGTACTGTCAATCAGGAGCCGAAACCATGAGTCAATTAATATGCAATTGCGATGCACTGGCCAAATGACGAATGGACCTACTGGGTAAGGCATATCCGAAACCAGAGGACTACAAGCTCTTCCCTTGGGCAAGATTTGCCGGCTTGTTCAGGGAGTATTTGAGGAGTCAGGTACGTAGAGCATAAGGGCAAGGGCGGCACAAAAGGTCCCAAGGGTCGACGTGCTTCCGGGCAACCGGACCCAATAATGGCACAACAAGATAAGACTTTCATTTCAGATAAATAATTAGGTTTCCGCACAAACAAAAAATGAAATTGAATCTACGGGCACGGCTTTGGTACTTAATCAATATAAGTAATAAAAGTTACATAACCAAACAAGGTGTTACCAACAAACAAAATCAAACAAATTGGACTCTTACATGCAATGAACTATTACATAAAGGTGTCTATGGTCAATAAGGAAGCAGTCATAAGCCACAATGCAAAGGCCTATTTTAGGTCGACGACGTTATTGCTTACCTACTTCAATGTGAATGGTTTTAAAATTAGGTGTGCTCTGCGGTTTCACCCGTGTATAAAACCCAAAACAATATTGAAAAATTCTTTCAATGTTAGATAACCCATTTATCATGGAAGAGTACCTATAAGTCTTTACTAATATTATAAAGAGGAATGATTTGTTTTTAAGTATGTTTGTGACGAATTGGCTCAAAAAGTACTGGGCCGTTTTAAAAAAAACTTTCACCATTTGAATGCTACATTGTCACTGATTAGTATAGGCTATAATTTATCCCCTCACTCCCATGGGAACGGGGACTACGCGAGTGAAACCGCGTGACGTTAGTAAGCTACATATTATTATCACATTGCGATCATTCGCGGGTTAAAGTTAGCTATTCCACGCGGACGAAGTCGCGGAAAGAAGGTAGTTTTTTTATACTCAAAACAATAGACTAAAAAACCTACTTATATTGCAGAAAACACTTACGCAAGTGTGTGTAGGCGAACATTTAGGATGGAAGGCATTAAGCATCGCTCTTAGTAATAGCGTATGAAATCAGCTTGTTTTGTATGAAATCAAATAATTGTGTTTCCTCTAACACCAGGGTCAGATGCTTTCGTATCGGTTGATTTATGATGGACGATATTAGAATACTTAAATCTTTCAACCAGTTTTTATAACTCTGGACAGCTTTAGAATAACAAACTGAGTCATGATGGAAACAAGGAATTCTTCAATAATCCCCAATATATTTGTACCAGCTTCGGCTCGCGACTTCGTTCGCGTGGAATAGATACTTTGGGATAACGCTAACTTTATCTCGCAGTTGCTCTTAGCGTCATTACGCTATATATAATATCATTATATTATAGCTTATCGACTTTCTTGAGAAATTAACTATCTAACACTGACACAATATTTCAAATCGGACCCGTAGGTCCTGAAATTAGCGCCTTCAAACAAACAAACTCTTCAGCTTTTTAGATTAGTATAGATTTGTGATGAATTTGAAAAGAGTAATTGCTGAGATTCTTGCAGTAAAAGCAACCTTTCGAACCCGGTGTTAACATTTATTATCCTTTATAGTCAACAGACTATAGTCATGTCAGATTCAAGCGATTAGAAAGTCAACAAAAAATCTAATCAAATAAATTTTTAGTTTGATCATAATACGACTAATTCAAAGCGAAAACAAATCATTACTATGCAAGAATAATGAACTTGATACACACGAGCGTTTAGATTTAGATTTATAAGAAAAACAAATCTGACATTGGCCTAAATATTAAGGAAACTTAAAGAGAGGCTGATTCACAAATATACAGACAGTCAGAGAAGAAAACAAACACGTATGAAATTGAACTATAATAATAAAGCCGAAAATAGTGACGACTCAGCATCCCAAATTCAGTGAGCGCCTTGCTTCAATCTGCCTCTACACACACTCACAAAGGAAGACCGTTTCTACACAGTAAGGCAGTACTTCATTATAGGACTATTCTAAACCTATAATCGTTATTATTATAGTAAAATTATATAGTTTATTATGACATCATTTAGACTAAGGATTTTAAATCCAGTTACAACTATATTTAGAACGATACTAAGTAGGCGTATGAATGCAAATTTTGCAATGTAGGTAGTAATTTTCGCTCGTTTCCTACAAATGATGGCATTGTTGGTCCAGTAGTATATCGGACTGCTTCAGCAAGTTCCGCAGGTTTGATCTTGTGTCAGGACAAAGATGTTGGTGTGTGTTCACCATTAACTAGTTGTTTTTTATTGCGATGTCAAGCACCTTCTTTCATTTAATTTTTCTATGGTACTGTTCCGATAACAAGTCAGATCGTCAAATTGACGTAAGTTTTTTTTGCCAACAGATGGCGCAGGGCGGCCCCTAAAACCGCAAAAACAAGGGAAGGAAAAAATTCGGCGCATGAGTAGCTCAGTTGGCAAAGCAATTGCACGGTTTGCAGAGGTCGTGGGTTCGAGTCCCACCTCGTATTCGTATTTTTCCTGACCATTTTTAAGAGCCATGTATTTAGGTTTTGTAATTCAGTAACAGAAATAACTGAGTGAACGAATACGAGTAAACGTGACCAGACGGCGGTTGCATTCATAACAAGGTCTAGATATTTCTAGATCCCAGGATACGGGTGTTATATATACATATAACGCGAACCGCAAACACATGGATCGTTTGTACTTGTTAAGCACGATCTTTACAAGGTATCATATAAGAAGAAGAGCAATTCTTATATAAACAATTCAGATTATTATAAAATTCTCGTGTCGCGGTGTTTCTTACCAAACTCCTGCGAAACGGAATTTTTTTTATGTCTGAGAATTGGCCTACATCTTTTTTTAAAACTCCCTAAATCCAAGTCTATACAGATAAATAAAAATGAAGTGTCTGTTTTCAACTGCAAAATAACAGTTTTTCACTAAATGCATATGAAAGTATACACGATACTGACACTAAAAAACCAAGTTTTAAAATTTTCTAAATCTCGGCTGGACCGATTTTAACGGGACTTTCACTGGCAGGTAGCTGATATATCAAGGAGTACCGTAGGCTACTTTTATTTATTAGAAATATTAGGGTTTTGCGACAATAAGGATGAAACTAAATCTACGCGGGTGAAACCGCAGGGCACAGCTAGTTATTATATAAAATTCAAGAATAACATCTCTATATAATGCATTTTTGTGTATTAATTCAAGATGCACCGATGGACCTAAATTAGTCACCTACTCATCTGATTTTCATGAATGAGTAGGTATCTAGAAAATGAATTCAAAGTTCAAGTGTAGTCGTATTCAATTTCGGATTGCAGATTTAGAAGCTACAAGCGCATGCATCTCTTAATGTAGTAAATTGCTATAATAAATATCAAGTGTACCATAGAGCAAATCAGAAAGGCCATAACGAGAACGATTGAACAAGTTTTGTAAAAAACCAACGACAAAATAAACCACGACACAGATGGCATTAGAAACCTAAACGAAAACTACAAGATAATCTTCTTAGAGATAGGGTGAAAGTTAAAACATATGGTTTAAAAGGTTTTACTTGTACTGTGACTCGAACAAGTGCTTTGTACCCGAGTGCTGATTAGTTTACTCTACAAAGCGTATAAGTAAGACAAATCATGCATCATCATGATTTTATATACTGTATGTATTTGAAGACTTCTGGAACCGTATTTTTTATACTCAAATTCACAATAATAAACTCTTTCTAGTAGGTACTTCTATCTTCTATGTTGCTAACATTTGTTCAAATGGTTAGCATCACTTAAACGTTTGGATTAGGCTGATGATCTTTTAAGCTTTTATTTAATGCCTCGTTGCTGCGGAACACGAGGTCTTGGGTTCGATCCCCTGGGTCGGGCAAAGGGTTATTTATTGGGGTTTCAATCTATAATTTCCCAGTAGCAGTTCGGAGTCTGGATTAGTGCCGGGTTAATGGCAATAGGCTCAACCATTACGTGGGACTTAAACATGACTGGCGAAATGTGGGGTTACAAGAAACGCCTACCTCTCTGGGGAATACAGACGTGAGCCAAATACACAGACTTAAACAGTACCTAAATATTCAATTTTCCATCGCATAAATGCGGTCACTTTAAGGTGTGATTACAATAAGAATGAAACCAATTGATCCGATCATTTACCTTAAGCAGTTGTACGTCAGATAGCGCAGCAACGGACGTTACGGACATTTGTCCATTGTTGTGCCGACAATACGACCATCAATCAAGTGCACAGTGAAGGCTACTTGCGACTCTACCCAGAGGTCATTTATAACGGGATCATTTGGGTGCTTCTGCCTGTTAAATGTCTTTGTAGTCACTAGTGCCTTTATAATTTAAGGAGATTTTTGCTATAGATAGCTTAGGAGAAAAAGTAATTGCTCAGAATGGTTGAGAACTTTCTGAGATAGAGTGATCAATTTTATTAGGCTCTCTTATTAAGCAGAGTCATAATATTCACATTTCAATGAATATGATCAAGATGTACCCACGTGGCAGACCATCGCCGTTTCAGGCACTATACATATACATACGTCTTTGAATGTATTCAAAGACACACTGGTTTACTCAAGACGTTTTCTTTCCCAGTAAAGCTCGTGGTGTGTAATCACTAGATTAGATTTTAGGAAAACTTATTGAAAAGTCAGGATATGAACTTGAGACGTTTGAATAGCAGGCGACTACACAAAGCCACTGCAGGTCGAAATAGGATAGAAGACAATGATAAAATTATTCCTTCGATCTGCCAAATATCTATTATTGGCGTGGGTGAGTCTGAATCCGCACATATGGCAACTTGTGACGTCAACAACAAAGACACGGGCGCTTAATTTACGTATTTTATCAGTCTCAGATTGATGGTACTTCTTAGATCCTATTCCTTTGGAATCTATTTCAGAAAGGTCAAATTCCGAGCACTCGTAACCGAATGAAGTGTATAAGGAGATGCAAGAATTTTGACGAAGCGAAAGAAGTATGTAAGAATCGTAGCATGTGGCCAATGATGGTCTCTGCCTACCCCTATGGAATACAGGCGTGAGGATATGAGCATATGCATGTCTTAGTTCTAATGTACAAGTTACCAGCAAAACTAATAACAGCTCAAATATTAGTGAAGATAACTTAGCTGTTGTTGGTTTTGGTCATAATATCTTCCGTTCATGATAACAATGCAAATGAACCATTATCAGCGGCTGGTGTAAGGCAAACTGCGTTTAAATTAATCCTGCAAGTTCAAGTTGTTGGTGACTCCTATTTGACCCAATTGCTAGCTTTCCGTCATATCTTCAGCGTATCCTTATTCGCGAGTGAATCGCACAACACCCTTGGTCAAGTTAGTAGATAGTGCTGACTGCTATGATACGTGTGACGGGTTCGACTCCTGCATCAGGGCAAAAATTTCAGGACATGAACATTAGTGTTTGCCTAGTGTGTGTTAACGTAGTAGGTACATGTTTATATGACTTATGATTTCGTATACTCACACAGATATTATCTCATCGTCAATATTCTAACCCATGTTAAAGAGTCAGGTTACCGCATCACCAGTGGTAATGGCGAAGGTTATTAAGAAACCGTTATGAAAAACAATAAACAAACCAACAAACCCAGCACATGTGTGCTGAGGCAAAGACAGCAAATATTCAAATATTGGCAATGTTCCGAATCCGACGGATTCCATAGGAATTACGCGTGCAGACTGTCAAGTGTTCCTGCGCCGAGATTTGGTTCATGGATCAAACATTTTATCGACACCGAAAGCAGGTCACGCTTTCAAGAATAGTTAACAAGAAAATATAAAAATCAAATGTAATAACGTCATTCTTTGATGGAACACTATTAAAATTGTACGAAGTTATGTAAACATTAATAGTTAAAATAATAGTAACTTAGACGCACACACAAAACGAAACGATGCCATTGGCTCGCGCACATGAATCTATTAGTGTGCGTTAGTTGAACTACACTTAAATGCAGGCATACTGCAACTCGGTCATTTGCTATGCGTTCATGCAGATGATGCTAAATTCTGTCATATGATTTGTTTGCTTTAAACACGTGAGGATCGTGATGTATCTACTGGATGTCCTTGTGCACTATGGATGTGTTAATTAAGTAAAATTCTGCGGTGTACTTTACGCTGCGGGCAAACCTAAACGACCTTCTTCGTTTGGTATCATTTTCGCATCATAAATGGGAAATAAGTTGGTTGGTTTATCCTTTTTAGAGAGAGACCGTATTTTATCATTCTACTCGTCGTATCCCGTTCTTTTTGGTGTTGATGCTTTTTTTTCTTTCGTATCTCTCTATCAGGCAAATACATACTTTATCCTATAAGAATTTGCAACAGTTTTTACAAGATAATAGACAAATGCTTGGTGCAACTACAGAGACCTAGAATGCCATGTCACAAATATATAAACTCCGAATATAACCAAAGACCTAGTTCCACGTTCAAGTTTTAACGATTGTGATCCGGGGTAATGCTGCAGAGCCATAACATCATTTTTATCTCCAGGTACGAAGCTCTAAAGAAAACAATAAAAAGAAAAGATACACGCAGTGCAAGGACACGGGTACAAGTGGCAACAAGGCCACCTTTCGCTACGGACCGGAATACCACGCTAAGGTATTCAAATAATTAAACACAGATTTATGGACACTGGTCGAGATAGGGATCAGGTTTGTTCAGGTTAATTTAGTCCTTACTGTTAAACTTGCCAGATATAAACCTCAGGATACACAAGCGAATAACAACGCGTCTATTTTGATGATTCTAAATGTGACAAATAGAAACTCCCGTGGGTCATACGAACTTAGACGCAAACTACGTTCGAATGACCTAGTTTTCGTCTTGCTGCGAAATTCGGATGACCCACGGGTCCTTCCATTTGGAACATTCAGAAGTATATAATACCCATTTAAGTAACCCAAATCTATACAAACTGCCTCGTTAAACTGGTGAATAGTAAATCCTTAAGCAATACATACATAGTAACATCTTCTCTATGATTATCTTCCTCTACAGTAGCATCTACTAAGTACCCGTATTCAAATATAAGTCTGTGTTAAACGTAGGTGTAATTTAACGCCACGACTGTATCGCAAGTACTAAAACACAAGCTGATTCAAACAATGCGACATTACATAGCGAAATTATTGCTCAGGAAATTGTAATCGAGTGTTTACTGGTTAGGGATGGTGTAAATGTTGGAACTGAAGATGTATTTGTTTCAATAGAAACTGGACCTTATGAAGTTGAGAATTCAGAACAAATTAACGACGACCACGTGAATGAACCAAGACTGATAGATAAATATGCATCTGATATTGCCAAATATTTAAATATGCATTCATTCATTTTGTTTGCTTCTATTCAGACGATGCACATGGATGCTTTGAACGAGAAGAATGTGGCATGAAACACCAGAACTCTTTTCAATAAGTCCCATACAATCTTACAGTACTTTCGTTCGAGCATAGTAATAAAGCAACAAAGATAATTATGCTAACATACAAATACAAACTGTGCTGGTACACACACATACAGTGTGTGTTAGATAGATTAAAGTTTTGTAAAGTCCACTTTTGGAGCAATACCGCTAGTAATATTATAAGCCCATAGATATAGTCAAAAATAAAAGACCTACAAAATCCACATAGGAGACAAACAAGATATAAAATGTAGTGCAATATCCTCTGCACCTTCACCGGATAGCATTACAGGCTAAACCGTGCATCCCTAGAAATGCACTGGTCGTTAAACACTTCTCCATGTAACTATTTTATGCAAATTTTATAACATTAGAACGCTATATTTTACAGAAGCCTCTAATTATTACTATCGCGACTATTCATTAACATAATTACTGCACGCATTGCAATTTCATATCCATTAAATAAGAATGTGCAATTTTACGTATTGGAGTACAGACTTCAAAGTTGAAAGTAAAACGGAAAAAACAAGTAAATTCAAATTTTACTTCATCTTACCTGGTGACTGTTATACTAAAAACTTTTGAAGACCCCATTAAATACCCGTTTCCGGTTTCCACAGCCAAATGGCAGAAAGCCAAATCTCTGAATAATAAAAAAGTATGAAGTGAGACTCAATCTACAGAAGTTTGGTACCATGGATGGAGTTTTAGCTAATGTTGATTGTAGATAAGCAAATAGGTACGAGTACTCAGGCAATTATTAAGATCAAAGCAAAAACCATAAGACCGTGATCTAAATACTGATCAGCGTGATCTGATCAGAGTAGACTTTCACAAAACTACCAATGACATCTTAATGCACGTGATAGGACAGTCTCGATTATTTCATGATGATGTATTTATTAGGAATATATAAAGGAAACACACATAAAGCATTGAAATTGATCTCGTAAAAGGGGTTGTGCAGGTGTTAATCGCGCTAGTCATTTCGTGTACAATAAAATTTAGGTGTCCGGAAACATCGGGTTAGGTGGTAATAGAGGAACAGGACCAGGCCGGAACATTATCAGATTTTCATATATAAGGTCGTTCAATAAAAGTAATATAACATTAGAAGAACTAGGCCGCATTTGTTGGTAGAAATAACAGTGTAACTAAATAAAAGAATGTTTAAGTTTGCTACTTTGTACTAATATTTTTAACGATGCTAGGAGTAATTCGTATTTGTAGCGCTGACGAATGTTCGTTAATAAAAATGCAGATATAAAAAAATAAGCAGATAAAAATTATAAAATGGATTCAATACAGTTTGGTTCTGATGATATAATACTTGCAGCAATTAAAAATTTACTGAAAACTACTCGTAAAAACCACTATCCAGAAGCTGAATAGCTTGAAATCAAGGATTAAAAGGCACTAACAAATCCTTTATTAATCCCACAATGAGCGGACAGCAGAAACAGCCAATGCCACTTGTCGGCTCAAATCTTTCAGCTCTATTTTGAGAACCGTAATTGTCCGTGTTGACTGTTGAATAGGTTATTGAGCACGTTACGGGGACAAACGGACAATCGACACTTGATGTTCGTATGTAATATTTATGGTTGTTACGTTAGAAGTTCAGTTGTAATTGCATTAATGTTCTCAAAATGGGCTTAATTTTGCTCGGATATTTACCAATATCATTAATAATACGGTTCCTTTTAAGTAGAGACCAAATGACAATTACATTGAAGTATGATTGAAACACAAGGCAACAATAGCTAGCAGTAAAAAAACAATTAGCAGCATGATATGTTAGATATACAATTTAAACTTGGTAGTGCAACGAAATTCATGTGTGATGAAATTAGCGCGTGCAACTGAAACGGTAATTCTTCGCAATATTTGAAAATGTATCCAAGTGCCGGTGTTGCGTGTAATAATCGGTATCGAAAGCTGGATATTATAAAATGAATTACAAATCATAGGATCAATTTTAAAAATCACTTCCAAATAAGCAATTATTTTCACTGATAGTGTTTGAAAAACAATTGTTAAGTGAACAAGCCCACGGGAAACGTTCGAGTTGTAAAAGCAAAAATGTGAGAAAATTAGGGAAACCTTCGAGCACAATAGGCGGACGTAAACTTGACACTGAGATAGAATACATAATTAAGCATAATTGTTGAAATCGTTTAGAGCAATTAAAATAATCTCAGGTAGGTGAAGTTCCACATTTGTGGACAGATCGAGTACGACAGGCGAAAATAGAAAGCATTGGACGGAAGAGGCGAGATGTGTGTCGCGACTCCGGCGCAGGTGGACGAGAGAGGGGGGCAGTAGTGGAAAGAGACAGAAACACAAGACGGAACTAATTTTACGCAAAAAGAAAAGGGACAGGGCAAAGCGCCCAGTTTAACAACTTCCACACGTAGCAACATCTGGCTTTCGAAGAACTAGAGAAATGTATTGATGGCTCGTGTAATTAGGAACCTGATAACGTTCAACAAGAATTGACAAGTGACGGTTTCCAATGACGTAGTGTAACAAACGACTACGTAGTCTTTACAAATGTACTAAACTAAAATATACAAAAATTGGAATAGTGTACGACAGCTGGTCAAATAACTAAACAAGGACAGGATATTGATTATAGAATTAATGCTTTCAATTAAAAGACAAATATTTTTTCAGTTGACATTATGTACCTACCTACATGACAATACAATTCGTAATAATTTAAAAGTCGAGATCTTGATGAATATAAGCAATGCTCAACCAATTTCGAAGTCAGAGATCACGCTTTTGCCTCCGTGACATTTGGCGCATAGTTGAGGCAAAGGCAACAAGCCTGGGATGCCGCCGCGGCTGTTTGGACGTTCACTCGCCGCATTCCATGAACTGACTTGTTGCGAAAACATGCCCATGAGGTACCTGTACCTGCTACCCACCCATACATATGCAGTATTCAACAAACCAATCACAGTCTGTATATAAGGGGTCCAACTAAACAGACACTTTAATTGACTTAGATATCACCAGTGGATATAAATGCTAAGGATAAATGTCTATTCATTTACAGTCGATAGTTAAAGGTCGAAAAGTCAACGACACTGGCTATAAAACCTGATTTAACGAGAACAATCAAAGAGGCAGTTAAACAGCCAATCCTGACACAGTTTCCCATATAGCTGGAACATAACATTAATGTAGCAACTGTTAAAGTTAATCTTGACCGCAATTTCTTTTAGACAGCCGAGAAGGGTCCCGAAAGGGGATACAGCATCCACAACGAAGACAATGGTGCTAATATGGCGGATGGCGAACCCATAGCCACCTCAGGGACTATAGATAGATACAGGCTTTTCATTTTTTATACTGTAGGTTTCTCACAATGTTTTCCTTCACCGTAAAGCGCGTGGTTGTATCATCACTGCACTGATTTTTAAATTAATTGTTACATGTTTGCATGCATAGAAATCACAGGATGCTGTCAAATAGTGATTGTGTAAGAGATACGTTATTTAGAGTGGAGTAAATTTAATTATTGCACCGACAACCCGAATATTCAATCTCCGTGACGACCTTGTTTTCATTTTCGTTCGCCATCGAGCACTGTCGTTTCGTTCATTGGTCTACACTTATTCAGGTGACATAATGATCACTAAAAGATCATGTTGAACCAAAATAAAGCGACGCACATGAACATTTATTTCGATCAGTTTAATAAACATATATCACGCACCAAATTTTACATGATTACGCAACCGATAGAAAATGTGATCCTAATAACAGTATAATTATAGAACAACCCAAATATTATTCTGATTATATTTCCGACCTAGTTCGTTATCTAAATAAATCTTGGAAAACGAATAAACATCAGATCTACAAGTCATAATTCCATTTCTGCGGTTGTAATGTGTAAAGACGAAAGTGAAACGTGAATGAAGCAATCTTTTGACAGGCTCGTACCAGTCCAATCTAACCTAAGAAGTGGTTTTAACCCAGATGTCCAATTTTCTATGTAAAGGTCACGGAGTAAAAGGCTTAGAACCAGTCATACAAGATCCCAACGACGGTAAATATATATTGAGAGAGATTAACCCGAAAACTACAGACAAGCAAGGAACAAACAAAACATTAAATTGTGCATGTAATTCATACGACGACGTGAAGTTATCGAGACTGGATTCCTGAGATCCAATCGCGTAGAATGCATTGGAAAACGCATTATGCATGTACGTATACATAAATGGTACGTTTCAAAACTTGTTCGGTCGGAGCGGGTAAGCGCCGTGTTGACTTTGAACATAGGCAGGTTCCAAAGTACTTTTTGTACGACAACCGATAGCAATAGCAATAAACTTGTTTATCTTCAGAAAGATAGCTCTCCTTTAATGGCCTTACCACCATTAGGGACAACCATTTACTTACAGATAAACCCTGGCCATCCATTTACACAGTACTTAATTAACAATTATAATTGCATCGACAAGAACAATGAGAGACAAAATATAAGTCAACATGACCAAATAGACGATGTATATTTAGGGATCATGTTAGCGCCAAACAATAATTCAATTAAATGACGCATAACGATCATATTACATTTGTAATAAACCAAATGTGCGCACATTTGGTTTATGGCAATCAATTCATTCACATTGCACGCGTGACATATCGATATTGCCAATAGTTATTAATATTTGTGTAGTAAGTAAGGTTCTTTTAAAATTGTAATAATGAAAGAAATGTCATAATTTTGTGGAAAGCATCCAGACAATAAAACGGCGCCAGATTTGAGTGACACCCATTAAAAAAGTTAGCATGCCGTCGGACACAGTATCCCGAACCCCAGACGGGAATAGTCACATCATGGCCCGGCCTGGCGGGCGTCCATATCTGAAATCGTCGAGCTGGTCCTAACTCTATCAACGGCCAATTTCAATTTTCAGCCTTACACATTTGCATTTAGGTGTCGTTTTCTGTGACCGGTATCGGAGATAGGTCGGGGTAATTATGGTGGGACGGATATAAGTTGCGTCTGCGCCGGTTCTTACGTAATTTTAGTTGACGATGAACTCAATACGTCACTACGGTGTTTCCGGATGACGGATGGCACATTCTGCGTGACCCTATTGTAAATCAAATGTACAGATGAAGCGCGACGACCTTGCTGACAATAGGTGAAGTTTAAAATAAGACAGAGCGTGTAAGAAGACTCCGTGCTTTATGAATGCAGGCATTGTACAATTTCATATTGAAGTTTTGCAATAGACTCATGGACACATTCCAGCAATGAAACTGTAACGATAGTATCGCAACATACAATTAGATGCCAAAACACCAGTTGGAAAAGCGGATGGTGTATATTAGATTTCTATTACAACTGTCATATAAAAGATCTCTAAGAAAATTCCGAAAAGTGGTTTCTAAATAAGATTCAAAATTATTGTGATGACCCTTGATTCATTTTTTGGTTTTAGAAAAATAAAAATCCTACATTTGTTTTGGATATAATAGTGTCAGATCAGTTGAAGACATTACTTCAGAAGGCAAGTCGTTTCGTAACGAATTAGCACACACTGGCTAACAGCAGACTGATTCCATGTCCATTTTCGTCAGTGGTCTTATCGTGATCGCTCTATTAGGACGCTGAGGACATAAGTGCTGGTGTGAAACATTTGGCGCAATATTGTTAGGAAACCTTGTATTTTGAAAGAATCACGAGTACTTATTTACTCTTAAATGTGTGAAATTTAATCTGGAATTGAAATTACTAGAAAACAACTTCTTAGGCGATAAATACACTATAACTTATAATAAATAGCTTCCTCTAGTCGTCATACGACAAATTAAATAGGCGATAACGATAATTTAAGGTATGGTGGATGCGGAATAAAAAAGAAAAAGAGTAAAGGAATTAACACATGGAACACAGCTGAACTATTAAAGCTTATTTACGACAGACCATTTATAGTGTGCAAATAAAAACGAGAAAATGATGATGAGTAAGTTGTAGTCAAGTCACGTGGAGGCAACCAAGGATAATCACAGAGCCTTGATCTTGTATTGGGAATGACCATAAAGGTCTTTGTAAACCTGTCCATTTTAGTACAAGCTTAAGTCCCAGTGATTTTTGCAAATTCGCGTAGGTCGTAAGGCCGTTCACCTGCAGACCCTGACTAATATGAATGATTACAGACCTTAGCCGCAAGCGGAAATTTTGTTTTGTTAGAATCGTCGCGACTCACGGCCTTATTTGATCACTGGAATAATTAATCAGAGTACTAATTAACTTTTATATAGAGGGTAAGACGCGTGACAAGGCTAATGATTTATCAATTTCCTTAGCGATAACATATTATAGAGACACAAATGGAGAGTGGAAAATTTAAATCGAGAAGTTCTCATGATTAGTATAGGGGCAGAGATTTAAGTCAATGATCTCATGAGTAAGGCAGGAAGATAAATAAATCGACTTTAAAACTCTTGGAGGATTAATGACGTAAGAATACAGAGAATCAAACAAACTCACAATGTCTCATTTTCAACAAGAAATATGCATCTTATCTAAAGTAGCTATACAATGACCGATACAGAGCGAAACGAAGGATAAAAAGGCAAACAATGTGTACTACATACCACATTGATAGGAAAACAACAAAGGAACCAGTGCATTAATTTGTGGAGTATAGAATTTCAACAGCCAGAACACCGGGCGATAGTGAATGAGATAATGTAATCATTTGCGCATGATGTTTTTCATCCATCTTTCCTGTAACAACTTGATGCAGGTACAAGAGAGTTTAAAAATCAGAAGGACCCCGCGAAGACTCGTGCCGTCAATTGATAGTGGAAACAAACATTGTTCTCCTTACAGATATAGTATGTATTGTAATAGATAAACATAGATAATGATTTAAAGAATTTAAGTCTTATCGGGAATATATTTTGTTGTAAAGACGTTTAGGATAAAGATACAATTGGACCATTTAGTCTTCATTTACTCTACAGATTACCAAATGTATTTTCACTAATTGCGTTTGGGCTTCATTGGATTACTTGCTCTCTTACAGACTAAATTCGTCTGGGATCTAAATTTTCCACGTAATCAGAGTTCATATTTAATTGTATAAATAACTCTGAAACGACCTTGCTGTATGGAAGATGCTCATCATTGAGACGTCAACGTTATCAGATAGCCAAGACAAGGAAAAATTTACGGATAAGTACTTAACTACGTACGTCGTACGAGTAAACATATTGTGTAAGGTAAGAAAATGAACTGTCTACATTTACGTATCTACAAGGTAAATTGCAATTGTTCATAAGCTACAGTAGAACCTAATCATGTCAGGTTTGTTTCTCACATATGTATTTAAAATAATATGCATATATGCAATAGGTGAAATGATGTGGTAAGCCAGAGGTGTTACAACGTTTCACCCAAAATTATTAGGTGCCAACGTGTCAGGAACTATGAGTCTAAAAATTTTCTTTCAGAGATTTGCCGATTTCCAAACAATGTTTTCCTTCACTTTTAGGATCGTGGTGTCTCTAACCTACAGTTTTTAGGATTGGGAATAGTTTATAACTGTTGTGTTTGGGACTTGCGAAGCGAGTTATTTCTGAAATCACTTAGCACTATGGCTCTCAAAAAATATATAATAACATTGTCCAAATATGAAAATGAAAACGCTAACGTCTCCACAAATTGAGTCACGTTGGCGGTCATAAAAAATCTCAGTATACGTAAACTATTGCATTCGTAGAACCACTTTTGCATACAAATTTACTACATTCACAAATATGTACAGTACAGTAGGTCATACCAAAATATGTAGCGTGTTTTGCTTGAGCAACTGGTGTTCGAATAGTTATGTTTATTGCAGAAATACGAACACGAGTACTTGCTTAATTAACATAACTTAGTATTCCTTTTTTGATTGTTAACAATTTAACATCACCCTAATCCGTACTTGCTCTTTCTCTATAATCTCTTTATCCTACATCATTATACCGTTTACTGAAAATAATAGGTTGTTTATGTAAAAATTTACCTATTTCAGGTTTCTCTAATCAATATAAAGGTGTCAATAGTAGACCTTTTAATTACGTATTTAATTTATGAATCATATACACGTGTTTTAAATTTGGCACATCTTACGATGCGTGATGCTCTAGATGCATTAGCATTGTCTTTGTTACATTTTATGGGATGTTGAGTAACTAGCTGACGGTAAGATTACTGGTTAGTATTCCGTGAACATAAACGGTAACCAGTGAAAATCACATTACTCTGAGGGTTTATAACGTTCCGAGATCGTTGATTTCATAAACTTTCTCAGAGACTAAGCCAGATATTCTCTGCTACATTTCAGCGGGATCTTTTCAACTATTAAATGTGTATACAGACAGGGATACTTTCACATTTCTAATACACTTATGTAAGTTATAAAATGACCATAGGTAGCTGTTGTTTGCGGTTAAAATTTAATTTCTTTTAGAGTACATAGGATCCAATAGTATACACCATGATCATCATCATTTATTTAAGAGCTAGGCTCTTGTCGGTGAAGCAATCGCCAACCCTCTCTATTGTCCGCTAACACTTTGACTTCCTTGGAAGTACTTTGTATAAAGTCTAATCGAATAAAGATATATTTGAGTTGAGTGAGTTGACTTGTACGACATGGCGCTGACTTTTTCCTTCAGCTGTTGTACACGATAATATGAAGAAAATTTCCAGTGAAAATCATCTGGTAATTTTAAAGCTAGAACCATTGAGACAACAAAACACAACCTCCTATCTATGCATTCCAGAAAAGAATATTTCTCATTATTATTTGCTTTCTTACTTACTAAAACACGCAGTCGAAAAAACACATACCTGAAAATAAAAATAGCACTGTGAATGTGTGATATTGTAAAACACCGTCGAACATTAATGTGAGAAACGGCTAATGAAATAGTGAAAGTAAGAGACTGTCTGGAGATGAGTTTTGTTGTGGTAAAGAGGTAATGAAACTTTATGAAATAAGTGGACAGGTCTTTGATTACGACCATGCTCACCCACACACTCATATAAAACTAAGATAGATAGGTATAGACATCATTTACATGATTAATTTAGCGTAAAATTATTTATCTACTGGTATCTTGATGGAGAAAAGGTTTGGAGCTTTTCTAAGAGCCCACGGAGAATCAGTAGTAACCATTTTAGACAAATTTAAAACAAGGAAATTATTTATTCAATGATATCAATGACCCCATTACATAATGTTTAAACACGCAAACTGTATAAAAAAAAGAAACGCGCGTAAATACAGATTTGGCAACACAATTTATGTTGAACAAATCTCAGGCTGCAGGTTACCGCAACACCCGGGGCGGTACGTGACCGATCCCGGGAGAAAGTACAAGTAAGAAAGTGCGTCGACGCAAAAACTGACGGATCGGAATTTAGCGCTTGAGACTGCAGGGCCCATGAGTCGAGTTTTTATTGAAAGCTACCTGTTACTGGACATCGTCTCGTGTGCCTTCGAGGCTCGCGCTAATTCAAATCAATTCCAACACCACATTAATTATGACAAATGCTCGCTCGCTGCAGTAGGCAGTAATCCAGTTTTTTGGATTTAATAACGAGGCATTTTAGCCAACCTGTGCCAGACAATACCAGAATTCCGAAATGATGCTGCATGGGTACCTCCAAAAATAATTGGGGCTGCATCATAGCTCACAATAGTTGATTGAGTACAATGCGTGCTCGAACAATATTATAACATTTTATTAATAGCCCGGAACGAGACGCACATTTCTATATTGATACCAAACTGTACCAATTGGCAAGAGTCGGAGGAAGTGGGCGAGGGTTGTGACGAAATAGATGGCATAGCGTTAACAAACGCATGTGTTGCTTTAGCCTACTAAACTAGCGATAACAATGCCACTGGCGGCATTACTGTCGACCAAACTATAAAACAGTTTTACATAAACAATTTGCGCTAATCCGATAAGTTTACAGATCCTGATATTGCATCACGCGATTACTTGATTTAGCTATTGGATTAAGGTAACCTTGCAAAAGCTGTAGCGTCAGATTTAGATTGTGCTAGTTACTTAGTTTCGAAGTCAAGCGTTGCATTTGTAACCGCTTTCATTGACCATAAATCTGTTGCATCGTAAACTAAAGGGAAGGCCTAAAGAGCTGATCTACTGGTTTCCCAGTATAAATCTCTGTTAGTCAATATGATAAAATGAAAGTGTTAGTTTGGGTGGGCGTTGCGTGGGATACCGCCACTATAAAGCAGTACGTATGTGGGTGCATCGGGTATCAAGGACGACTACCTACCTACATCTAACCAAACCCAAGTAAGTACGAGCTTTATATGTTAATGTCAAACGTCGGCGAAATCAGACACGAAAGTGATGTCACCGGTCGAAGACCTTTGGAATGTTGTTTGCCAAGTATTTCCATACAACTCTCAAGTTTGAATACAATTTCTCCAAGTTCATATTTGAATAATTATATTCGTGATCTTGGAAATGAAATAACTTTCAAAACGTGAATGGGATGTACTGAGCTGTGCGCTCAATGTGGGTCAGAAAACCGTCTAAATTACGATTGTTTTCTGAACACCTGTTCGCAGGCAACGTAACAAACGTAAGAGTCATTTTGTAACGGCAATCATTGTTCCGGCCTTGATTTATCGTCAACAATTTAAAGAAGTTTAGTCTGAATAAGATCACTTTGATTTCGGTGACTAGGTCAGGTGTTAACTTCAACACAGATTAGAGAACTGTTGTCCATTAGAATTACAAGCTGGACGGTAAAATTACCATATGTAAAGTATTTGTTTTGTCCATTGACAGTCGGGGCTCGTCAGCGCATCGGGGCCATAGAAAGTTGCTCATCTTGACAAAGCTGAAATTGACCATACACAGACAGTGTAGGTGTGGATTTGCATTACAATATCAAGAAGGTACAATGGGAATGGTCACTTTCGACATTGCAGTACAAAATAGGTACATTATTGGAAATCACTGCGGTTTAAAACTAAAAAGGTAAAGTTCAGTAGAACAATTTTTTTTATAAGCTTTGTTGTCAGAAGAAACGATATTGGACTACAGAATAATTACTTTTCGCACGGAAGAGTAAATAAGGTATTTATTCAGATAATGATCCGGACTTCTAACATAATGATCAGAAAGACAGGCGTTTCCATCAAACAATAAAAACCACAATATCTGGGTGCAGTCGTGGGGCCATTCACGAGCATTCCCATGACGATTACACAGTTACACCAACTGTTGGCTGAAGGCATTGTCACGTATCGACCTTTGCAATGTTATTGCGACATTGACGCAGAGAAATTTGAATCTTCTGCAGTGAACACATATGATAAAGCGAGAGCAAGAGTAGCTATGTTCAAAGTAGTTCCAGCTATAGGAAGAAAAGGGTTTATCATTTCCTGATGCGTTGATGTATACGTGACGTGCACAATAAAATTAATGTAATTGTAAGTAATAGAATCACAAGAGTAATGCATGGACTCGTTGCAGTTTCCAAACGAGTATGTTTTTAACATTATTCTATTTCAGTTAAATAGAACGTGTATCCGGCTACGACTTACGACGAAAACTAGGCAAACATCTCGCACGGATTAAAGTAAGTAATTAAACTTTTTATGTTTCAGCTTTGAATTTGTTTGATGGAGTTTCGTAACTTTAAGAACAGTTTATGCTAAATATAGATATTAAAGTTTGAATTACGAAATAACTTAGATAATTACGTTCATTATTATACATGATCTAATATTTTGAAGACTTATAAGGCCTGGCGAAGATTGGAATCCAATATAACGTTATATGTGGCGTAATTTAGAATCTTCTATGATGATAACGTGGTTTCAAATGCAAAAGAGAAAACTAGACGTGTATCGAGGAGTAAATTACGGTTATAAGGTACGCATAGACCAAGATACTAAAGGAATCCATCGTGTCGTTGATGTATGATTAATTAGACGTAATCACAAACCAGTTGAGAGTTCACTGCCAGGTCAGAGTAAAAGTTCACGTTATCGATCTTCAATAATTTTATACTAAACTAGACATTCTGAGAATACAAGTTTTAACTATGAGCTACATTTTGTTGATAGAAAGTTACGATTTGAGAATGAAGAAAGTTAAATTCCATTCGGTCGGTTATTGATATGTTTCCTTGTATGTGTTAATAGCAAATAGTGACCGACCGCAACACGATGTAACAGCTAAAAAGATTTGAACAAGTAGAATTAGGTAAAATCTGTATGTATCTATACAGATAAATAAAATTGATGTCTGTTTGTAATTCCAAAATAACAGCTTTTCGATACATGCATATGAAATTATACACGCTACTGCCACAGAAAAATCAAATTTAAAAAAAAATCTCTTTCTGTTTGTCTCTTTGTTCCGGGTAATCTCTGAAACGGCTGGACCGATTTTAACGCGACTTTCACTGACGGATAGCTAATGTTACAAGGAGTAACTTACGCTACTTAGATTTAAAAAAAAAAATTGATCCGCGGGCAACCATAAAATTAATACCTACGCGGGTGAAACAGCTGGGCACAGCTAGTTGCAAATATGATTAGTCACCTTATACGACATGATGGTTTAATAAATACTATTCTAGAAGATAAAATAGAACACCAGCGTGATAGGGGACGATCAAGGATAAGTTCCAAGACCAGTAACAAAAAAACAAGTGCAGGATAAAATAGCTGCCACGTTGTATAAGGAGGTCAAGAAACACTGGACAAACAGGGACAAGTGGAGGAAGCTACATCAGCTGCACCGACAAGAGTTTGACTATTAAATAATGAAGAAAACTATAGAGTTAGCTGCTGTAAATCGTTAAGCTGTGGAGTCAGCTGCTGACTTTATATTCGGATTGGGTGGCAGTAAAATAAAAATTATTTTTTCAGTTTCAGCGATAGTAAGGGACTCGTCGAGAAACTGACCACAGGTTCGGATTCTAGACTTCTAGAACTAGAGGAAAACCGGCAAGAAACTCAGCTGGCATCTTGTGTATCATACAGATAACATCAAAATGACACAGACTACATAGCAAAGGGTTTTCGACACAAGAATATAGTTGGTGAAGTTATTCCTAAAAATTCGAAGTCAGGATTACAATCGCGCGGTAGTCAGTCAATACTGCCACCAGCTATCATCGCTACTAACAACTAACAGTACATATACCGTAGCACGTGGAGATTGGCAATTTCACGGCCACAGTGGGTCGTGACACAATGTTTAGTTTTCTACTTTTTGCCTCAAGGCTCACTTTGGGAACTACAGTGATACTTCTGGTAAACGTCGAACATCTTAAGGTCAATACAGAAATAGCGATGGATGAAAATTTGTGCGGGAATATGAGCTTAATTTTGAATGCAGAAAAAGCTAACGATATAAGTTACACCGAGAAATTCATAGTTAGCTGGAAAGTAATACACCTACTTATAGAGCTTTTATTACAGGTAAAGATTTTGACACTCAATTGGTCAAGAATAGTATAAGTGACGGTAATCTTAAAATCACTCAATAAAAACTAACCGTTGAGTTACACGTCGGATTGAACGCTCAAAACCATAGAGAACTGTCAAGTGTAAAGGATGACTCACGGTAGACCGTGAAGAGTCTGAGCCGAGCTTCAGCCGTAGCTTAGGCCGTTGTCCGTTTGTCACTCCGGCCGGCCGACACTCGGTTGCCGCTCTGTACAGCGTGTGTCCATACGAAATTGTTATATTTAGTTGACCGTGCTACGACTGACGTTTGGGGCGGACCCGACACGGCCTAGCGTGACACGGTAGACAGCAACATGAACTACAAATCCGATTTATTAGTGAAATATATTGTGAAGAAACGGCTCCTCGTGACCAAGTAAGCGTGATCATTCATTTCGCGGCCATTATTCTGGTTAATACACATATTGGCGGTTGTAGCGTTAATTTGAATAAGCGTTATATTACTTACGGTAATAAAAGCACGTAGAACTATTAATTACTAGCTGTGCCCCACGGTATCACCTATGTTTTATAAATAAAAACAGCCTTTTATAGACAAACGAGATTTATTTAAATTCATCCACCACCTTTTTAGTTCCTACTACCCGTACTACCTCATCATAACTTTAAGAGTAATAACTCTTGTCGGTGTAACCGATGCAACTCTTTCCATTTGTCTCTTATTGCCATGATAGTTTCACTCATTTATGAGACAGATGGATGTGACGTGCATACATCTGTCACTTTCGCACAACTGAATTATCATTGCAATAAGAGCTCATGGTTGGGCCCCAGTGCTATCTCTTTGACCTCCTACTGATACCTACAGAATATAATTCTTTAACATGCATTGGGTGAAAATCTGTTAATTTGGAATTACAAACAAACACTTAAATTTTATTTTCATACTAGCTGTGCCCCGCGGTTTCACCCGCGTAGATTTAGTTTCATCCTTATTGTCGCGGAACCATAATATTTTTTATAAATAAAAGTAAAGCCTAAGTTACTCATTGAAAAATCAGCTACCTGCCAGTGAAAGTTCCGTTAAAATCGGCCCAGCCGTTTCAGAGATTACCCATAACAAACAGACAGAGAAGAATTTTATAACTTGGTTTTTTCAGTATCGTGTATACTTTCATATGCATCTAGTGAAAAACTGTTATTTTGGAAATACAAACAGACACTTCAATTTTATTTATCTGTATATGTATATCTGTATAGATATAAGTAGATGTATAGATTTAGAGTAAGCGATATTTGGCCTTATTCATTTGAAATTTTAAAAGAGCGTCGTTAAATCTTAGGAAGCAGTTAGTTACTTCAATCAATTGAAGGTTTCTAAGATAGATCGATGATGCTTTTATACTGTTGGCTGGGAACATGGATTCCATTCGAGATTAACGCCGATGTGGTTAGTCTGTTCATAAACATCTTTTAAAACCCGTATAACAAACTGGCAGGTGTAAAGGCAGTTAGGCAATTGTGGAATTTACCCTGTAGGTATTACGGCTTAGAATGGATTGTTGAAATATTTTTTGGATTGGTGATCTTTGATCGTATGCGCCCCTGGTACCACAGCAACGCACCGAATTTTTGATGAGAGGAATCATCGTGTAAGCAGCATAAGAGTCCACTATCAACTAGTAGATCGCTTCCTGTTCTTGTCTGTCTATAAGTACTAATATTAAAAAGAGGAAAGATTTGTATTTTTGTTTGTAACGAATAAACTCAAAAATTAATGGACCAATTTCAACAATTATTTCGACAATGGATAGCTAAATTATCAGCGAGTAACATAGGCTATATATTAATCCCGTACTACCACAGGAACGGGTACTACGCGCCTACGCAAGTGAAAGATAAATTTGGCGTTTACTTGGTGCAATTTCCTAAAAAAAATATAATTATTTTTTTTGATTAATTATTTCTAATGAAATATCGTGTAACGTTATTAAGTAATATCCACGTACCTAAACAAACAGTCAGTATCTAATAATTATTTATTTATTTAAGGTTTGCCAACAGTTTATACACATCACTTATGTTAAATAGAATTAGTCTAATGGTCTTATGCTAATGTGTTAAACCTTTTACAGGCAAACACCCCAAATTGGTATGATAATAGAGTAGTAGTTGATTGATAATTTTGATTATAATTACATTTCATCAACACACACTGCACAAGAATAATTTGTAATGATTTAATAATTCAATTTAAACGAGTTGAGCAATCTGTTGATTGACTCGACTTGCCAGTCTTCTGAAATACTAGCTATGTCTCGCGGTTTTACCAGTGTAGGATTAACGATACAGACTATGTCACTTATTGATTTATTTTTCTAAAATCGACCCAGCCGTTTCAGAGATTAGCCGGAACAAACAGACAGACAGGCCAAAATGTCAAAAGTATTTTTTTTTAAATAAGTTAAGTACCAAGTACCTACCTACCTTCCTACCGTAGAGGTATCATATAATGCATTTAGTAAAAAGTAATTTTGAATTAGACACCTTCCTATTCATATCCATTTATTTTGATGTACGAAAAAATATACTTAACTATTTTACTTTTCATATAGACTACAAATACGTGCCCGACGATAGTTCCCGTCTTGGATATGTTTTTAATATTTTAACTTTTGATTCGGAAGTGCTATGAGAGCTTAGAGAAAATAGTGGAGGTAACTGCAAGTATTTTATTCGCGTCGCGTCATACAGACAGAGAGAGATAGACTCATAAAATGATTACTGCTAAAATGACTACCATAAATTGTTGGGGTCGGCACTTGATTCAACCCAATGTGGCTGATCACCTTATTATCACCTATATGATACTTTTAAAAGAAAGGGTAGTTTCCAGTTATATAAAACTTTAAAAAAAAAGAATACCACACCAGTGATAGACATAACCATTATCATTATTTGTAAAAGCAATATAACGACTCAAATGAGTGTTTGACTAATTACTAGCAGAATACACAGTGGTAGATGGCTTCACGCCAGATTGGGTCAATAGCCCAATGTTGCCATGTGGCTTGCAAAGCAAGTTTTTTGTAGGTGAATGTGTTGGTAAAACTAAAGTTATTTAATTGAAGTTTCGGTTTTTATTCAATTAAGCTTTTATGCTTTCACTGTTTTTTCCTCTTTTTTTTAAATGTATATTTTGAGCGATATATCTACACTTTATACATCATAATTCATGTTTGATACATTTGGAATAAATGCTATTTAGGGCATTATTCATACTTTTTGAGAAAAACAAATACATTATTTTTTGCATAAATTTTACATAAGTCTATAATTTTTTTACACTGAGTTTATTAATATACTGGGCTAATTACTAAAACTAAACTATAATCATTAAGGAGAACTTCACAGAAATTACTATTTCCAAAATTGGTATATTTAACAACACATATATTCAATTCATATCATTAGATAATAATAATAATATATAATAATAAATTTGTTTATTTGGCATACATTAGATATATTCATGTCATTCACATTTGCTGTGAAATTTGAGAATGAGGACAGTATTTTGCTGTCTCTTTTCAAACTCAAAGTGCTAACAATTTTCCATATTTCAATATTTGAATATGCACTTACACATACCTATTGATTCATGTCATTGATGCTATTTTAGGTGTCTAAAGTAGGTATTTATGTTAAAGGAAAGAACTCAATGGTAGAATTATTTTTAAAAGCCAATGACCTACTTTTTTCTGAAACATCATGGGACGAATATTAAAAAAGAAATCTAATTTTTTAATCCTACAGTCATGACACAAATAAATCAGATTCAAGATATAGTTAATTCAAAAATAGAATAGTTGAGAAAAATATAAATTACACAGTTCAACCGGCAGCTATACGACTGTCTCCGCACACCGCTGTCGCTACCGACTGTGTTATTTTTAAATTGGGACAACTCCCTAGAATTGGCTCGTGTTATAATAAAACTACAGCTCTTATTGACTTACTGAATAATGCATAGTGACAACTGAACTGTTATAACACCTTTTCAACTATAAAGAATATATTTTATAGTATTCAAGCAAACTTTATCATATCTGGTTCACACTAAAAATAGCACATTATATTGGCCTGGAAATGACAAAGTTACACTTGCATGCAAATGAATAACCAATCGTATCGTTACTACAGTCAGCTGAGTACCTGAATGTAAACAATTTCATGTGAAAACACAGGTGTTGTGGCTATCAAGACGTAAGCAACAGGTGAAACTTAAGAAGGAAAACCGGCTGCCGCAAGATGAAACACACCTGACCTGTACGTTTGTATCTCTGTGGAAATACTCCGGTATACTTTCAAACCACAGCGACAACACAGACCACCATATCAGGTTCACCAACCATCGTAATAATCACAACACTTGTTAGGACTATGAAATAATAAATACCTTTTCCTTCGCTCGTCCGGCATGCTTTTGCATTGTTTTCGCGATCAACGCACCTTTACTTTCAGCCATTTCAATCACTGTTTCATAACCGTACGCCTATATTTCGATACACTTTCAATCTGCAAGCGAATTTGCCTGCAGCTGTTTACTGTCACACGTCAAAATCCAAATGCGTGCTATCGCCGTAGTGAACTGCCGCGAATGAGAGAAAATGTCAAACGTCAAATCAGTCAAAATTGACATAGCGCTGTACAGCGATTTAAATTTCACGTTGCGCGTTGTGTTGTGTGTGGATAAGGATAGATGGCGCTGAAAGAAATTGTTTGTACTACTGACCTCTACTGTTATAGGTCAGTCGTATGTGTCTAATCTGTGATAAAATTAATTGTCTATTTTGACATTACTGACAAGTGACAGTTTGTTTTGTGGCGCTGTTTTCGGTTTTGCTCAATAAATCAAATATTTCAAATTTGAATGAAAAAAGTTGTTTGTTGAGTTGAGTTGAAAAATATTGCACGAAAACAAAACACCACAAGAATAAAATTTTCGAAATATTTTACCTAGACTATCGTCTTATTTTACTAATCATTGTGTCTTTCGAGTCCTTATATTTCTATAATGCCATTGGTACGTACGATAAAGAAAGCTTAATACAGTCATTAATATTTTTATTCTGGAAACTAATTTGCATGTTTCCAGGAAGCGAAAACTGAACTTCAAAAGAATGCCATTGCTGCAGCTCGTCGCAACGAGCTGGAGACCTTTCAACGGGCTTTGGATATACAATGGCTCAATAGTCGAATGGAAGATGGGAGGATGGGCCGCTGTCTTGCTCTTATACAGCGCGAAGCTGAAATGGAAAAGAACTTCCAAGAGGTAGGCATGATGAGAAACATCACAAGTACATTTTGACATGAATCATATTTACCTTAGATACCATGTATCATGTATATTGCTGATTCTAAATAGATGGTCAAAATTACTACTCACTAGCTGTGCCCCGTGGTTTTACATGCATAAGTTAACTTCATGGGTGACCTTAGGAACACTAATGATTTTTTAAATAAAAGTATTTTAAGTTACTCCTTGTGCTATCTGACAGTGACTATCCCATTAAAAAATTTCCAGCCATTTTGGAGATTAGCGGAACAAACAGACAGAGAAACATTTTAGAAATAGGTATTTCAATGTCAGTACCCTATATACTTTCCCTATATACCCTATATACGTTTAGTGAAAAGCTGTTAATTTAATTACAAACATAGAGTAATTTAATTATGTGTATAGATAACTTTTTCAGCGAACTGACCATGCAGCAATCGTCAATGAACGGGCTAAAAGGGAGACTGCGTTGGGGTTGGAAGTGGCCAAGGTGAAACGTGAAGAGGCTTGTGAGCTGCTGCGTCGACATTACCTGCGAGAACGAGACCCAGGCTTGAAGGAATTGATGAAGAAAATGCAAGCGGGCTATGTCTGCCGTGATCTCAGACAGCAGATACTGCATAATGAATACAGGAGGTTGCAGGAAAAGGTGATGATTAATGATTTTGAGCACACAAAATATGGTATTGAGTTGGTCTGTTGTCATCTAAAGCACAAGTGGCAAAGAAAAAACGATTGGTACATTTTTTTAATGGTAGGATAAATATGGAGATGAGGCGGGACTCAAACCCACAATCTCTGCAAAAGGTGCAGTTGCTCTGCCAACTGCTACTGTATGTATGTCTATACATAACCATGTCTGAAAATTCAATGCCACCCCTGCCTCATATATTTAACTAGCTGTGCGCGCGGTTTTACCCGCGAGATTTTAATTTCATGGTTGCCCCCAGATCCCTAAACTTTTTAAAAAATCTAATTAGCCTAAGTTACTCCTTGTAACATTAGCTATCCGTCAGTGAAAGTCCCGTTAAAATTCGTCCAGCCGTTTCGGAGATTACCCGGAACAAACAGACAGACAGGCAGACAGACTGAGAAAAATAAAAAAAAATGGTTTTTCAATGTTAGTACCGTGCATACTTTCAAATGCATTAGGGAAAAACTGTTATTTTGCAGTTACAAACAGACACTTCAATTTGATTTATCTGTGTAGATATGTGTAGATATTTCCTTCTGTTATGTATTGACATATGTGGGTAGTGGAATAAAAAGTAGTCTGGAGTTGGCAGCTACCACAGTGAGCTGAGTTCCCTAATTTTATCGTGTTTCGTGAGTATATAACAGTGGCGACGAGTGAAAAACATTATTAAACACATATATAAGTGAATATAAACTAGTGAGATATAAAAATATAAACAATTTGTAGGCACTATGGGTATAAAATTTGGTGAGTTTGATGTAGCACATGGCTGCTGGGAAAATTATATTGAAAGGTTTGGTTATTGCCTTCAAGCATGTGAAATAGAAGTGGACAGTAAGAAGAAAGCAAATTTGCTAGCAGTCTGTGGCCCTGAGTTGTATGATTTAATTGTATCATTAATAGCCCCGTCAAAAGTAAGTGAGGTTAGTTATGTTTTTATTAAGAATAAATTAGACAATCATTTTCACCACCTTCTTCAATATCCAAGAGGATAAGATGTGGAGGAGAGATCAGTCTGGAATCTGAAGAGGAAGATCCAGTTACTGGTACTGATGAAGAATAATATCAAACTCAGTAATCCAAACATACCCATAGTTTAGAATATTAAAATAATAACAATAGTGTGAGTTTTCGTATATATATCAGTAAAGGACACAAACTATATTTAGGAAGTGAAAATATACTATTGTGTTTAGTGTTAGTGAACTATCCTGGGGGAAAGGCATGTTTTGTATTGACATATGTGGGTAGTGGAATAAAAAGTAGTCTGGAGTTGGCAGCTACCACAGTGAGCTGAGTTCCCTAATTTTATCGTGTTTCGTGAGTATATAACACCTTCCCTTGATTTTGGGGTATAGGAGCTCTTAAACCAAAAGCCTAATGTTACAATTATATATAATTTATGATGCAACCCCATTCTGAATATTAGATTATATTTACACAGCCTAATGTTTAAAACCTACAAGTAATGTTATATATTTCTACCTGTTTTATGTTTACATGCTGCTTATCGTGATGACTGTAAGTAGAAATTATTATATCAAACATTTCCTACAAGGTGTGTTCATATATTGCATACCTTTAATAAAAAACAATATATAAACTAACTCATCCCCTCCATGGTGCACTGGTCACTTTAATCAGCAAGAAAACAACAGTACTCAAGATACTATTAATTCCTGCAATCTTACTAAATGTTGTAAGGTGTAATTCATTAAGCCTACTCAAAATATTTAATGGGATATCCCAATCCCAAGAACCTCTCTTGAAATCTGTACACATAAGATATATGTCATTTCACGTTTTAAATCATTCACATTGTTCCACCTCCATAAGGTACACATTGTAATCACCACACTATTTCAAATCAATATGACTTCTATTTCCAGGTAGAAGAAACACGCGCCAATGCTATCCTAATCAACGCGTTGTACAGCGACAAGGATGCTAAAGAGAGAGCGGACCGTGAGAAGATAGAGCGCTCTACAGCATACTGTAAGGACCTCCAACAGCAGCTGGTGAACAGACAGCGGCAGAAACAGTGCCAGTATGAAGACACACTTATTGAGAAGAAGATGCTAGAAGAGGTTATGAGGACTATCGCTGATGAGGATCAGAGGTGAGGAGTTTATTTACATTTACTTTCTGTGTTCTAATGGTCACAAGCGCTACTGCTGAACATGAGGTCCTGGGTTCGAACCTTGGGTCGAGCAAAGTAATTTCCCAGCAGCAGGCCGGAGTCTGGATTAGTGCTTGGTTAATGGCAATAGGCTCGCCCCTATTACATCAGACATGAACACATTTGGCGAAATGTGGGGGTACCACAAGTACACCTCTGCCAACCTTTCGGGGAATACAGGCGTGTATGTTTTTATGTTACTTTCGGTGTTAAAACTAGGTTGCCTCTTGTTAAGCGGCTACACATGCAGTAGTATTTACATTATACAGGCCGAGCTATGAGCGCTCAGTGAATATAGTGGGAGTAACTGCACATGTATTTTATTTACATGCATATAATGACTACTTACAGCACAATCAAGGTCAGCTCTCATAAGGAACCTGCGCAAATAAAAGTATATATCTCGCATATGTATTTTTTAGTACGTTTCTAATTTGTAAAATAATAAAAATAAAGATGCAGAGGTGTTGAACAACAACACTCACAATTCACCGAATATGATTAAGTGCCAACGTGACAGAGGGTGAGTCCATCGCCGTCTCTGGCATTAACACATACATCTTTGAATAACTTGTCAGATATGCTGGTTTCCTCATGTTTTCCTTCAACGTAAAGCAAGTGGTGTGAAATAATTGCATTTTAATTCCAGAGAGCTGCAACAAAAGCGTTACTTGATGGAGAAAATGCGCAATGAAATGGTGACGTTCAAGCAGGCCAGCGAGGCTTGGAGAGAGAAACAGAAGGAAATGATCGTTATTGAGGAGCGGCAGATTGAGGAACAGAAGAAAATGGCCTCTGACCGAAGTGCTGCTATGTAAGATACATTCCAATCAATCTATACATAGATCAATTTGAAATGTCTGTCTGTAGTTTACAGCTTTTCACTAAATGCATATGAAAGTATATACGGCAAATATATCTATACAGATAAATAACATTGGAGTGTCTGTTTGTAATTCCAAATTAACAGCTTTTCACTAAATGGATGTGAATTTTTTTTGCATACTCACATAAAAACACAATTTTTATAAAAATTCTTCGCTTATGCAGGGTTGGCATGCAATGTGCAAGTATTTTATGGCAATATACCTTACCATTAAGCCAGTTGTCTCTTAGGCCTCCGACTGACCTGTACAGTCGGAGGCCTAAAAGACAACTGGCTTAACCCAGATTACCGATTTTCCTCGTAAAAAGGGGTTGCGAAGGTCAGATGACAGTCGCCTCATATGGAAATCAGGTGATCAGCCACATCAGGTTGAATCAAGTGCTGACCCCAACAATGTCCCTTAACTTTAAGGCCAGGGAGATGATGATGAAACCTTAAAATACCAAGATATTTCTGGTATGGTATTCCATGCCTATCAGTCGGATTCTTGTTTCGTCATATCAGCCGACAGACGCCTATTGCCGGGCATAGGCCTCCCCCAACGATCTCCACGACGACCGGATTCTTGTTTGCTCAGTGCTAAACACAAATTCAAATATATCTTTATTTGATTAGTCTTTTCACAAAGTACTTTCAAATCGTCAGAACGACACGATTACACAGGATTATACATGCTACCGCCAGGTTCGGAAGGTTGCTTTTACTGAGAAGAACCTGGCAAGAAACTCAGTAATTACTCTTTTCAAAAAGTAATTTAACAATTTTGAGTAATACAATATAAATAATAAAATAATATAAATATATTTAAAAAGCCCATGGACACAGTTCCAGTGCACAAAAGTCGATAAAAAAATATATAACTAAAAGTAGGTACTACGTATAATTGTGTAGCTTGAGATGACCAGCTCCCCAGTTCACAAGTATGACGAGAATGCCAGCCATAGGGTACAAGTAGGATATATGCGAAAATCGCGCAGCGCAAAATATTGAAAAACTGCGCATGTTTTTATTCGCCTCGCGTCATATATATGGACAGAAACAGAATCATAAAATGTCTACAGCATTTAAAGCAGAGTTTTCACACATAATTATTCAAATCCATTATGTTTCAGTGTAGCTGAACGACAGCGGAAAATGCAGTTAAGAGATGAATTAAGCCAAAAGATCGCTGACAAAATATTGACTGAGGAGGTAATTAGAGAGAGAGAGAGAGATAGAAAGAAAGAGAGAGAGAGAGAGAGAGAGAAAGAGAGAGAGAGAGGCCATTATGGTTCCTAGTTTAAAACTGCCAATAATAGATGGAAAAATCAAATAACACTTTCCCGACCCAGTGATTTAATTCAGGACCTCGTGTTCGGCCGTCGTGTTTAAGAACACTAGACCAACATTTATGCTAATATTATAGAGCTGAAAAGTTTATTTCGTTGAACGCCCTTAACTCAGGAACTAGGAAGCACCAATGGAAAATGTTACAAAAACTAGAAAATTTCTCATTTTTTTTTAGTAATCCTCAAAAATCGCGCGGCACATCTAGCACTTAATCATATTATCGTGACTAAAATTTTTCGTTTAAATCATAATCTTTCAATAAAGATTTGAATACCTGATTGTATTCCTAGATTCAACCATGAATTTAGTCTACGCGGAAACGTAGTTGGTAGAAAAGTCTGAAACCGCGGGGTTGTTTATTCCATAATGTGGAAGCTTTTAATTAGCAACTTCATTATATATATCTTTATAATATATGTAAATTAAGCCTGTAAGCTTTCTAAAAATAATAAAAAAAATATAGTAATAATAATATTGAGAAAATATTGAAAGTAATTTTGTGTGTGAAGCTACCCTTATATAACATAACCTAATATTTCCATGTCTATTCCAGTCAGCTCGCCTCGAACGCGATAACTTGATAAAGTTGCTGCAAGAGCAAGAGTACTTGGAGAAGAACTGTCAGGATGACATGAGCGAGAAGGAGAAGGGGGAGAGAGTCAAGAGGGAGACCAAGCAGGCTCTCACGGCGCAGATGGAGGACAGGAAGAGATTGGCAAGAGAGCAGAAAGAGAGAGAGGCTGTGTTTAGGAAGGAGGTATGTGTTAAACCATTTTTGTTTTGATTTTCTGCGATTTGATTCAGAATTTAAAGTAAAGATTATTAACATGGTAGGTAAGCTATTATGAATCTATATCTATACATCTATTATACAGTTATATACAATTGAAGTGTCTGTTTGTAATTCCCAAATAACAGCTTTTAACTCATTACATATGAAAGTATATACGATACTAACATAAAAAAAACCTATCTTTATTTTTTTTCTTTGTCTGTCTGTCTGTTTTTTCCGGGTAATCTCCGAAACGGCTGGACAGAGTTTAACGGGACTTTCACTGGCAGGTAGCTAATGTTACAAGGAGTAACTTATATGTTACCTATTTATTCCCCAGTCGGAATTAAAAGCATTAGCAGACGAAGAGAAAGAGAGAGAGAAAGAGCGTAAGAAGAAGGAAAAAGGTCGGTTGTACCAGCAGGAGTTGCTGAAGCAAGTGAGGGATAATGCGGAGAGGAGGGGAGGGGATAGGAAGGCAGAGGAAGCTCGGGCGCAGTATGTCTGGGATTACGATAAGGCTTGGTAAGTTTAAGACGAGGTGATAGACTGCCGTAAGAGGGTTTCAGGAATCTAGCTTGGGGGAATTGGCTGCTATCGCACTCATAACTCAAACTCAAACTCAAATATATCTTTATTCGATTAGACTTTATACAAAGTACTTTCAAATCGTCAGAATGACACAATTACACAGGATTATACATGCTACCGCCAGGTTCGGAAGGTTGCTTTTACTGAGAAGAACCTGGCAAGAAACTCAGTAATTACTCTTTTAAAGAATATTATACAGTTTTAAAAATACAAAATAAATCGTTCAAGCAACTATAAGCCCATGGACACAGTTCTAATGCTCAATTGTCAAAAATAAAAACTAAAAATATAGTACAAATATATGTGGGCATGGCAAATTCCAGCCAGTCAAAGCAAAATTAAGATTAATTAATTGTAGCAAAAGTACAGTGCCAATGGGATTATTTACAAAAATTATCAGGTAAAGGTACATCCCAGGCTCCCTTATCACAAATATAATCACTTACAGTATAATATCCTTTTTCAAGCAAAACTGATTTAATTGTTTCTTTAAATTTGTTGAAGGGGATAGAGGTCGTGTGTCAGAGTCTTGACACACTACCTCTATGAGTTGACACACCACCTCTATGAGTTGACTCACTACTTCTATGAGTTGACACACTACTTCTATGAGTTGACACACTACCTCTATGAGTTGACACACTACCTCTATAGCCTTAAGTATTTCGGCGAGCCTGTTTCGGAGCTGGCCTTTAGGCCAGGGGGTAGCTAATATCTCTCCTTCAGTA
The DNA here is from genome assembly GCA_964035505.1 of Watsonalla cultraria. Taxonomy (NCBI): domain Eukaryota; kingdom Metazoa; phylum Arthropoda; class Insecta; order Lepidoptera; family Drepanidae; genus Watsonalla; species Watsonalla cultraria. The sequence continues at coordinate 11,275,731 of OZ037719.1, forward strand.
CCTCTATCACGAGTTTGCTACCGTTTTCCTAATTTACACTCGCTAGCGTCTCCGACAATATTTGTATGAGACATTGTACAGCGCTTCCAAGCGGTGACGTGAGGAAATAAAATGTTGCAGGTTCTTCTCAGAATGCTAGTTTCCGAACCGGTGGTCAAATCTTTCACATTCATAAGTGCCTTACCAGGGCCTAAACTGAATAAATAATTTTAATTTTTCATTTTCAAATGGATGGGTGACCGCTCGAGTTCCCTCTGTGTCTCGGCGAGCACGTTTAGCGGTCGGTCCTGGGTTCCAATTTAACATCTTTGGCAATCGTTACACGTCAGTTGAAGGCCTAAAATAGTCTGACAACTGGTTTAACCCAGATCACAGATTTTCCTAGTAAAAAGGGTTACGAAGGTTAGATGGCAGTCGCTCCGTATAAAAATCAGGTGATCAACCACATCGGGTTGATTCAAGTGCCGACCCTAACAATGTATGGGAAAAAGCCAGGGAGATGATGATGATCAAGAATAACATAACTCAGTAATTTCCCATGTACCAGGCGCGCAGAAGTGGCAGAAGAACGCAAGAAGATAATAGAAGAACACGCTCCCCCATTATTAGGGTTCCTTCAGGCCGGAGTGTTGACACACACTGACTTGCCCGCGGTCAGAACTGGTGCCAACAGGAGACACGACCTTAAGGCCTTGGACATAGAGTCCATGGTATCATCTAAAGGTGTCAATCGTCATCCCAAATGCAACGCGCAATGTAGGATTTTGAGGGAGTATTGATTATTTTTACGTTTTTTAAGTGGGTTCTTTTTAGAATATTTTATGGTGAATTCTAAATAATATCAAATTGCAAGTGTATTTTTTAGTGTCTAACAGATGGTTAATTTGATTAGCGGACGTCACGCGGTTTCACCCGCGTAGTTCCCGTTCGTGAGAGTAAAGAGTTAAAATATAGCCTTATATTAAACAGTGATAATGTAGTTCAAATGGTGAAAGAGTTTTTAAAATCGGTCCAGTACTTTTTGAGCCAATTCGTTACAAACATACATACAAATATTTCCTCTTTATAATATTAGTACAGAAAATGGTTATTAGTTTTGGTTTGAAAATACCACAGAAAATATACTGGAGTAGGTATACTAGATTTAATTAGAAGTATTGATAAAATTATCTGAATGTTACCAAAGAATTTTAAATTATGATTAATAATGACATTGGCTCAATCATATATATAAAAATGAATCCCCATTTCCCTTGGTCACGGCTAAACGGCTGGATGGATTTTAACGGGACTTTTCACTGGCAGATAGCTGATGTTTCATGGAGTGTTTTAGGCTATTTTTATCAAAAAAAACAGCATGAAACTAAATCTACGCGGGTGAAACCGAGAGGCACAGCTAGTTTATTATACTTTTTTTGGGAGACTGATAATGTACCAAATTTACTTGATGACTGATGTAACATTTACAAAAATAAAAAAAAATACTTTTATAATCCAGTGTTTTATTTTGATATATAAAAAGAACCTGAATTATATTCATCGTCGATTTTCTGTAAGTTAAAGCGATAAAATTTGAAATTTAAAACTAATAAGTGCGATACATCCTTGTTCTTTCAAATACTGATTTCTTTTAGGCGGATTGAAAGCTATACACAGTACACATATAAGCTTTATAAACTGTAAGGAATTTAGGAACGAATCGTTCACAATTACACACTCACACAAACGCGCACTACGGAATCAAAAGCAGAATGAATAGCAATAGCGTTAGTAAGGGGTGTCACTTGTCCGATCACGTATATGTCGGCGCCTCACCGGAGTTCGCCCCAGGATCCATTGTAATCGTCAAGAAAAATAAGGAACACAGCAGGATAAATAATTATATTTCTTTAACAACCTTACTCTTCAACGATCAGCGAAAGAATGCCACCTACTGCAACCTCGACTAACCAAGTTATTTAATTATTAATTACAAGACCACGTGTTTCACATTATTACAAAACTATTTAATATTAAGGTTTTATAATTCTAAAAACAATAAAACATTATTTTTATGTTAACTAAAGTCGAAATACATCTTAATTAGCTTAATTAGGTATTTTAAATAACAATATAAAATGAACCGGAAACACCCTATAAAGTTTACAGTTTTGTTACAAAAGTAAATCATAATTGTATTTTAAAATAAATTATTCAATAATTACAACAATATTAGATAATAATGAAACATTAATTAAACTTCTAATTTTACATAATTAACTTAACTCGTTTCTTAAAATAATACATACGGAAGTCATACAGTAGTGTAAACACAACAAAAACATTAGTGACCCACTTAATTCATATTACATTACAAAATTATATAAATAGGAAATTCTACTTCGTTAGTACTTTTAATTAATTCTAGAATCTGAATTACAATTTATTATCCTAAATTTAAGAATTACATTATTACGAAAAGTAGCTAGTGTTGTTTCCTGTCTCAATTTTAAATTGAGACTTGTTTCCTACAATTGAAACTAGATGGCAGCTCGGTTGAGCGCGCCCATACGGCCATACTGACTCAAGCGCGTTCTCTGCGCTTACAAATTTAGAAAATCATTGACAGAATTGAAAATCATATAAGATTGCATGTACACACAATTACATAATCAAATCAAACCAATCTCATATTTCCTTATAACAAGGTTCTCTTTTGTTTTAAGGATAAACACTTAACTTGTAAATGATAACTTAACAAATAATATGGTAACTTTACAGCCTTGATTAATTAGTAAACATTTCGTCAAAAACAATACTTTGACACTCATAAACATAAATCATTCTTGAGACTAGCAATCTCATTCTAGGATCTACCCACACCAAAACAGGCAATCACCCATCCTGGGATCTAGCCATCAACAAAACAGGCAATCACCCTTCCCGGGATCTAGCCATCATCAAAACAGGCAATCACCCTTCCCGGGATCTAGCCATCATCAAAACAGGCAATCACCCATCCTGGGGTCTAGCCATCATCAAAATAGGCAATCACCCTTCTTGGGCTATAGCCTCTAAGACCGGTATAAAGGATGCGCATGGTGGCCAGCCAGCGCGAAAGGAAGGATTTTGGATAGGAACCAACAATAAAATAAAGCAGGGGCTAATTATTGGAAGTGGATGCCCCCAAATTAACTGGTATGTTCCCACAGTTATTAGCGGATGCAGTGGCGGAAGATAGTGATTCAACAGGTACTCCAGAATTATCGTTATTCGCCCATACGGCCGACTGCTCAGAGTCAGAGTCACTTTCAAAAGGGTCATATTGTGCAAGGGGAGCAGCTCGCAAGGAATCATGACTAGCAATTTTTTCTGAACAACCGCGGAGATTGACATGTTTTAGTCTGTATCTGTCATTGGGCAAGATTTCTAAAACTTCCATAGGCCCTTCAAATTTGGGACCGAGTTTAGTGGTGTGGCGTTCATGGCGCCGAAGTAGAACAAAGTCGCCAACTTTATAAGGTTTGACTTTAGCTTTACCTTTATCGAAACGAGACTTATCCTGAAGGGATCGCTCGTCCATCCTATCCTTGCAAGCCGCTCGCATTGATTCTAGATCATCAGTTAGTACATCGTCATCAACTTGTAATAACTTAATACTCGGTGGTGAACATTTCTTTCCCAGTAAAATTTCCAGTGGACTTTTGCCGGTACTTTTGGATACACTACAATTTATAGCTAATTGTAAATCCTGAATAGCCGAGTGCCAAGGCATATCAAGTTCTACAACCGACATATTGTCTTTAATTACTTTCATAAGGCGCTCTACCTGTCCATTCGCCCTACTAGCGCCTTTTGCCACCACATGATGCTGAATACCATAACGTTCGCAAAAACTTTTGAACTCTGTGGATGTCATGCTTTTATCTTGATCAGTAATAAATAACGTAGGGGTGCCAAAAATAGATATAAAATTTTGAAAGCACTTAATTGCGGTTTCCGTAGTGCGGTCATTTGTATAGATCATGTGAACGTATTTGCTGTAACCATCTATATAAACAAAAGCATATTCCGCTACGTTTCGCTGGCCATTCATTCGTCCAGTAATATCGCCGTGGACAGTGTGGAAAGGAATTGGGACTTTGTCGATTGGATGTAGCGTAACCTGTCGAGCACCCGAAACACCTTTCCGAACTCTACAACTAACACAGTTCTCTACAAATTTTCTGACCAGCCGCGACATATTTGGGAACCAGTATTGTTCACGTAATTTAGCAAGAACTTTCTCCCAACTAAAATGTTGAAGAGAATTATGATAGTGACTGATAAGATTCCATCTGTATCTAGCAGGGACAATAATGAGCTTATGAGTTTTATTATCAATTTGGACTTTACGCCTCAATAATTTATCTTGGGTAATGATGTAAGTATCGGCAATAGATTTGGGAATAGAGTCTCCTTTTAATTGATCAACAATTTTACTTAAGATAGGATCGCGTTTCTGCTCAATGAGCAGCCAATTGTGGTCAAGCGAGTTGACTAGGAATTTTAAGGCCTGAGTAGGCGATTTTGGTGGTAGAGCGACACTGACAGTTCGAACGGATTTTTCAGTATCTACGTGGTTGCGACTGAAATAGTCTGCATGAGCAAGGCGGTCTCCCTTACGGTATTCAATTTGAAAATCAAAATTCTGTAAATAAGCCCACCATCGATGTACCCTGGGAGTCAACTCTTTCTTATGACTGGAAGCTTTTAAAGAGTTGCAGTCCGTCACGACTTTAAAAGCCCTCCCGTGTAGAAAATGGCGAAAATGTTTAATTGCTTTTACAACTGCGAGGGTTTCCAATTCATACGAATGATATTTACTCTCGCAATCAGTCGTCCGCATACTAAAATAAGCAATTACCAATGGATTTTTATCCTGTCTTTGAATTAACACGGCGCCATACCCCAGAGAGCTGGCATCGGTGTGAAGCTCTGTGGGTAAACAGGGATCGAAAATAGTCAGAAGGGGAGAAGATATAAGCCGATTAATGACCTCGCGTCTTGCAAGTTCATGACGATCTGTCCAACGCCAAGGAACGTTCGCCTTTGTTAACTCGTACAGGGGAGCCATTATCGAGGAGAAGTTAGGCACAAATTTCCGAAAATATCCAGCTAATCCATTAAACTGACGGACTTCTTTGGGACTCTTAGGAATGGGTGAATTGACCAAGGCTTGGATCTTCCGTGGGCTAGGTTTAACGGTTCCGTTTTCTATAAGGTTTCCTAAATATTCTACTTGCGTTTTAAGAAAAGAGCATTTGGCAACGTTCAAGGAAAAACCAGCTTGCGTTAGTCGATCTAGTACTAATTTTAGATTATGCAAACCTTCGTCAATTGTTTCGGATATTACCAGAATGTCATCAACATAAACTAACGCGATACTATCTTTAAGTTCTCCTAATGCCGAATTGATAGCACGTTGATAAACCGACGGCGCGTTACAAAGACCAAAAGGCATACGCAAGTATTCAAATTGACCATCGGGGGTCACAAAAGCGGTTTTTTCGATCGAATCGGGTGAAATTGGAATACCATGAAAACCTGCAGCCATATCTAAACAGGTAAAATAGCGTGCTTTTCCTAACTTATCGATCTGATCTGCTATAAGCGGTAAAGGAAAGTGATCTCTGAGAGTATTGGCATTAAGCTCGCGAAAATCGACACAGAGCCTGTCAGTACCATCCTTTTTTTTGACTAGTAAAATAGGGCTACTGTAAGGAGATGAACTATCTCGTATGATGCCATTACTCTTCAAATCCTGAACTATTTCTTTAACTTTTTCACGTTCCACAGGTGACAGTCTATATGGTCGTCGCTGTACTATTTTGTCCGGATTCTTTAATCTAATTTGTAAAGATCCAGTTTTCACTTGTGAAACGCGATTCCCACTTGTAAAATTATCTTTATATTTAGTAAGTATTTCCCGTAATATTTTAAGTTGTTGGGGATCGCTTATATCAGTATCAAGACTCAAAGTCGGGTCAACATCAAGCAAAACGTTGTTAATAAAAAGCTCACGCTTTAGAGAAATACTGTCTTTCTTCAGTGTCACGCTAAGACCTGGCACATTCAAAAGGTCGAATCCGATAAGGATATCAAATTTCATGCGAGTATCACCAACTACATAAAATTCTAGCTCTACATAAATACCGTCTACTTTCACTACAGAGGTGATGCTTCTATTTGACTTTATTGGTGAACCACCAATGCCCGAAAAGGTAACGTCTACACATTTACGTTTGCCGGGTACAGAAAGAGAAACGCTTTCTTTAATTAATGAACAGTCGGCACCAGTATCAAAAAGACACGAATAACCCTTATCACCTATTTCTACAGTAATCAGACTGCGTTCTAAGGATTGACAATAGTTTACAGACTTGTTTATTGATTTGAGGCGCTCATCATTCTGCCGACGAAAACAATTCCTTTCAACGTGACCTGGACGATGACAATACCTGCACTCAATATTTTTAGCCATATTCGAGTTACTAGAAGGACCTGGTTTATTGGGTTGATTATTATTATTTTGCATCGGCACTGGGTTGGCCTTAGGGACCACCCTTATTTCCTTACAATCACGAGACACATGACCCACCTTATTACAGTTATAGCATTTAACAACATGATCCCTTTTAGAAACACTGTATTCAGCAAAACGTGGTTTTTTGCAGTCATGATGATCGATACTTGGTTTTATGGACGGTTCTAGCTTGCGTTTGCGATAAGTTTTCAAAACAGAAATTAATTTGGGCAATGATTCTGGCGTAATACGTAATAAATCTGAGCGAATAAATTCTGGAAAAATACCTGTCACCGCAGCATTAACCACCTCCGCATCCGAAGCCTCAGGTCGGACTCGCTTGAACAGCGTCCAGGCCTTTGTAGCGTATTCAGCGTAACTCGACGCGTGATCAGAAGTGAAGGCTCTCCACTTCTGAACGTCGTCCGCGTACCGGAATTCCCTGCCAAACGTTTGGATTAGTTCACATTTAACTTGGTCCCACGTGGTAGAACTCAGCGACCACGTGTCAGCCCATGTTTTTGCTCTTCCTCTTAGTTGTAAAATAGCTTTCATGCGGGCCTCGTATGAAGGTATGTTGAATTTTGATATCGTTTCGTCCACGTGAGCACACCAATCCCTAATATCATGAGATCTTTCATCGGGGTCGAAAGGCGGCAAGTAAAAATCGTGATGGTGACGCGATGGCAATGAACCAGATGAGAGGGCAGCGGTCACAGCACTAGCTGCCGATTGTTTCGTAATAGAATTAACAAGACTCATGACCTGTTCCATGGTGAAAGTTGGCTCCAGTTGACGTGGTGGTCCGGGATCACCGGGCTGCGATCCCACCGCTGCTGTCGGCGCCTCACCGGAGTTCGCCCCAGGATCCATTGTAATCGTCAAGAAAAATAAGGAACACAGCAGGATAAATAATTATATTTCTTTAACAACCTTACTCTTCAACGATCAGCGAAAGAATGCCACCTACTGCAACCTCGACTAACCAAGTTATTTAATTATTAATTACAAGACCACGTGTTTCACATTATTACAAAACTATTTAATATTAAGGTTTTATAATTCTAAAAACAATAAAACATTATTTTTATGTTAACTAAAGTCGAAATACATCTTAATTAGCTTAATTAGGTATTTTAAATAACAATATAAAATGAACCGGAAACACCCTATAAAGTTTACAGTTTTGTTACAAAAGTAAATCATAATTGTATTTTAAAATAAATTATTCAATAATTACAACAATATTAGATAATAATGAAACATTAATTAAACTTCTAATTTTACATAATTAACTTAACTCGTTTCTTAAAATAATACATACGGAAGTCATACAGTAGTGTAAACACAACAAAAACATTAGTGACCCACTTAATTCATATTACATTACAAAATTATATAAATAGGAAATTCTACTTCGTTAGTACTTTTAATTAATTCTAGAATCTGAATTACAATTTATTATCCTAAATTTAAGAATTACATTATTACGAAAAGTAGCTAGTGTTGTTTCCTGTCTCAATTTTAAATTGAGACTTGTTTCCTACAATTGAAACTAGATGGCAGCTCGGTTGAGCGCGCCCATATATACGTCAGTTAAATGTATTATCGATTTTTTTTCAAAACTTTAAAACTGTTACATTTTTTTCCTAACTAGGTACTTGTATTTATATTGTGGTAATAGTGTCCGTCAAGTTAACGTACACATGGTGAAATTTTGGATCAAAAGTATTCCTAAGAAATAGTTCTTTAATAATACCATATTTAAAAAAATATCACTATATTTACGAAAATATAATAGGACATTGTACGCTAGCTTGACGTGAAGCTAGCGTATATATCCTAGATCTCAATTACAGCTTGCACTAGAGAGATGCTTTTAGTGACAAAAAATAGCACCTTAATAAGTGCCTCCGGGATGCTTAGACGGACACTGGGCCCAACCATGAGCTCTTATTGCAATGATAATTCAGTTGTGCGAAAGTGACAGATGTATGCACGTCACATACATCTGTCTCATAAATGAGTGAAACTATCATGGCAATAAGAGCTCATGGTAAGGCCCCTGGTAATAGCTATGCAGAAAATTAAAAAACTCTACAATTTTACGAAATTAACTGTATTGCAGTATACATGGAGTCTGTTATAGATTGTATACTTAACAAGTATTTGGTAAATAATGCCCACAGTCAAGTCAACAATAATTACTGGACCACCGCCAGAATGTATTTAAACCGCTCAAATTAATTGCTCTAATACCCACCGCGCATATTAGAAGGGTTCTCGGATAGGGTGACTATGTGAACTATTTAAGCGAGATTTTACTCTCTCGGGTTTTTATGCGTAACAGTAGGCATAGACAAAGTAGCATTTGCAAAACCGCTCTCGCGCTTGCTCTAATGGAAACGTAAAAAAATTATGTAAATTACATAAATCAGTCACGTGACATATGACACTCCCGTACTATTTCAACTAGCGAAGCTTGAGGATAATGTTACTTTGTCTACAGGCCTTGTACCCCATCACGAGTTTGCCACCGTTTTCGTGATCTATACTCTCTAGCGTCTCCGTCGAATCCCTACTAATATTATAAATGCGAAAGTAACTCTGTCTGTTACGCTTTCCCGCTTAAACCTCGCAACCGATTTTGATGAAATTTGGCACAGACAATCTTTAGACCCTGAGAAAGGACATAAGGCTACCTTTTATTTAAAAATATTAGGTTTCCGCGACCATAAGGATGAAACTAAATCTACGCGGGTGAAACCGCGGGGCACAGCTAGTATTTCTATAAGAAATTGTACAGCGTCTCCGGTGACGCGAACAACTAAAATATTTTATACAAATATTGTCGTGACGCTAACGAGTACAAATTACGAAAACGGTGCAAAACTCGTGATAAGGGTACTGGTAAAAACTAGCATAGGTAGAGCCTATTTTATTGCTGGAAAACAAATATCAAAAAACATCATTTTTTTGGTGAAAGATTAAAAAAAAATTTTTTTTTTTAATTTTGCAAATTCTGACATCATGAAAAATATTTCATACTCTACATCAGAATATGGTAACCCCACGCCACCCTTGAGAGTTAGCATTTTTGTGCAATAAAGAAATAAAAGTGCACACTCAGCGGGTCGAGATAACATCTATACACAGAGATATCGACACCAATTCGTTCCGTCTATTTGCACGGACGCCATTACACCGGCTTATCTCTCGGTTACAGCATAAAAATCGTGTTGGTTTAAAATATATTACAATCTGCGTACGTGGTAAGTTTCTGATGAGAAAAAGTGTTTATCTTGCGAGTGAATTTAATTCATATTAAAATTGGTATTAACTCTGTAATTTGTTTAAATATATTATATTATATACAAAAAAGCTAGTAGTATTTGTGATAAATTATTCGATTAACTTGTTGATTTAAACAATTGTAAATTGAAAAGGAAATATTTTTCCTAAAAGATTATTTAAAAAAAATATTGATTGAGAATACAGCTATACCCGATGGATAAAATTGAACTGTCTGTTTGTTATTTCAAATTATGTTCATTGAATGCATAATTATGAAATATACGGTACTGACATAAAGAATGTGTCTGTCTGTTTGTTCCAGGTGATCTCCGAAACGGTTGGACCGATTTTAACGGGACTTTCACACTGGCAGATAGCTAATTTCCAAGGGGTAACTTTTGCTAGTTTTATTTAAAAAAAATAGGGCTTCCTCGGGCTGAAAATAAGACTACGCGGGTATAACCGCGGGACACAGATAATCATAAATACTTAAATACGAATGCCAGATAAAAAAACTTGAAAAATAAATAGCTTTTTTAAAAATGCTTTATTACTTCTACTATATTTTTTGAATGGCTCTGAACTATCTTTAATGAATTCTATGTCCTAAATCTTATTTTATTTATTCCTAACTCAAGTAGGTGCGGCGTTTTTTTCTTTTTTCTCATTTTCTCTTCATATTCTGCTACCAACAACTTGAACTCTTTCTGTCTTTGTAAATGTTTCTTCTCCCTCTTTCCCCAGCGTGTCTTGTCTTCATACCATTTACGGTACTTTGTGTAATCCTATTGAATGAAAAATTACTATGAAAAACGCCAATATTACCACTGGGTTCCTTTCAATAAGCACTGTTTTTGGCACAGCCCTTTTTTTTAGGTTGGTACATAACGATTTAAAAATAAAATTATAATCTCTTTACTTTTTTAGCCTCCTTCGAAAAAAAGAGGAGGTAAGGTTAGCCGGCCTGTGCTACCTAAAAATGCTACCACAAATAACATGGGATGAGAGCTGTAAATATTATTTTTAAATTCTATGTTACATATAAAAATGCGAGAAAAATTAAGAGCAGAAGCTGTAATTACCACTTTGGCATCAATCTCATCTCCAATAATAAAATTGTATACGTCCATGGAGCTTAGACCGCGGGCTGCTATCCTGAAATCACGAAGGAAAGTAAAGACATTGAGAGAGGTAATAATCTAAGCTTGCTGTATCTTTATCCAGGGACTTACACTAGCAGGTACCTTTTTTTTACATGGAGCATTTGTTATAGATACACCAACCGCCGTGGAGGAGCGGTAGAGTTATGTCGACTGACACTGACTAAACTCCACGGTGTTTCTCCTGGTCGCTATGTGGGGCGCTGCGCGCGTTATGTATTTACATGCTTCACCGTACCCCCAGCGACTGGTCTATCAGGCCCTTCCTTACGATACCAAGCTGAACTAGGCTTTTACACTATGAGAGAACGCATCGGAGCGATGGTACCGAACATTAAACATGTAAGAAGTTATTAATATATTCACTGGTAACCACGGTTTTTGTCGACAAAATTGACAGTTACTTATATAGGGTCAAACCGTTTATTCTAAGTGTTCGATAAGTAGTTCGATTTTCGAACTACTCGGAATTAGTTAGAGAAACAAAAACTCGAGTGGTTGGACGATCGAGCTCCTTATTGAACCTCATGGAATAAACGGATGAAACAGTGCGGAGAATGTTACTAACTGAATGATTCGTTCAGGCGTCATGAAGTTTTCTAGAACCTCCACTAAATACCCGTAGGGGTAACCTTCAAGCACATGAGCCAAGGAGATGATGTCCAAATCCTTTGGAATTGCTGCATGGCTGTGAACAGATATAATATTACATCTACCTTGTGTAGGTAAAAATATCGCCTTCCCAAAGATATCCCCAACAAGTTTAATTAAATTTTTTAATGCAGATTTTTGACAATGTTTTCCTTCACCATAAATCTCGTGGTGTTACATTATCTTGTGTTACGTTGCAAGCAACAACCTAAATCTTCGGCATCTGTATCTCCATTGTAAAAGTACTGTAGATGTCAAAAAACTTTAGTTTTTACAAAAATCTACTGCTACACAGAGGTGAGATTAAATTTGCGTGCAAGTAAGGCTTCTACCACTACATTATAAGGCTATTATTATATTTTAGGTATTACCTATGTAACTAAGTCATGTATTACAGTAACTTAGTAATTAAAGTTAATACCTCATAACCCAAGTTTTCAAAAAGTCCACTACAGTGGAGAAAGTAGTGTTTGGCACAAGAATGACTTCAGGAAACTTTTTCAGCATTTGGGAACTTTTGGCGAGCCACGGGTCAACACAAGTTCCTGAAAAACTGTCCAACATTATTTCAACTGCTCACTGCCATAGGCTTCTCCAAAACGCCACGCTTTCCCATGTGCCCCAATTATTTATTATTAGGTTTTATCACGTTTTTACGTTGACGGCATCGCTCGGGTATTTTACGTTCTCATTCAAAATAAGGCAAATACGTTATAAAACTCCCCAAGCGGCGAGTGTAGGTAGTTTTACGTCTCTATACAGAAAAGCTCAAAACGTAAGGTCAAGCGACGACGTTTGAACGTGTCAAACCTATACTAGAGGTACTGTGCTAATCCTAATGCTTGCCAGCCACTGTTACTATATAGTCTAGTCGTCAATGTTGATTTCAGGAGTCTTACTATGAGCTCTTATTGCCTTGATAGTTTTACTCTTATTATGAGATAGATGTACATGACGTATATACATCTGTCACTGTCACACAACTGAACTATCATTGCAATAAGAGCTTATGGTTGGGCCCCTGGGGCCTTACCATGAGCTCTTATTGCCATGATAGTTTCACTTATTTATGAGACAGATGTATGTGACGTACATACATCTGTCACTTTCGTACAACTGAATTATCATTGCAATAAGAGCTCATGGTTGGGGCCCTGGAGGCCTTGTTTGACGACTTCGTAAAGTAACACTCACACAACTTTGCCACATTTATGTTATTAATGTTAAGTAAATAGTTTGTGAGAGTGTGTATTCTAAAAGTAAGAGCACTTTACCTATAATGGTGACTTTGTCGTTACGATTAAACTTCTTACACAAGTTCTTTACAAGGCATGTGTTCAGGAATTCAGATTGTTCTGGACGCACCTGTAAATATAAGTCAGATCATGAGATCTGTAAATACAAGGCAGCTTGAATATTCCTAACTGACATGATTAAATCTGGCTTCAAGCGGACGGCGTTTAAGATTTTAAGCACATGTTTATCTTTAATCGACTTCAAAGAAAAGATAATCAATTTGACGACAGTTTGAATTTTATGTTTTTATTTGACTAGGTGAACCGATTTGAATGATATTTTTATTTATTGGAAAGCTGGTGCTTTTCATATAATCCAATTTGCTCTAGTTCTGACAATGACATCTACGAGAAATCGAGCGGAACGTTCGAATATTGTAGTGGCGACTAGTGAAGATACTAATTGAATATGTTTTCACAATAGAATTTGACATAAAATATCAGAGAAATAAACGACTAACATTCAAATAGTAGAGCTTCTGTACACGTCTTATGATAATGATAGATGGTTGTACACTCTTAGCACAAGCAGCCACTGTATCCACAAGTCCTTGCAAGAAAACCGTTGTGATCAACTCCTGAGGTAATTTGTCCACATCCAGTTCGAACAATACTGCATCTGGGAGTGTTGGAAATATAATTTCTACTCAATAACTATCCGTATTGATGCCTATGAGCTAAGACTCTTCTGAGATTTGCGTGATCGTAGCCTTCACTGGAGCTATAAGCGATTAGTCCCACGTTGGGCGCCAGGACTGCTGGCGATCATTGAAACTGGCGCATGATGGAGTGTTAATGTTTCCACAACGTTTACGATTGTCATACATATTTTGTTTACCTTAATAATTTTTTTGTTTGATTGAGACCTTCTACTGGTCCGATTCCAAAAATTATTTCAGTGTTAGATAGCCCATATATCGAGCGCTATATAAACGAAGTCGCGGGTTAAAGTTAGAGTTAGCCCAAGTAACTATTCCACGTGGACGAAGTCGCGGGCTGAAGGTAGTTGAGTTACATTATTACCATTTATCGAAGCCAAAATATGTATAAGCATAGTTTTCCCACTATTCCTCGGTCCGACCAGGAGCACTCGTTTGAAGCCGAGGTTCATCTCTCTGCATAAATCCCACCAAACGTGTCTGATTTCCCCATTTTGGGCATATGCTGGCCTGAAAGCAATTCTATAATTTAATTCTTTTAATGAGCTTGAAAACAAACTTACGGATCACTTACGAAATGATTTAGTGAATGCTTGTCACACCAGCCGCGTTATTCTGCAAGGTTTATCAGCGTCGAACACGAACTCGAGCGTCAGTTTCAATCATAGGAAATTTATTCATAATACATACACGATAAAGTTCCATTTCGTATTTTTTGTCGTCGTTTTGGCGTCGCTGACAAACCTTGTATGTAGAATGACGCGGCAGGGCATTTTGACGTCTAGGTAAAGTTATAGAAACAAAGTATTCGGTCAATTGATAGGTAGACTTTTTTCTTTATTTATTTCTTTATTTACTCTAAACGACAGCGTAGATCGTCTCCAGCGAAATTAGGATCTCCCTGGAACGCTTCTATTCCAATTTTTGTATACTCTTTGATATAGCCATGGATGGCTAAGTACTGCAAAGAATAATAACAAGTAAAAAATCAGTAGAAAGAATAAATATCCATTCTTTAAAATCTCTCTTAATATTCGATTGGTTTGGATTGATATTTGTTATTTATAAGATCAATAAAAAAATCTGTCTAATAATTTTATAACCTACCTCCAATTGTTCAACAATGTGTAAATTCAAAGTTGTCACAACTTTGGTCTTCCTCTTCCGGCGTTTTATTGCTTTTTTCATGGGTTCTAGCATCGTTTCCCCATTCCTTTCATGTTCTAGTTTGAGAGCTGCTTTTAATACTTTCAACTCATTTCTACAATTCACAAATAATGTTATTTAAAATCATTACCTAATACAAGTTCATATCAAGACATAACGAAGGCCATCTTTCTTTTTAGTATAATTTTGTGTGTATCGTACCTCATATCTTCATCAACAGAATGAACTATTTGCAATTTGGCTTCGGCACAAGCCTTTTCATAATCCAAAATATCCACTTGTTTTTCTTTTACGCCTTTAACGTTCCAGATATCCAAGTCTTTCCAAAGTTTGTAGTAATCTTCTATAACCTTAAATATGAGATTTTACATATCAATATTCATGCACCTATTAAATATATTATAAAATATTAGCTGCGAATCCATCAACCTATCTATACTTATATTATAAAGAGAAAAGGTTTGTATGTACGTTTGTAACGAATTGGTTCAAAAATTACTGAACCGATTTTAAAAATTCTTTCAACATTTGAATGCCATATTACCACTCATTAATATAGGCTATACTTTATCTTAGTACTCCCACGGGAACGGGAAATACGCGGGTGAAACCACGTGACGTCCGCTGTTAATTATCTAGAAGGTCTGTGCCCATCTTTCGTTATTTCATTATGATTCCAATGTTACACCAAAATCTTTAAAACCGTTAGTGTCTACCTCAAGTATGTGTTTAGTTATCTTGGATTCCGGATAAGTGTAACCCGGGTGCAAGTTCGGGTTCTTCATTATCTTCTTCATAAGGTGTGCTTCCATCTTCCTGATCAATAACGCATCCTTCTTGAGTCTCAGTTTCTCTCTCTTCACCTCTTGTTTTTCGAATTTGAGCTGAAATAGAATATATTTTACTTAGTGATTTTTGATCATAATTTCAAAGTATTTCATCCCAAGATGTGGTCAATTACTATTTAAGATATTAGTTTTTATTTTTTTATTATATCCTACAAGGAAAAATACTTTAAACAAGTAGAAAATTGGCCGAAATTGTTATCTTTCGAGATCGTACCAAGAAGTCTGACAGCATTGCCACGTTGAAAAGCAATGCTGATCCTCTGAGCGAGAAAAGCCTTATAGGCCTAGACAAAGTACCTACCATTCTCTCGCGCTTGCGCTAATAGAAACGTATAGAAACTACACAATTACACAAATCAGTCACGTGACATATGTCATTCCCGTACATTTTGTATCGTTTCTACTAGCGAAGCGTGAGGATAATGTTAATTTGTCTACAGGACCTGGCCCGCTTGTTAGTTTTCTATTTTGGATTCCATTTTCCTGTGATTGTAACCCCTTATGGTGAACAAAAGTATGAATTGTCTGATTTTCAATCATCTCATCTGACTTGGTCCCCAACTGCATTAGTTAATAGTTTAAATAAACATAGGTAAGATAACTGCTTCAAATCATAAACCGCTAAAGTGATCACCTGTTGTGATGATTTTCCTTTATTCTCCGCAGTTTTCATCAAATAGTCTTCGTATTCCAAAAGCCATGTATGTGGTGACGGAATTTCATCTTTTATTATTTGCATACATCCCCCTTCTACATTTGAAGGTATATCGTGGAATAATTTTATATCTTTGTACCTAAAAGCAATTTTATAAAATACTTGGTGACTCGATGAACTACGCATCAACTTTTCCTATATTTATTATATGTTCTTTATCGTTTTGCCTTACCTGGGCCCTTTTCATGAGCTCTTATTGCCATGATAGTTTCACTCATTTATGAGACAGATGTATGTGACGTGCATACATCTGTCACTTTCGCACAACTGAATTATCATTGCAATAAGAGCTCATGGTTGGGTCCCTGAACTTCCACAAATATATCAAGATCAAAATTAGTATACATAGTACAAATAGGTCCTGCCATTCTCAAATTTTGTGTTGAGTTGAAATTATTTTTTATATATTTAGAAGATAAATTGGCTGGAATTATCCAGGTCATAGACTTGTTTGGGATGTCCAGAAGTAGTATGTAGACTGATGATAATCTTATAATATATATAAAAATGAATCCCCATTTCCCTTGGTCACGGCATCACGCCTAAATGGCTGGATGGATTTAACGGGACTTTCACTAGCAGATAGCTGATGTTTCAAGGGCTGTTTTAGGCTAATTTCATTTAAAAAAAAAACATAAGGGCTTCTGGACACCCATGAAATTAACTCTACGCGGGTGAAACCGCGGGGCACAGCTAGTAATAAAATAAATGATTGTGCTGTAGTAAAATGTAACTAATGAAATTATTTACCACTTTTCAAGCCAACTTCGTATAAAATCTCTGTAATCTTCTGCAATTTTATCAGAATTCTTCTTTAGAAAGTTTTCTTTGAAATCTTCACACTGTTTCTTCCAATTTTCTTCATAATTATTCATTAGTTGAGGTCGCCGTGGTGTCAACTGTAAATGTTATTTAATATTTCTTCTAAAACTCCAAGTTCGTGTATTCCGTTATCGTAAATGTGAAATCGAAAATATTACCTGTGTCATTTGCTGTCGAGCTTCAAAGTTGATCTTTCCATACATGCCCAAAATTTCGTCTCTTCTACGATATCGTAGTTTTTTCCTTTTTGACTCAAAATATGCCCTGTTTCAAGAATCACATTCTTTCATATTTGTATATTAACTTTCTCATTCATCAGAAGTGCTTAAAACCTCGTGGTTTTAAACATCCTAACTAACTTTGTTAGCCGAAAGTCAGATTACTCAAAGACATTTAGATAATAAAAGGTATCAGATCAATCAATTTTGATACAGATAACCTAGAATTTTGAGTCAGCAAGTGATTTAAGGCTACCCTAAATTTTTGTGTCTCGCATGTTCTGTCAGCCATAGGCGTGGAGTTCATCACAACACTTCACACATAATATCAGCTTCCTTCCCTAGACAATTCATCTGAGACATGAGGTCTCCAGCGTGTAGAGGTTTTCCTAAGCGACTGGGCTATATGAGGCGATATGGGCTTCTTCAAGATATGTCTGAAGGTTTTTATAAGGTCACGAACGCGCGTGTATCCCCATACTCTGCGGTTAGGACCTCACACTCGTTTGCCATCTTACTGGACGTGGTATAAAATAACACATTGAAACC
The DNA here is from genome assembly GCA_964035505.1 of Watsonalla cultraria. Classification (NCBI taxonomy): domain Eukaryota; kingdom Metazoa; phylum Arthropoda; class Insecta; order Lepidoptera; family Drepanidae; genus Watsonalla; species Watsonalla cultraria. Next base: position 11,293,653 of record OZ037719.1, read on the forward strand.
GAACTGGTATCATACTTTGGTTTAAAGTGGATAAAATACAACCTTAAGACTCTTTGTATAATATCGGCTGCTTTCTCCCTTAATGCGTATGGAGCTGGGGGTTTGGCTACCCCTTCCAATTCTTTAGCCCATCTTATTCGTCTTTGTCTTTTGTGTGTCATGTCTTGAATAACAAACCTGAAAAATATACATTTGACAGTGCGGATCCTAAGCAATTTTTTTTTCTAAATTTGCCCAACATTTTGAGCAGCCTGTTTTATTAATCATGTTTTCCAAGATCTTCTACCGGTTTTATTTTGTTCTACTTACGACGTAAAAGTTTTCATCTTTCATAAACGCCTAACCAAAATACCATTACAGTTGAGCATAGCGTTTCCAAATTACTAGTACGTACCGAGATTTTTCCTGACTTTTAATCAAGTTAATAAATTGTTGCCTCTTTAAAGTTTCTTCTGACAGTACCCCTTCGACTTCTTTAAGACCATTAATATTCATCTTTGACTTTGCAACGTATTCGTCATCCCACCATCGAACTCCGCTGTCCACTGATTCTTCCTCTAACTCCTGTTTATCTTGAAAGACAATATCCATTGGTAAATTAACCATAATTGAATATTTAATAAGCTTTTGTATTTGATCTAGTTCATCAGATTTTTAGAGTGTGTTGAGATACAAAGAAATAACTTTGAAAAGTACTCACTTTACTCCTTCAAATTTAATATTAGCTGCATAAAGCACGAAATTACTTTTCTTTCATGGAAATAAGAACTTATGGTAAGGCTCTTATTGCCAACATAGTTCCATTGTGTAAGTGACAGACTTATACACGTCATATAAATCTCTCAGTTAAACTATCAATGCCATAAGTGGTCATGGGTCCCTGTGTCTTATCATCAAACTATAACTTACTTGACCCTTCCAATTTCACCTTCACTTTACTCAGTACACCATCAATAGCCTTCTGTATAAGTTCTGGCCTGTTTACCTTCCTTGGTAATTCAGTTATTTCCACGTCAAATGTAGTCAATTTGGACTTCACTAGTCCATGACCAAAGAAGTGGTAATTACTCACTTCTAACTTACGTAGCTCATTCTTTAACTCTTCTATTCTGTAACAGTGTATCTGTAATAATTCGTACTGAATAGGAATTCTTAGTATGAAAATATTGCCTGAGACGCTACGTCATCAGACAGATTTAGTTTTGGGACAAAAAGTAGACAATGTACCAAAATATATTGTTTTCTATATTTTTAATATTTAAGTATCAATTTGATTGTTTTTGTTGAAATGTACTTGATGATGCCAGAAGATTTTTCTCTATGCTAATTTCCGAATCAGTGGCAATGTTTTTGCTATTCATAAGTGCCATACCAGGGGCCTTACCATGAGCTCTTATTGCCATGATAGTTTCACTCATTTATGAGACAGATGTATGTGACGTGCATACATCTGTCACTGTCGCACAGCTGAATTAACATTGCAATAAGAGCTCATGGTTGGGCCCCAGGGCCCAATCTGAATAAATCATTCTTATTTTACCTGGCTACTATAGTTTTGATAATAGCTTCAATATACGAAGTCTTTTGCACTTGTAGGTTGTGATGTAAGCAGTCCTGAATATCGTTATAAATGACGATGTATTGTCCAAGTACGCTGGAGAGACGTTCGGCAGCTAGGCAGCTTGTTTTCTCATGGGCTTCTGTTTTCTTTAAATTAACAGAAAGTATAAACAAAAAGTAAATATATTATGTTACTATATCTAGTCTATAAATCTATATTTACTCTATACAAATAAACAAAATGTAAGTGTCTGTTTGAAATTCGAAAATATCGTGTCCGTATAGCTAGCGTACCCATGGTGGAATCCAGGGTCGGGAGTAGTCTTAAAAAATAGTGCCTAAACAGCTTTTCACTAAATGCCGTACTTATATCGAAAATCCAATTATAAATATTTTTTCCTGTGTCTGTTTGTTTGTTCCAGCTAATCTCCGAAACGGCTGGACCATTTTTAACGGGACTTTTACTGGCAGAGAGCTAATGTTACAAGAAGTAGGTAATATAGGCTACATTTATAAAAAAGGATCCGTGAGCCACAAATGAAATTAAGTCTACGGGGGTAAATCTTAGACTTTATTGTTGAAGCAAATAATTTAATTTAGATTTTTAACTGAAACAATTTAACTCACTTGATATTCTATGTCAAGATAAACTAGTTCCTGCAAACGGTTTAAAGTTTGTTTGAATTTTCTGAAATAGTAATCACTAGACATAATTTTCAGTTATTAATTGGCAAAAAAATTACGAAACTGATAATAATATGGCGTGAAATAATCTTATTGGTCATGGAATTAAAACAAAGGATGAATCAAAAATATATGAAATGCTTTCAATAAGCACGAAATATTATATTGTAAGTACTTGTATGGTTTTATAAAACCAATACTAACAAACAAAAATATTGGCCTACAGCGATATCCATTGCGATTTCGCGAGCGTATAGTAATTACTATGACCAAATCTATATACAGATATATATATATATATACAGATTAATAAAATTGAAGTGTCTGTTTGTATTCCAAAATTACAGCTTTTCACTAAATGCATATGAAAGTATACACGATGGTGACGCAAAAAAACCAAGTTTTAAAATTTTTCTCTGTCTGTCTGTCAGTTTGTTCCGGGTAATCTCTGAAACGGCTGGATGGATTTTAACGTGACTTTCACTGGTAGGTAGCTGATGTTTCAAGGAGTAACTTAGGCTACTTATATTTATTAAAAATTAGGGTTCCGGCAATAAGGATGGAACTAAAACTACGCGGGTGAAACCGCGGGGCACAGCTAGTTATATCTATGCGAATGTAAGCTACGTTGGTATCATTTCTTTCAAATTTTCATACAAATATGCGTACGAAATGTACCCACAAAATAACCCTAGCACAATTGACAAAAGTGTCTGAATGTCAACGCAGGCTGTATCTGCCGTATAAAAAGTGTATTTATGCCGCGATACAGTCTCACCCCATTTCGTCAGAAAGGGCGAACGCGCCCATTACGCGTTATCGCCAACAACGGAAAACTTTATATCATACCAAATACGGGAAATAACCGATCTTACTTGACGCGAACACCGCTTTCGTATTGCTTTCCTTTCGTTTTCCAAAAAGACTAAAAACACATAATTTTACTAACGAAAAATCTACTGTTTAGCCCGTATTTTAAAGCGTATTTTTGCTTGATTCTAATGGTGTTTTTGTGTTATTTTCGTCGCTATGGTGTCGTATTTCGGACGCGTTCCCGCAGTTTCCTGTGTCGCTGAATAGCCAGCCATCTTGTTGGCGGAAGTAGTAAACTCTTCCGTGGCTCCCTCTGTCGGCGAATGTGGAAACGTGTCGCGTTTTGTAAATTTTCTTTTGTATGGCATTTGTATGGTTGCGTTTATTTAATTTACGATTATTATGTAGATAAGGTTGCGTGGTTTATATTTTATGGAAATACTAGCTGTGCCCCGCGGTTTCACCCGCGTAGACTTAATTTTATTTGTGGCCCGTGGAACCCTAATGCTTTTTGAAATAAAAGTAGCCAAGTTACTCCTTGTAACATTATCTATCTGCCAGTGAACGTCCTGTTAAAATTGGTCCAGCCAGTTCAGACAGACTGACTGAAAAAAAATAGGTTTTTATGTGAGTACCGTATATACTTTCATATTATGCGTTAAGTGAAAAGCTGTTAATTTGGAATTACAAACAGACACTTCATTTTTATTTATCAATATATAGATTTAAGTAAGTAATACATTTTTATATACATTTAAACGATGTTTTAAGTAGCACGATTCTGTCATGTAGCAGCGTAATTAGGCTAATTTGTATAATAAAACCTTTAGTTTATTGGCTAAGTCGCCGTTTTAATACGAATTATGAAATTTCAGTTTTATCGCGCATATATTTTATTGAAACAATTGTGTGATCGTTATTCGTATACTTTATTAGCCTAGTTTTTGTTTTTAAACTTAATAACTTTACTTAACAAAGTTTATACCTTCTTATGTACTTAAATGTAGCTTTTTTGTAGCCTTTATTTGATTTAGGTACTTAATTAATTACATTAATTGTGAAATCACGATGTTTTCGACGTTCAATTATGAAAAAAGATTAAATATCTTTACTTGAAAAGTATGACGCGAATGCCATTTGTTTAGGGTGGGTTGCACCAACTAACTTTATTAGCTCGGTCTAGCAAATTGTCAAAGGACTACGCTTAGGTTAAATTATTGCACTGTTATAAATAGTCTGATGACGTCATGGCTGTAACTGATATGACTGACTGTATGTAGGTAGGCTTCACCCTCAGATCCCCGGTTCACTTGCGACAGATTTGGCAAGAGATGCCGTGCTGCCTGCGGACTGCTCAATCACAGGAGAATATGTACGAGATAGAACACTGCAACATTCATCTCACAAGATGAAGTGGCCTTTGATGATGATGATGTAGGTAGGTACCAGTGGCGTGCATTGCATATAAGCATGTAAACAGAAGTTACAATTTGTGATCACTGAATACACTCGTGTCGTGTGTGTGTGTTTATGTTCGTGTGTGCGTCTTTACCAAAACGTATGTACTCGTACCTACGCCGCGACACATAGGTATGTACTTAAACTGCCTACCTGCCTACTTATTGTTTTTGCCTACCCCTCTGAAAATCCAATGCACGCCTGTTAGGTACATAGGTAAAGTAAAATAAACAACTGGCACTGTAATTTGGTATAACGTATTCTGGAGTCAAAGCTACTCACCCACCCTTAGTATGCTAAAAACTACGGCTATCCGATAGTTTTGACATACAAGTAGGATGAATACTGACAATCTGTCGCATATGTATGTAAAAAGGGATAATATTTGATCACACCTTTCCCTTTGTGCTTGTCAAACACTATCAAAAGTCAATTCACGTGTCTCCATCACATAATATGACAACGTCTTGTCGCATTTCCTCTCTTTGATATCATCGATGCGTTTTTACTTACATTATTTACCACATCCCTGAGAGATGTATCGAATGTTTACAGCCATAAGAGGGGCTCAGCCTTTTCCATTAGCGTGTCTGTTACGTCACTCCGCTGGGATTTTAAAATTTCAAAGTGTGACGAAATTGGGAAGATCGTACATTTTTGTTAAGGTGTAGCTTGTATGTACTGTAGTCCTAGACAAAGTTTAGAGAGAGTGTTTCTCTTGCGTTTGCGCTAATAGAAACGATACCTACTGAATATATGCAAATTACATAAATCAGTCACGTGACATAAGTACTCGTGTGTCACGCGTGAGGATAATGTTACTTTGTCTACTGGTCCTGGGGCCCAACCATGAGCTCTTATCGCAATGTTAATTCAGTTGTGCGACAGTGACAGATGTATGCACGTCACATACATCTGTCTCATAAATGAGTGAAACTATCATGGAAATAAGAGCTCATGGTAAGGCCCCAGATCTCTTACCGAATTAGGTTACGGCAGCTAATCTTAACCGGGATCTGCGCTGGAGATATTATAGTGCCCAAGTGTGTGCGAAAACACAGGTGCACTCTTTATTCCCTCACTCTCATAGTCCGATGAGAGGCAATCCGATACGACCGAAGAGAGACCAGGCGTAGGACCAACGGATTCACTTGCTTTCCGATGCTCGGGGGTGTTAACACCGCCAACAACCAAACTCCGGCATTGTGAAATTCTTGATGGAAAAACCCAATATATGTTTTTGACACGATCCGGGACCCCATGATTGAAAATGAAAATGAAAATTTATTCAGTTTAGGCCCTGGTAAGGCACTTATGAATGTCGAGGAATTTACCAGACATTGACAGACAATCTTACTAACCAGTAGACCAACGCGGCAGTTACAAGCAGTCGCCGCAAGCACATATGCCACATTAAGCGGTTACTGTGGCATACATGTGCGTTAGCAATACTTAGGGCGCTAATGTATGAACAGCGACTATTGTGTGTCCGATAGTTTTGCCAACATTTGGTCCAATGTGAACAGTACTTTTTAACTTTTTGTCAAAAGAGTTTTTCCACTTCATAGTTGAAAAAAATCTTATTTTTATTAGAGCTATGTTCTCATCATGAGTTAGTGAAACACTAAATTTTTTATTTATTAACAATTAAGTAAAGGGAAATTATAATTCATGCTATTCAGAAGGGGAATCCTGCCAGTATCTTCGGAACCTTGCCAATAGGGACTCCTTTTAATAATATATTTTAGGTATCAGATAAAAAAAAATTTATTAAGGTTTAAGGTATTATAGGTCTATTTATAATTTTAGTTATAGTTAATGAGCTATATATATATGTGGTCAAAAATCTCACAGATAAGTGCAAATACATTTGGAAACAATTCCGGAGAACGTCTTGAAAGTGGAGCTCGTACATAACAAAGTAATTCCGAAATGAAGCAAATAACGTCGGGTCGGATTTATCGGCGACACAAACAAGTTGCAAATTGGTCCGTAGGAGCGACGTTTTCGCTAAATACCTATAAAAATGTCCGCTCGCTGTGAAATATTGTAACTAACAACTTGGCGCGAGTTACAAGCTTATGCGGTTTTAAAACGTGAATCACCAGAAATTATTTGCGTCTGTGATATGCAAAAACCTAAGCCGCAAAAACAATGGCAGGGAACATTTTACGCATAAGGTGTGATCTGGTAGAGCAACTGTGCGGTTTGCAGGGGTCGTGGGTTTGAACCCGTCTCGTGTTTGTATTCAATTTTATTTTACTGTTTGAAATTTAGGCGCCTTAAATTTAAGGAATTTTTAAAATAATCTACGGATTTAACCTAATAGTAGAACCAAAATGAAAAAATGGAACACTGTTACTGTTAGCCAGAACAAACAGACAGACATTAAAACTTGGTAAATAAGTATCTACTATAGAAACTTCCTTAAAATGTTATGCGTTTAATGAAATTGTATTTTACCTGTATAGATGAGATAACCACAATTAGACATGTACCTACATCCTCAAATTAACGCTTGCATCTCTTCAATACTATTCCTCTCACTCATAACTTGCAGCAAAGAACGAAACTCTAAATTGTAGTACTTTCCACGTTTGGATGGCTCATTCTGCCTGGTACGCCGGCAAATATATTTTATCGTGGCTGAAATGTAAATTATCTACTCTTCTTATCTATTTTATTAGCTGCGAATGACTACTGTGCAACATTAATGTCGTAGATTACACTTTAATTTCCTTATTAACCATTCGTGTGTTTAAAAACACGCCTGAGTTTTTTATTATTCCCATTTTGCCATCGCTCATGGTGTTACAACATTGTTTTAAGCTCGGGGTCGAAGACAATGTGACTGAGTGAAAGAGTGTACTGATCATGAGAATAATCTGCATCTTTCCGACCTTATCCAATACTTAAAGACAGGTAGGAATTAACAGTATCTCCCGTTCAATATTCAGAGCTCCTTGCCTGGGGACTGTCCTTACAGAAGATCGCAGCCATATGCTACCTTAGAGTACTGTTGTGTTTCTGCGGTGAGTTAGGTCGCCAGTGCTCCATGGAGGGGAGCAGGAGTGCAGTCGCTGTGCTGGTAAGAGCTGTCATTATGATAACACTGAATGTTCATCTATACATCTATACAGATAAATAAAATTGGAGTGTCCGTTTGTAACTGCAAAATAACAGTTTTTCACTCAATGCATATGAAAGTATACACGGTACTGACACAGAAAAACCAATTTTTAAAATTTTTCTCTGTCTGTCTGTCTGTCTGTCTGTTTGTTCCGGGTAATTTCCGAAACGGCTGGACGGATTTTGACGGGACTTTCACTGACGGATAGCTAATGTTACAAGGAGTAACTTAGGCTACTTAGATTTTTAAAAAACATTAAGGATCAGCGGGCAACCATGAAATTAAAATCTACGCGGGTGAAACCGCGGGGCATAGCTAGTCTATATATATAAAAATGAATCCCCATTTCCTTTGGTCACGGCATCACGCCTAAACGGCTGGATGGATTTTAACGGAACTTTCACTGGCAGATAGCTGATGTTTCAAGGAGACTTGAGGCTAATTTATTAAAAAAAACGCATGAAACTAAGTCTACGCGGGTGAAACCGCGGGGCACAGCTAGTTCTTTATAAGATAGGAAACGCGCAAGTGACACTTGGTGTTATAAGCATTCATAGGCTGCAGTAGCCGCTTACCATCAGGCGAACTGGTGCCTTACCATGTGCTTTTACCTATAGCCTATAATATGTTTACATCGACCACTGTCGCACAGCTGAACTATCATTGCAATAAGAGGTCATGGTTAGGGCCTACGCTTGTTTGTCGCCTTTGTGGAATAAAAAAAGCTTGCAAGATTGCCAGCACCAGAAAAAAATACACACAAAAGTTCAAAGATGTCGCTTACTAAATTTCTAAGTCTAGACTTCCAAATTGCAGATCGGTAGTGGTTAACCATAAGCTGAATGTTACCTCAAGCCTAGATTTAATAACCAGGAGTAGACAACCCTAACAAAGGGCCATATATCAGAGAAACAACTGCATTAGCACAGAGCTAAATCGCTCTCTTAATCGTCCAGTGCAATCATATATTTCTTGATTAAGAGCTCGTAAAAACGTCGTCTCGTTCTGATATATGAGCGTCGAGCGGGAAAGGAGATTAGCCGTTGGTTTTGTATGCCATACAGTGTGATCTATTGAGATGGATTCGCCTTTTGAAGTTCTGACGTCAGAAAGATTTGGCCACTTACATTGTGAGATTTTGCAGTAATACTCCCGGGCAGTAAGTTATGATTGAGTGATAATATGAATAGGGAATGAAGAATATTATATTGTTTGTGTTTTAGCGAACTTTGGATTTATGACCGCCATCGTTTTGGGCAGCGATTGGGAAACTACGTCGAGTCTTCTGGCAGATGCTGGATGCGGCAAGCTGAAGTCAGAGCGCTATGGCACTCATTAGGGGAGGCCTACGTCAACCAGTGTACTAAGGCAGTTTAGAACTTAGATGGTGATGATGATCGTTTTGGGACCTAGAGCCGCTGTGGCCTAGGGGTTTGAGCAGTTGCCTGCTACGCAGGTGACGCAAGTTCGAACTCCAGCGGGGCATGTAGCAATGAGTTTTTTTAAAAACTTTTCTGCAATGAAGTCACATCACGTGCTTTACGAAGGCAAACATCGTGAAGAAACTTGCACATTTGTGAGAAATAATTCAAAGACTAATGCTGTTTCTTTTCGAAATCTGTGGATCCGGTTCTATTTCGATGTATATTAAATCCAAAGTTTATTCATAATTATTTTCTACACTTTCAATAAAAATATGGCAAATTCTCAATAATAATTTGCATTTACACAAAAAAATATCTTAAATAAGAAGAACCAAATAACAATAAAAAATTATTCGATATTTGAACAATTTCTTCTTCTTAATATGAAGAAAGCCAGCAATAGGTAGGTCTGAACCTTCTTACTTCTTAGAATAAAACTTAAATGTAGACACTACTTAAATGACATAGACAAAAACTTAAATGTAAACTTACCTATAATACAATAATATTTAAAGAAGTTCGAATCTAAAACCCAATGCATAGCAGACAGTTCTCGGCTCCTCTTTCAATCTTATATCTTATCTTTAGCTCAATTTTCGTGAACTTGTCATGTCAATATTGTTGAGTAGAAGTGATTATTTGTCGCGAAGGTGTACTCCGTGAGTGATGGCCGGTCGGCGCGCATATTTCACCCCCGGCCACTCCGACCCTTTCCTCGTGTCTGCTAAATTTATTGCTCCGAAAAAATGTGAACTCTCTGGGGCTTCACTGGTTTTATTCATTCGATTTATTTGAAGGAAATGACGATCGACGCAGTCCGATGACGGCGCGATTTATTCCGCGTAAGATAAGGTTGCGGAAGGTTTAATAGTACCCGCATCTGTCATTCAGTTCACTTTAAGGCTATAATATATATCTATACATCTATACTGATGAATAAAATTGAATTGTCTGTTTGTAATTCCAAAATTACAGTTTTCAACTAAATGCATATGAAAATATACACGCTACTGACACGAAAAAACAAAGTTTTAAAAATTTTCTCTGTCTGTCTGTCTGTTTGTTTGTTCCGGGTAATCTCTGAAACGGCGGGACGGATTTTAATGGGACTTTCACTGGCATACAGCTGATGATACAAGGAGTAAGTTAGGCTACTTTTATTTAAAAAACATTAGGGATCCGCGGGCAACCATGAAATTAAAATCTACGCGGGTGAAACCGCGGGGCACAGCTAGTTGATATATATATTTATTCGAGACGATATACGAGAACCGTAGTGGTGGGGTTTGAGCAATCGCGTGCTACGCAAGTGACGCAAGCTCGAATCCCGACGGAGCCTGTACTAATGAGTTTTTCTAAAAACTTATGTACAGTGATTTCACACCACGTGCTTTACGGTGAAGGAAAACATCGTGAGGAAACCTGCATATGTCTGAGAAATAATTCAAAGACGTATGTACCTATAGTGTCTGAGACGGCGATGGGCTCCCCTCTGTCACGTTGGCACTTAATCATCTTCGGTGAAAAGTAGGTGTTGTTGCTGCCCATAAGTTTCTAGGAAACCTCATTGGTTGGGATCCGAACTCGCGTCGCTTTCGTAGCAGGCGACTGCTCACTACGGCTTCTAACAACTGAAATGAAATCACGTGGTAACATCATGACAACTATAGCTAGCACAGTCGCTCATCTCCTAGAAGAAGAAGGGGGAGGAGCTCTTCTCCAACAAAACTTCTCAAAGGTAGAATTATTTGTATGCGATCTTCTGTAAGGCGGAGGTACAGTCCCCTATGTGCCCGACAATTATTGACCAACTCTTCGGTATTATATTTTGCATCTACATTCGCACTACAAGATTGAACTACATTGTCTAAAGTTCCCGGGAGATAGCAAACACAACCGCGGAATAAAACAAAGTAATGTTCATAAAAATATGTAAATGACTTCCTGGTAATTCAAAGCATATTATATTATTTCAGCAACACAAGTTCCCAACACTATAGAAGTGTAATATCACACAACGAGAAAGGATTTTCGGTTTATAAAAACAGTATTACTTTACTGTCTCGACTTGTGTTTTATGAAGGAAGTCCTTCATCACGCTGTAAATCACCGCCTCGGGTCATTCCGACCTACCCAAGGGTCTTGAGGTATACTTACTGGAATTTATACTAATACTTGGTTGGTTGCTCCTACAGCTTCGCTTGTGAGGTAATAACATTCCACATCTGACTCTTCCACTTGCAAACTTTCAACCTCCTTAGAAGTGAAATTTCGATAAATTCTTTCTTAGTAAGAACACAATCTCTTCATGTCTTTAGGGTCAGCGGTTTAGGCTGTGCGTTGGTATATAAGTCAGTGTGATTTTTTTTATATATAGATGACTTATGGACATGGCAGGCGATGAATATGTATACTAAATGCATTATGAATGTATTCATGACAGATAGGTACAGAAAAGAACAATTTTTAATAATGATTTCTGTCTGTCTCTCTGTTTATTCGGGCTAATCTCTAAAACCGATTTTGACAGTCGGAAACCGCTAGTTATAAAATAAATTAAAGAGCGTATTAGACTTTATCACAGCCACTTTTTCACGAATTAAAGTACCAGACGAAGTCGTCGGCAGAAGCTAGTATCATAATGTTGCGATTTTTTTTCTGAAAGTGTTTCTTAACCTACTTTTCTTGTAACACCAATGTCCTTCGAACACGGGTTGTAAGTAAAAAAAAAGTTAAAATGAGGGCGACGAAATAATTCAAACGAAACAACTTTCTTTATCACCGCTCTTTATGATAGCATAAATTCAGTTTATCTTTATGAATATTCAGGAGTTGTTAACTACTGGCGTCGATTCTTTTTATTTCTACCTTTTTTATTATATACCTGGAATTTGCTTTGTTTTATTCGAATACTGTATAGTTACCTTAATCTAACTGCTTGCCATGGTGTTACGGCATATACATGTAACTTACGCCATATAAAAATCACACAGAAGGGTACCGCAGAGGTGTTTTAGCACTTATTTTCACCGAAGATGATTTGATGCCCATAGCTGTTAATTTGGAATTACAAACAGACACTTAAATTTTGTGTATAATTTTATGTATTTACCTATTATTTACTTTCTAATAAGATAAATATTCCATTGGGACTAGATCAAGAAAATACTAATAAAAATCCAAAAAACCGTAGATAAATCAGAAAAAAATCATCTGTGAGCAAAAAGTAGGGTATTAACAAGCCAAAGTCGATGTAGGACTAATCCGAGTGGTGACGTACGACCGACCCCGCGGCGGGCGCGCGACCTAACCCCATATTTCACCCTGAAAGTAACCCGGCACGATGTTTTATTACCCGATGAAATGGCCTGTCCCCAGCGTTGCCAACTCTCCTTATTTTTAAGTAGATCTACGCATTTTAGGCCTTTCCTGGTAAGCTCCTAACTTCAGTGGCCTTACCTGGCTCTTAATGCCATCATAGTTCCATTGTGTGACAGTGGCAGACTTAAACACGTCATATACATCTTTCAGTTAAACTATCAATGCCATAAGTGGTCATGGGTCCCTGTGTCTTATCGTCAAACTATAACTTACTTGACCCTTCCAATTTCACCTTCACTTTACTCAGTACATCATCAATAGCCTTCTGTATAAGTTTTGACTTCTTTACCTTCTTCGGTAATTCAGTTATTTCCACGTCAAATGTAGTCATCAAGAGTTGAACTATCATGGCAATAAGAGGCCAAGGTAGGGCCTCAGTTCAGAAACTACGTAGGTATTTTTCAACTAATATCCAAAACAGGTCCCATTACGCAAAATGGGCGTAATTACCAGGACGTACCTTCGCGCAAAAAAGTTGATTAACGTCTCATTCATAACAAACGCACACTTAGTTCGCCTAACAAGATAGTAAATACTAACCGCGAATAGTTATTTCCTATTGGCGGTTAGCAGGTTTCTTGCGACCTAAACTAAAATAAGCAGCTTAATGACAGAAGAAAGTTAAGAAAGATCTATTTAAGATCTACTAACTTTTCATAAGCTATTTTTACTAAATCTACATAATTGTCACACACCATCTACGCATTTTTCAAAATCTGAGTTGGCAACACTGCCTGTCCCTGCTAGACGTGCTCTTCGTAAATCCGCAACATTTTAAACGACGCTTTTTGGGTTTTAGTTCGTTTTTGGGTAACTGTCGGTTTGATTGAAGGCTGGTAATTTGGGTGTTTTTGTTGCCGCGTCATTTGAGGCTTGCGGTTACAGGGTTCATGTTCATTATGGGGAGAGATGGACTGCGTCTTTGTTTGAACACTTTACGAGGGTGCTTTACGATTGAACTGACAAATAACTCGGGTTGTTACTCGCGGTTGTTATGTACAAACGTAGATTGTATAGGTTCCGTTTCGAGTTATGAGTGCTGACCCTGAATGCGCAGTCTTTTTACACGTTTTATAATAGCTTCACTTCTATGTTTGTAACCGACTGGCGGTAGCATGTATAATCCTGTAAATTGTGTCATTTTGACGATTTGAAAGTGCTTTGTAAAAAATCTAATCGAATAAAGATATTTTTGACTTTGACTCCTTCGGGCGCGATTTGACCCACTTTAAACGGCCAGATTTCATCTGAACTGAGTTTAAAATAGTATTACAGACACTCATGCTTATCATCCCACGAATTAGGGCATACAATTTATTAGAATCGAACTCGTAAACCGGCTATCATAGCGCCAAACAATACTTATATTAGATGTAGGGCTTACCCGCGAATTTGCGTGTAGGTATTCTTAATGTGCAATTGATTACGGCCTTTTTGTTTCTGATGTTTGTTAAATTACTACGTAAATATCGAAGGAGATACCAACCTACTAGTATTTAATTTGCGTAGGAGTTTCCGTTATAATAAATACAAATAGTTTCGTAGTAATTAATTTTTTCGCTACCATAAGAATTCTGATTCTGAAATGAAATTTCGCTTGAAGTATATACTTCTTTTTTAAAAAATGTAAAATTTTCTACGCCTGATGAATATATGCACGCAATACGCTTTCAATCTGAAACGCCTATCATCAAAAATATAGCAAACTATTTTAGCTGCGTATATCTATTTTTATAGCGAATAATGAAACCATACTTATGCTCACGCCTGTATTCCCTAAAGGGGTAGACAGAGGCGTTGTAATAACGCCCCACTTTTCTCGGAAGATGATTAAGTGCCAACGTGACAGATGGTGAGTCTATCGCCTCCTCAGGCACTATACATACGTCTTTGAAATACACCAAACATACGTCTCAGACATATGCAGACTTCCTCACGATGTTTCCCTTCACCGTAAAGCACGTGGTATGCAATCACTGCACATACGTTTTTTTTACCAACTCATTGGTACAAGCTCCGCTGGGATTAGAACTTGCGTCGCTTGCATGGCAGGCGATTGCTAAAACCCCAAGAACACTAAATAAAACAAATGAAATAGACAAATGTGTCATATCACTTAACAAACTAGGCTCCGTCCCATCTCCACGGCACTGCTGTGGCGGCCGGTGCTGCTGCTGCTCAGCAGGAGTGCCTCAAGCGCCGGAAATATGCTTGCATTGGTCAAGGATACATATTTTCTGCGTTTGCGGTTGAAACTCTGGGGCCTTGGGGTCCGGATACTCATCAGCTTTTCAAAGAGCTTGCACGTCGTCTGGTAGAAGCCTCTCGTGACAAGAGAGCTGGGGCTTTTCTCGCCCAGAGAATCAGCATTGCTATTCAACGTGGCAATGCTGCCAGCCTTCTTGGCACGATCCCGAGAGACACCGACTTGGGACAAGTTTTCTACCTTTAATTAGTTTTAAGTACTGTTCCTTGTATATATAATTAAGTTTTATTGAATAAATAAAAATAGAAGAACTAGGCTAGCCCTATTTTGTTATGGCTTATAATTAAACAGTTATTGATTGTATGATTACAAACCAATACCTACAATAGTGCTAGTGATAATTCTAGCCCGCGGCACACTGCAAACGTATTTATTATTCTTGTAAATTGTCTTGTCACTTATGTTAATAACACTGACGCACAAATTATGCTCTTCCACTGAGGAGCTATTATTTTACAGTTTTGTAGTTACTATAATTGCTTTCAATTGGTGTTGTATTGATTGCTTTTATTAAAACACTAGCGGACGTCACGCGGTTTCACCCGCGTAGTTCCCATCCCGTGGGAGTACGGGGTTTAAATATAAAATATATATAGGGCCTATATTACTCGCTGATGATGTAGCTATCCATTGCTGAAAGAAATTTTCAAGATCGGTCAAGTAATTTCGGAGCCCATTTTAATAAAAAAAAGGAATAAAATAAAAGTTCCTAGCTATCCGTCAGTATAAGTCCCGTTGAAATCGGTTCAACCGTTCCAGAGATTGGCCAGAACAAAGACAAACAGACAGAGAAAAATTTTATATTTTTTTTTGCTTAGGGAACGGCTTGGAATTATAAACAGACACTTCAATTTTATTTATCTGTATAGATAGATAGGGTACAGGTAGTCAAAACTCAAATCCATGCCAAGCAAACAATGTTTTCATAAACCAACATAATTACATCTTTGCAATGCAAAGCACAAAGTGTACGTATGGAAACGTCCAATAAATTCGATTTATAGCTAATATATACAGTCAATAGGTCTGTTTGTGCGTCGATTTATGTCATCGGCGAAGACATACACAACAACTTATAGTTACTTAACATATAGTTATAGGTAGTTTAAATTCTGCCCCTATGTTTACAAATTGGTATTCGATGCGGCGATGACAATATGACTCTAAGATTGTTGAGATATTGAAAAACGAAGACATAAATAGTGATTCCTTCCTTGTCTTTAGACTATTATTATCTCATTAGGTTTTGCTAGTTAGTATTCGAATGGAGTAACGTTTCAATTTAGCTAAACAGCTGGATTTACAATCATAGTCTAAGCTAACGCAGAACATTCTGTGTTTTGGGATGGGAAGAATCTGTATCATTAACAGATTTAAGAACCCCTCAACTGAAATGCAGACAAGACACTTTTACCATTTATTCGTACATCTATTTAAATAAATATTATACACAAATAAATAAAATTTAGGTGAAACAATTTGGTGACTTCCCAGCAATACCTATGAGTTTCTCTGAAAACTTAAGTACCTACTGTAATTTCACCACACATGCTTTGTTATCAAGAAAAACATCGTGAGGAAACCTGCATGAAAATGAAAATGAAAATGAAAATGATTTATTCAGTTTAGGCCCTGGTAAGGCACTTATGAACGTCGAGGAATCTACCACCGGTTCGGAAACTAGCCTTCTGAGAAGAACCGGCAAGAAACTCAGCTGGCATCATGTACATTTCATTACACAGTAAAATAATAATAATTACAAAAAAAAAAACATCATAAATTATTCACAATAGTGAAAATTGTATCAGCATGCATGTGCATATATCTAAAGAGAAGTAATTTAAAGACGTATGTATAGTGCCTGAGACAGCGATGGACTTCTGTCACGTTGGTACTTAATCGTCTTCGGTATGAAAAGTGGGTGTTGTTATAATACCTCTGCTTACCCCTGCGGGGACCCTTCTGGGATGGCGTGAGCATAATTGTTTGTTTTGTTAAGTGTCTGTTTATTATTCGAAACAGCTATTTATTAAATGCATACGAAAGTATATAAGGTGTCTAATGAGATTTTACATATGCTAACGCCTGTAATCCCCGAAGGGGTAGGCAGAGGTGTTGTAATAACAACACCAACTTTTCACCGAAGATGATTGAGTGCCCACGTGACAGATGGTGAGTCTATCGCTGTCTAAGGCACTATACATATATACGTCTTTGAATCCTTTCTGCGACATGTCTGAAAGAGTCCCCTTAGATGACCTTTCTGGGATGGCGTGGGTATATGTATTATGTGTCTGTTTGTTATTTCAAATTGCTAATTCGAAACAACTATTCAATAAATGCATACGAAAGTATATAAGGTATCTAATGAGCTTTTAATTGTATACATTCATTGCTAACGAAATATACATAAATACAAGTAAAAACACTTCAATGAACTGGTTTGAAATTTCGAGGACACAATAACTTATAAGTATTATAGTATTCCAACAAAAATTCAATTTCACGCTACAGTACTAAGCTACGTACAATGGCTTAATCCCTTACACAATCCATGCGAAACTGAACCTTATTACATTCACATACAGTGCTCGAAAGTTAGGGATATAATCCGACTATTGTCGAATGCCAGGCGTTTGTAAGTCGAAACCTTGTTATAAAGCTTGTTATTCTATTGTCGTATGGACAGTTTAGGCTTACGTGTCTATTATTTATTCTGTTTTATCAGCTACTGTATTACTTTGTGAGAAAGGGACGGATATTTTGACTACATATAATTATGTAGGTGCCTTCACAAGTTATGAGCGCGCAGCGAAAATAGTGGGGAGTACTGCACATTCAGGTGCAGCGCTTTTAACTTGTGACTTAAATTAAATTCGTGTAAAAAATGAAAACAAATTTATAATTATTTATGTACCTATATCAAGATATTACGCACTCATAAATATTTATATAAATTATTGCCTCTTCGTTACAAACATACTTACATACAAATCTTTCCTTTTTATAATAATACTACCCGTGCCCCGCGGTTTCACCCGCGTTAAATTAGTTTCATACAAATTTCATTCCCTATTTTATCCCCTTGGGGGTAGAATTAATCCACATCCTTTCTTAGCGGATGGCTACGTCATAACATCTACCTGCATGCCAAATTTTGGCCCGATCCATCCAGTGGCTTGGGCTGTGCGTTGATAGATCACTATGTCAGTCAGTCAGTCAGTCACCTTTGAGTTATATTTATTTAGAAGTATAGATTAGGTACCTAAATAATACACAAACGGGATTTTATTACGCCAGTTGTCAAAACACTGTATCCAAAATCAATACAATACTCGAGAAAAGTACATAAAACCGGATTAAAGGGGTCTATTCTGAGTCTTATTGTCAAATCTCATTGTCGCTTGACGAACGCTAATTATTCGTTTGAATGCACTTTGACAGTTGCGTGACATCAATGTGTCGCTCCGTGAGGGGACAACTTTATTTTGTAAATATGATATCTATGGCTTTAGTGTTAAGGTTGAAAATCCTTGATACGTATTGGAAATTCGTCATAGAATTAGCTCTAATTCCAGAGATTTCGATCTTTCCGCTTTGGTAAGCTTAATCATATAATTTTGTTCGTATTCGATAATTTCTTTATGGGATCAAAACTTTGACGAAAATAATTAGCATTATCTTTTTCAGTACGGTTTGTAACGCATAAGTAGTGCAACCACAGATTAATTTAAATGCATAGTATTTATCACCTGACTGATAGATTAATATTCTTTCAAAAATAATAATTTCCCATTATCTATATCAACGAAGGCTATTTATTTATTTATTTATTAGGCCTTATATATCACACTAAGCTGATTAGAGTTAGCGTTAGGCCAAAGTAACTATTCCACGCAAACGAAGTCGCCGACAGAAGCTTGTATAATATACTGCGAGCGATTTGAAAAAGATACAAATCGTATTTCTAATCACATGCTTGTTTGGAGCTTTGATTTAAAAAAATACACAAAGAAATAAAGAAAAAACATTGTGCAATGTTATTCTCCATTCAAAAATACTTGTAAACACGTAATCCGAACTTGCGGCGTCAAATGACCATCTGTCTGTCAACAGCGGAAAAAACTTATATTTGCATCCACGGGTTGAAATTCTCCAAGAATATTTTCAAAATTAGCCACAATTTCTTCCTCGGTAAGATCGTATTTCCCTTGGTCAGTATAATTTGGAGTGTAATGTATAAATTTGATATTTAGAATAACTGTCAGTTTTGTTACCGTTGACATGCGAGTGTCGAGTGACATCCCTTATTATTAGGGTGATCATAATAGGGTATTCACAAATAAGGGACTGTTGAAGAGTGGCCGCCGTCAATGGGAATGGGAAGGTTTTTGGGATTAAATAAGTGTGTGTGTAATGTGGGGTAGATTGATGATATCGATCAGAAAAATTATGGATGGGTATTATTATTTAAATAATAATATACACTGGTTTTATCCGCGTAGAATTAACGATATAAGCGCATTATAAATCTATACAGATAAATACAATTGAAGTGTCTGTTTGTAACTGCAAAATAACAGTTTTTCACTAAATGCATATGAAAGTATACACGCTACTGACACAAAAAAACCAAGTTTTAGAATTTTTCTCTGTCTGTTTGTCTGTTCCGGGTAATCTCTGAAACGGCTGGACCGAATTTAACGGGACTTTCACTGGCAGGTAGCTGATGTTTCAAGGAGTAACTTAGGCTACTTTTATTAAATAAAAATATTAGGGTTCCGCGACATGAAGCATGAAACTGAATCTACGCGGGTGAAACCGCGGGGTACAGCTAGTCGTCAATAAGGAGAGTCACGTCGTGTCCGATCGCGTGTACGAAATTTAAATATTTTTACAGATAATGTAAGAATACATTTTTTCATCCCACCATCTCGGAAAGAGTATTTTTAATCTTCAATATCTGAGTGGAAAAGCCGTTTTTATTCTCTAGAGGATAAAGTAAATTGAATTTAGAACATCGTGTGCACTAAGTTTGTGAATTAAAAAGATTATTCTGTAATACTTACTTGTCATAATGTAGTAATTAATACCTAAACTGAAATAAAAGTGTACCTATCTTGTGATTGTAAACGTTTTTTTTTTGCATTTAGTCATTTCCTCGCTGAGGTGGAATGAAAAGTTACGTGTTGCACTCGAGTGCAAAGATTTTTCACCTCGTGCTCTTTTGATTCCCTCGCTAACGCTCAGGATTCTAATTTTGAATCACTCGCTGCGCTCGTGATTCAATTTTAGAATCCTTCGCTTGCTCGGTCATCAAAATTGAACACGCGGTTAAAAAGCAACTTTGCACTCATGTATAACAAATAACTATTATATCTCTAAGATTGACAACTGTCACTTAATGGAGAAAATATTACTATTTAAAAAAAATCCTTACTAACTGTAACTGTGAAGCTTAAATATTTTCTAAACTGTACCTACAGGGGGCTGTATCAAGACCTCTTATTGATATCATGGATTGCCAATGATAAAGATTCTGACAGATCATCGATGTATAAATCTATCACAGTCATGGAAATAAGAGGCTTTGGTAGAGCCTCGTTCAATATTTTTTATTGTCCCTACACCATCATCATTTCCCTGGCCTTATCCCATACATTGTTGGGGACGGCTCTTGATTCAACCCGATGTGGCTGATCACCTGATTTTTATACGAAGCCACCTCCATAAACCAGGTGTCAGACTATCTTAGGCCTCCGACTGACCTGTAAAGACTGCCAAAGATGATCTTATTTTTTTTATTCTTTCTAAATTGTCAACTTTTGTGCCGGTTCTATTCGTGCGAATCATCCAACTACCCAAAGACTACACCTTGAAAATAATTACTCCAAGTTCATATTCTGCAAATAAATACAAAAATGGTATAATTCCATTTGTATTGTAGTTTCCGATGGTTTGATAATGCTATTGTAATCGGAGCCCCAAGTTTGAGGGCGGGTCTGCGGTCACCGTTTTATCAAACACATTGGGTGCTGTAATAGGACCTGCTATTGTTGGGGATAATATTGGTTTTAGATATATTCAATAAAGATGGCAGACTACGTACTTTGGACGAGAAAAATAAAATCTTTCAACTATTTATAATTTGACATATGCTCACGCCTGTATTTCCCAAAGGGGCAAATTAAGTGCTAATGTGACAGATAGTGAGTCTGTCTGTCTCAGGCACTTGAATTACTTCTCACACAAATGCAAGTTTCCTCAGGATGTTTTCCTTCACCGTAAAGCGTAAACTAGCGCGGTTTCACCCGCGTAGATTTAGTTTCTTCCTTATTGTCGCGGAATCCTTAATTTTTAAGGAATTTTTAATAAATAAAAGTAGTCTAAGTTACTCCTTGATCAATCAGTTACCTGCCAGTGAAAGTCCCGTTAAAATCGGTCCAGCCGTTTCAGAGATTACCCGGAACAAACAGACAGACAGAGTTTTTTTTTAAAACTTGGTATTGTTATGTCAGTAGCGTGTATACTTTAATATGCATTTAGTGAAAAGCTGTTATTTTGGAATTAAAAACAGACACTTCAATTTTATTTATCTGTATATATGTATAGATTTTGAATTATTAAATCTGTATCCAACAGCAGAATTGAATTCCCTCAAAAAGTAGGTAACCTTTTAGGTAAATAATGAAAAGCAAGGTAAACTGCCTGGGAGGAGGCCGCTACAATACCTTCAAGATATGGAGATAAACTTGTTATAATATTTACTTACCCAAACCGAAACGGTTTCTAAAGAATAAATTTTTCGTCTTGCCACAAATTGAAACATGAGAAATTAAGCGGTGTTCATTTTGTATTAACGGTTTAACTGCTCGCTCGCGATCACGAAAACGATAAAATAATAATAAAAATAAATATTTTATTGTATAAAAATACCTAAGACAGTGCACTTGTGATTTTATGTTTATTTATCATCGTGGACGATAAAACTTTTAATTCAGTTTGACGTTAACCAAATTATTTGCGGTAAGAAATTAAGTATTTTTTTTCCCATTTTGCTTGCGGCTTTGCACTTGTAAATTCTAATTGAAGGTGTTGGATTTAAAAAAACAATTTAATTGCCAGGTTCTTCTCAGTAAAAGTAGCCTTCCGAATCCGGCGAAAGCATGTATAATCCTGTATAATGATGTCATTCTAATCATATGTAGATATTTTTAGATATAAGTAGAACTAGGTACTAGACTTTTACATAATGTTAACTTTTGTCGGCATTTGTGCATTATAACTGTGTCCATGTCCACTTACATTGATTTTTTAAGTTGTATAATATTTTCGAAGAGTAATTAAGTACTGACTTTCTCGCCAGGTTCTTCTCAGTAAAAGCAACCTCCCGAACCTGGCGGTAGTATGTATAAATTATGTCATCTAGACGATTTGAAAGTACTTTGTTAAAAGTCTCAAATAAAGATATTTTGATTTTGAAAGTTTATCTTCAAGAAACAAACTTTACTTCTCTTTAATATAATTAGTATAAAGATAGTATATAAGTAGTTAATGACTTAAGTATCGCTCAGTAATTAAGGTAATACTTAGATATATACAAAGCAATTTTATAACAAGGCAAGACTGTTCACGCGAACGATTTTTAACAAATTGCCGATGTGGGTCGGTTATTATCGGTCCCCGCTTGTTATTTGGGCCCGGGTTAATTACGTTTAATACACCACCTTTACAAATAATAACATGTGGTTTAGTTTATGAAAAAATATGGAAATTATAGACTGTCGAAAGGCAAAGAGAAGTTAATGTTAAGAGTCTGTTATGTTTCGTGGAAAATAGTTTGTGGATTGAGTTATTTTTTTGAGGTATTTTTGACGAGTCGTGGTGGCCTTGAGGTTTGAACAGTCATCTGCTGCGCAAGCGATGCAAGCTCGAATCCCAGCGGGGCCTGTACCAATTTGATTTTCTAAAAAAAACTTATGTGCAGTGATTTCACACCACATGCTTTACGGTGAAGGAAAACATCGTGAGGAAACCTGCATATGTCTGAGATGTAATTCAAAGACGCATGTATAGTGACTGCTTGAACAATTTATTTTGTATTTTTAAAACTGTATAATATTCTTTAAAAGAGTAATTACTGAGTTTCTTGCCAGGTTCTTCTCAGTAAAATCAACCTTCCGAACCTGGCGGTAGCATGTATAATCCTGTGTAATTGTGTCATTCTGACGATTTGAAAGTACTTTGTATGAAGTCTAATCGAATAAAGATATATTTGATTTTGATTTTTTGATTTTGAGACGGCGATAGACATCTGTCACGTTGGCACTTAATCATATTCGGTGAAAAGTGGGTATTGTTATTACAACACCTCTGCCTACCCTTTCGGTGAATACAGGCGTGAGCATATGTATATATGTATTTTCGACATGAAGAAACGTTGTTCGGTATATTAAGTGTGTTTGCAATTAATGCACAATACATATCAATGTAGGTATATACATATATAAATAAATCAAATTGAAGTTTCTGTATGTAATTCAAAATTAAAAGATGTTCACTATATGCAAATGAAAGCATGTATGCAACTTACATAGAAAAAATATAAATAGTTTTTCTATATGTCTGTTTTACCGGCTTATTTCTGAGAAGACTGGACAGATTTTAACGGGACTTTCACTGGCAGATTTCTAGAGAGACTTTTTTATATGAAAAACAATATCTCCACGTAACAATGAATATTTAAAACGGGCTCGGCTGCTTTTAAAAATAAATTTGATTGTGAATAATTTAGATGAGCATGGTGTAGGGGCGCTAAATGTTTTGTCTAAAACCTGTCTAGTCTTTATTATGGTCGATTATTTTTTCTCACCTTCTAGTAACCTAAGCTCGTGTTCGAGCTCGTGGCACAGTTGCTATTGCGCATATCATTCGATCAGCGAAGTAAAGCAACCATACGCCTAGCCAGTAGTTGGATGGGTGACCGCCCGAGTTCCCTCCGTGCCTCGGAGAGCACGTTAAGCCGTCGGTCCCGGTTGCCAATTTAACATCTTTGGCAATCGTTACAGGTCAGTCGGAGGCCTAAGAATAATCTGACAACTGGTTTAACCCAGATCACAGATTTTCCTCCTAACTGGGGTTGCGAAGGTCAGATGGCAGTCGCTTCGTGTAAAAATCTGGTGATCAGCCATATCGGGTTGAATCAAGTGCCGACCCCAACAATGTATGGGATAAGGCCAGGGAGATGATGACCTTCTAGTAACCTAAGCATTATCAATTTGAGTAAAGCGTGAATAATATGAAATGAAAACCAATCAGTTCAATGCCTCGGGTTGAATTTTTGCAAGTCAAATAGGTGGCTGTTAGGTTGACTCTGGCAAGTGATTTTATGCTAATATTCTACGTTTATTATGCAAATCTGACGGCGGGTAGTGATGGGGTTATTCGATGGAAAAAATCTATCACTTCGTATTTGCTTTCGCCCGCGGCTACTTTCGTGTGATGAAACTCTATACTTTTCTTTATTAACCTTTGTGTGAATTCCTGATGATCGGTTAAATATCTAGTTAAGTTGAGTATAAAAACCAAATAATACCAAGGGTATGTAGGCAGTATAACACATTGTCCAAGTTACATGAGCTTGATATTTGCGACCGATTTCCAATGTTCAAGAATAAACTAAAAGATATCTTATATTGTTAAGCTCTTTGTTAACTTTCGCATTTTTTTTACTATTTTTGGTTCTTTTTTATGTTGACATGTATTCAAATAAATTCAAAAAAAAATATTTTTCATATACATAAGTGCATTTTGTTTTGTTCTTGTTGCTTAAAATTATATTTTAACGCACGCTGTGCTCTCCTGTAATTGAAGGGACACGCTTACTTAGAACCTTAAGAAATATGTCTGTATATTTACGTGTATCCTTTGTTGGAGATCCATAAATAAATAAATACTATCATCCCGCTAACACCAATCGCGGGTTAAAGTTAGCTTTAGCAAAGTAAGTATTCCACGCGGACGAAGACACGCGCAGAAAATCATATGTCACGTTCATTATTCTAGAGTTCAAAGTAATAGGTTGAGATGCTTTAATTTATAGAGCGAATGTGAGCGGAAGTGTCAGTAGAGGGCGTCCAAGGAAAAACTACTATGACCAAATAAATAATATTTTTCAGAAAGGTCAATTTGGGAGCACTCGTAACCGCAGGAAGTGTATGAATGATGATGCATGAATGTGGATGAAGCGAAAGAAGTATGTAAGGATTGCATGGGATACAGGTGTGAACATATGTATGTATGTATGTACGTACATTATTAATACAGTCTCTCAATGATTTGAGGTGAAATGAACGGCTTAAATGATTAAATACTAGCTGTGCCCCGCGGTTTCACCCGCGTAGATTTAGTTTCATCCTTATTATCGCGGAACCTTAATATTATTAATTAATAAAAGTATCCTAAGTTACTCCTTGAATCATCAGCTACCTGCCAGTGAAAGTCCCGTTAAAATCGGTTCAGCCGTTTCAGAGATTACCCGGAACAAACAGACAGACAGACAGACAGAGAAAAATTTGTAAACTTGATTTTTCAGTGTCAGTAGCGTGTATACTTTCATATGCATTTAGTGAAAAGCTGTTATTTTGGAATTACAAACTGACACTTTATTTATCTGTATAGATTTTAATGAATTTATTAGTTCATCGCGAGACCCCGTCCCACCCCTAGCCGGTCGGGTCGCGGTCGCCAATTTGCGTTTTAATTAAGTATTCTGATAACAGGCTTGTTTTTGTTGCAAATTGTTTTCTCTCCGCGGTTTGTTACGGGGATCATTAGGTGATTTGATCGTGATTTTGCGGTCAGGACCAAACGCCGTACATACCATTTTGAACGATAGATGTCCTTCTCTGTCTTCTCTCGACATTCTGTGCAAACATATTTACGTGGTGACCATTTTGCCTCCCCGATGACACTCCTTTGAAATCTAATATTGCCTACATGAGTATTTTGTTTAAATTCTGAACCAATTCATGTATTTTTACCAAGGTATTTTAGGCTGCTGACTTCGAAAATTACCCCAGATTTCAAATAAAATTTGGTTGACATGGGTTTTATTGACACTAGATATAGGTGTCATTTGCGCGGTCTATTCAATTAATGTACATATGGTATAACAGGATTAAGTGTCAACATGACATATGGTGAGCCGTCGCCGTCGTAGGCATTATACTTCTCAGACATAACATACCCTTATTACAAAAACTTATTGGTGCAGGCCGTTGAGATCCGAACTTGCAGGAAACGTCAAACCCCATGGCCACCACGGCTCTTCGTTAACAGAATCTAACTTATTTTATAGAATAGCCCTTGAGTGAGATACCAGAGATACATAACTACATAGACCACCTAGAGGTGAGTGCTATTAACCGCATGCAAGACCAATAACCATCGGAGCAGATTGTAGTTGAGTGGAAGCCAATTGGCTAGTGAGGTGTGGAATAGCTTATCGTACGGAGACATGTTATAACACTGTATGCACTAATATAGCCAGCATAATATTTCGTATTAGTATATCATATAAGTTTATCAAAAACTATTTAATTTTTTTTTTATTTTGAAAATGTTTTTTCATTTAAAAAAAATCAATCTTACTTGTTCTGCTCAGTAAGCTCTTTTATTTAATACGCTTACAGTGGCAGTGCAGAAAAATAGCTAGTCCGCCATCTTAGACGATCCGCCATCTTGGATGATCCGCCATATTGGAATCAAAACGTCACAGAATCGGTTTGTTAAAGCATCTGATTTAAAATTCATTTGCAATTAAAACAACATACATATATAGCAAGTTAATAAAAAAAACATGTAATTATATATTTTTTATAACTATTAAACCTGTTGTGATTTATACAGGGTGTCGGGGAATTCGGGACAGTTCTTAAAAAGTGTGATAGGGTATAATTTTAGGAAGCAATTAAAATTATTATGACAAAAATATTTTATTCCGTTTTCGAATAATTGATGTTCAAAGTTGACCATATCAATACCTTATTTTCGCATAAAAATCAGCTGTAACGTAGAGTTATTCACGTGCAATCTAACTACGTTTTTATTTTTTTTTCTCCCACAAATAAATCCTGAAATAATTCCATAAAACCATTTTTTCGAAAAATTAAGGGGAATTAACCTTCCCCTTAATTTAAAAAGATGAATGACCGCGTACGGAATGTAGGTAAACGCGGCCGCGCGTTCATTCAATCGCTTAAGGCCGCGAGCTCTTCGGTTATAGCTTATAACTACGTTATCGTTGGAGCTAGATATCTTACAACTTCAACATAGTGATATATTCATATAACCCTACAACTTCTAGAAGACAACTGTTCCTTTTTCTCCGACACCCTGTATATAGTAAAAGAAGTCGTGATTTGTCGGATGAATATAGGATTTATTGTATACAGTTTATACGAACGAACAGTCACAGTGACGGACACAAGAGAGTGCCGGAACAGGAGGAAGCAAATTAAAAATAAATTACCCTGACAGGTTAAAACCTTCTTACAGACTAACAAAACCTATATTCGGAATGGAAATTAAAGATGAAATATGTTACAATAGAGTTGCGAGAACGCAAAATAGCCTTCATAATATGGAAAAAATACGTTTCAAATAAACATGTCCTTCACGAGTAAAAATGTCGCTTGTCATTTATTAATGAGCAAGTTAATCTACATTCGTTTCCTTTCAACAATAGACAAATTAATATTAGGCGACTTCACAGCACAAATCGCATTAATAACCAGTCCCATTGTTTCGTGCGTGCTTATAAATATACTCTCCAAGATATTAGACTTTGTTAGTGGTAGATATGTGACTACCGTGGCGAAATATTGGAGATGTAATAAATGTGTCAGCCTATGTATGTATTTAGAAAGATTAATTACTTCTTACTGGTCTACTATTGAGTTTTTTAACCGCTGAGATTCCAACTTACGTCGGTTGGGTAGCAGGTGACTATTCAGATCACTCAGCCACTACAATCTCTCAAATAATTTCAAAATATAATGTCATTGTTGATTTCACACCACGTGCTTTACGGTGCAGGAAATAATCGAGAGGAAACCTGTCTAATATATCTGAGAAGTAATTCAAAGACGTATGTATAGTGCCTGAGACGGCGATAGACTCAGCATCTGTCACGTTGGCACACAATCAGCTTCGGTGTTGTTATTACAACACCTCTGGCTATCCACTCGTGGAATACAGGCGTGAGCATATATACTACTATACAAGACCAATCCACAAAGTGTCTCTGAAACATAAAACACACAAAAGAAGTGTAATCAATTCAAAGAATTGTGAAGAGCGTAAAATAATCTACCTCCATACATTCCGCTGGTTTATTTGCGGGCCATAACTCACGAATATCGCCGAGAGCGGCCCATTTAACGTGACTTACAGCTTTCCACGACAGATTTCATAAAAATGTCCCGGGACGATCATCTTGCCTGTTTTATTACTAATGATATCCTACAACTCGACTCTTAGAAGAATACGCCTCTAGGAAATGGAATTTTATTAATGTTTTCACGCTTTTCACGAGGTTAACGGAGCGAACTCAATGGGATTGAATATAAGGCGCTGAATATTGTTCAAAAAGGATGTTTTATTTCTATAATGTATTATTCAAAATCCTAAGAAGATTTTTTGAAAAGAGTAATAACTGAGTTTCTTGCCGGGTTGTTATCAGTAAATGCAACCTTCCGAACCCGGCGGTAGCATGTATCTATACAGATAAATAAAATTGAAGTTTCTGTTTGTAATTCCAAAATAACAGCTATTCACTAAATGCATATGAAAGTATACACGCTATGACACTAAAAAACCAAGTTTAAAATTTTTTCTCTATCTGTCTGTTTGTTCCGGGTAATCTCTGAAACGGCTGGACGGATTTTAACGGGACTTTCACTGGCAAGTAGCTGATGTTTCAAGGAGTAACTTAGGCTACTATTATTTATCAAAAATATTAGGGTTCCGCGACGTTCCATTCCTCTCTATCAGCCGTCATGTCTGTATCCCTTCCTCAGCCATATCATCTTTCAGACAATCCATCCATCGCTTCTTAGGTCTTCCTCTCCCTTTGTAACCATCGACATTTATTAACAAAACTTTTTTGGCAACATTGTCCTCATCCCTCAAAACATGTTCGAAAATAAGGAATAAAATACATGAACGTATAAAGCTACGTAAAGAGCTTTAGCTTTATGAAAGCTGTCTTCCCCCGCGGTATATCATATTAAATGGCCTAGCTTTTTGTCGTTAAATTTGTAACTTATTGCGTGAACCTCAAATGGGAGAGGGTACCGTACGAACACAATACCGCGACATAACCGTATAACCTCTTAATGAACTTTAAGCTTTACATTATTGTTAAGGCTTCTTGATCTATGGAAATAAATGAAGATCTCATGAAACAAGAGATCTCTGAATGTAACTGGAAGATCGGATTAAATATCTCTTCATACTCATTATGCAATAGTCGTATTCTAATACTGGATTTCGGTAGTTGCTTCGCCCCTCGCCCGAAAATTGTCTTGTCAATTTGCAAATGAAGAAAGCATTTTATAGATTAAAGAAAACTTAAACATATGCAACTAATACACGAAATATACTCACGCAATCCCGGGGGCCTTACCATGAGCTCTTATTGCCATGATAGTTTCACTCATTTATGAGACAGATGTATGTGACGTGCATACATCTGTCACTGTCGCACAACTGAATTAACATTGCAATAAGAGCTCATGGTTGGGCCCCAGAATTCCCCTTAAGACTAACAATATTGCTAGTGAAAATGAAAACGAATATAAGGAAGTAAATGATTTGTCTATTTTGGGTCCTGGTAAGGGACTTACTTATGAACGCCGAAAAATTACCACCGTAATTACCACATTAAATAAGTTGTCTGTCTGTTCGATGTTACCTATTCGTTATATATATAGCGAATACCAAGGCCGGACATAGAGTCAAAGTCGAGGGCAATAGCTGGTATTTAAACAGAGATAAAAACCAATGAATCATCTCTGTATTTTTGGTCGGCAAGGAAAAAATTGAGCTGTATAATGTTGTTTACTTATCACTCAGCAGTAAACATCACACATCAATGGAGCATGGTGTCGTAAGGTCATCGTAGACTACTATCTCTCTGGTTATTTATGGCGACGCTAGTCTATGCTTTTATATTTGTTATCCGTTAATTTTACGACTGCGCATGAGCATGAGTTTCGTTTCCCACAACTTTTATAGTTTTATTAGTAATAATCACTTGGTGATATTCTGTTGAGAGTATGATGCTTGTTATATATACGTCTATAGAGATAAATAAAATTGAAGTGCCTGTTTGTAATTAAAAAATTACAGCTTTTCACTAAATTCATATGAAAGTATACACGGAACGGACACAAAAACCATTTTTTTTTAATTTTCTTTGTCTGCCAGTCTGTTTGTTTGTTCCGGGTAATCTCTGAAATGCCTGGACCGATTTTAACGGGACTTTCACTGGCAGGTAGTTGATGTTTCAAGAAGTAACATAGGCTCCGTTCCTGTTAAGCCGTCGGTCTCGATTACAAATTTATCATCTTTGCAATAGCAATCGTTACACGTAAGTCGGAGGTCTAAAATAGTCTGACAACTACCTTAACCAGGTTTTCCTCGTTAAAGGGGTTGCGAAGGTCAGATGGCAGTCGCTTCGTATAAGAATCAGGTGATCAGTCACATCGGGTTGAATCAAGAGATGACCCCAACAATGTATGGGATGACGCCGCCCCTGAACTTATCCCATACATTAATGGTACCATCCAAAAGTAAAGTAAACATTATTTGTGCTTAAAGAAGTCCTGAGCACTCTTGCAATATAAACAACAGAATGATAAAGAGGCATCCATTTAAATAAATTAAACGAGTGAAAAATTCGTCCCACTTTTATCACTCCTGTCTTAGTCCCTGTTCTCCAAACCTTTTACGCCAGAAAAAAGTAATGCATCCAATTAATCAGTGTTTATTTGCATTAAGAGGCAGCATGCTTGTTAATTTGTTGTCGGATGAAAAGTTAAGCTATTAGCCTGAATGCCTCCCTGGCGATTTTTTCGCCACTCTTAATCTTACAGAGAGAAGAAAAATGGCTTCCCCTTAAGAATTAATTTAGATGAATACCTTCGGAGCATCGTTACTCATTTTCACAACTTTTTTGTAGAAATATATTATTCTTTTTTAATTAGGTTTTAATGTTTGGACTTGTTTTAAATTCATTAGGGAACTTGTTTCAAAGGAGGGGCTCGTGGCACTGTTGCTATTGCGCATATGATGCGATCAGCAAAGTTAAGCAACCATACGCCTAGCCAGTAGTTGGATGGGTGACCGCCCGAGTTCCCTCCGTGCCTCGGAGAGCACGTTAAGCCGTCGGTCCCGGTTGCCAATTTAACATCTTTGGCAATCGTTACAGGTCAGTCGGAGGCCTAAAAATTGTCTGACAACTTTAACCCAAATCACAGATTTTCCTCCTAAACGGGGTTGCGAAGGTCAGATGGCAGTCGCTTCGTATAAAAATCAGGTGATCAGCCACATCGGGTTGAATCAAGTGCCAACCCCAACAATGTATGGGATAAGGCCAGGGAGATGAGATGTTGGTTTGTTTTTTTTCGCTCTGTGCATGTTTCTATTCGCCTCGTGCCATACATACAGAGACAGACTCATAAAGTGACTACTAAGTATGGAAGGTCAGCGCTCATAACCCATGACGGGACCTGTAAAAAGTAATAAGATATAGATCTAATACGATATTTTCCGGGTTTAGGAGCAGTATAGTATAGTATTTAGTGATTAATAGTTAGTATAACTACCTGATATTCTAGTTGTCCCGGGGTTGACTCTGCGTCTGGGCAGACATTTGCGCTTGTTGAGTGTCTGGGTTCGAACAAGAAAAGCATGACGTATTAGCACGGATACATGCAAATGGATATGAATACATACTTAATGCTCACGCCATTATTCCCCGAAGGGGTAGGCAGAGGTGTTGTAATAACAACTCCCACTTTTCACCGAAGATGATTAAGTGCTACCGTGACAGATGTACATCCATCACCGTCTTGGGCACAAATACATACGTCTTTGAATTACTTCTCAGACATATGTAGGTTTCCTCACGATGTTTTCCTTCACCGTAAAGGTGTGTGAAATCACTGCACATAAGTTTCTTAGAAAAACTCATTGGTACTTGCCCCGCTGGGATACAAACTTGTGTCGCTCGCGTAGCAAGCGACTGCACAAACGGCCACCACGGCTCCGAATTTGACCTTTCTGAGAAAGATTATTAATCTCGGCATGGTAGTTCTTCCTTAGTGTCTAAACACCCTCTAGCAAAACATCCACTGACATTAGCTCTATAAATATATTTCGTTCGTTATCATACGCACGTTACCATTAAATTAAAATAAGGTACATAAAGTTAACATATACAAGCACGTCAAATAACAATCTCGAGTCGTTATCTCGCCTCTCGGAGCCGGATTTACTGCTCCAGAGACACCTTGTCGAACCGTTTACTGTTATAACGTTATAAATTTAACTGTTATTGTTCCGACTGTTAGAATTAACGATTATTGTCGGCTGATAGACGTTCGTCGGCCGATAGCAGGCGGTAACGAGGAGTTACCAAGGGATAAGGCGTAGAGGTGCTACGGTGTAGCTGATCTCTACGGTACTACGAAATAAAAAGAAGTGTTATTCTTTTTTTATTACTTTACTAGTTACTAGATTTAAATTTCATGGTTGCCCGCGGATCCCTAATGTTAAAATTTTTAAAAATCTAAGTAGCCTAAGTTACTCCTTGTAACATTAGCTATCCGTCAGTGAAAGTCCCGTTAAAATCCATCCAGCTGTTTCGGAGATTACCCGGAACAAACAGACAGACAGACAGAGAGGCAGAGAAAAATTTTAAAACTTTATTTTTTAGTGTCAGTAGCGTGTATACTTACATATGCATTTAGTGAAAAGTTGTTATTTTGGAATTACAATCAGACACTTCAATTTTATTTTTCTGTATAGATTTGATGTGATTGGTAATCTTTAGATTTATTATCGCATTTATAGAGTTATTAAACCCCGGTTTTTCTTAATGAATATGTATAAAGCGAATTAAGTCTGTTAGTCTCTGCCTACCCTTGATGGTTAAACTACTTGAAAGGAAGACCAAAGTGGTCTTTTGAGAAGCACAACACCGAGTATGGTTTGCAATTTTTTTTTTAATGAATATTATTACATATTTACCATATAATTTTTTTACTATATTAAAGTAAATTGTGAGAGATTTTTTGTGTTTAATTCTTTTATTAATATTGTTATAGATAGCCCGTGACGTTCAGGGTACTATGACCTCTTATTGCCATGATAGTTGGAAACATGTAATTATACTACAATGCGCTTGAAAACTCTTATTGCGCGATTTAGGTTCTCGTGTATTTGTACTCAAACTTCGCATTTGTTAGCAAGTAGCGCCATCTATGTAGCGAGTGGAGAAACGCTGCTACAATGACAATAAGAGCTTATGGTAAGCGAACAGAAAACCATTCTTATTTACGTTGCATAGAATACATATACTAACACACTGAAAATCAGCTTCGCCAACCTGAACTAGGCACTCAGAGTGCCTAGTACGAGTTTTCTTAAGATCGCCTTCACAAGTGATCGCGTCGACGTAAACGCAGATTTGTATGGGCTCACATTAGTGTCATCTTTAGGCCGACAGCGGCGCTGCTTCGATCCCATACAAATCTGCGTTAACTTTGACGCGGTGACTTGTGACGGCGGCAGTGAAAAACTCGACGTGCGAGTTTTTCACTGCCGCCGTCACTGGTCTGGGTTGGGGTCACAGTTGAGTGCTGGCCAATTGGTGAATTACACTTCAACTCCCGACATAATAGTCCGACCCGCCCCGGCGACACTATGTTAATTGTTACCGATAAGCGTGTGTACACTTAATGCCTTTTTATTTTTAAATATTTATCTCTGTTATTGTGTATATTTTTATTTAATACTTCTGTGTGCTGTCTCATCGATCACCAACAAATATAATTTATTATTATTATTTATACTAATGTACCGCATCCAACAATAGAATTCCGTGTTCTGAGAATAAAAGTAGATTTATGAATGTGCGTGCAGGTTTCAAAGAATACGCGCCGATAACGTAGAGTTATGGCACCAATAATCGTCAAGATAGTAATACTGCTTTGTTTACAGTGTAACTTGTTAACATCACTTTGGAATATATCTATTAGCTTCTGGTGAGCTGGTTTGATTAGTCATCAAGATTAAATCAAAGCCGTAAGCTGAAATTTAGAGCAGTCTCCACGCAGGCAAAGCCAGTTCCATCCCAACGGGGCTAGTACCAATGAATTTTTCTAAAGACTGATGTGCAGTGATTTCATACCACGTGCTTTATGGTGAAGGAAAACGTTGTGAGGAAGCCTGTCTGAGAAGTAATTCAAAAGACGTATGTATGCCTGACACGGCGATAGACTCACCATATGTCACGTTAGTACTTATAGAGTGCACCTGTGTTTGTGCACTATAATATCTCCTGTGCAAATGACTAATCCTCGTTGAGATTAGCCGCCGTAACCAAATTCGGTAGGATCATTATTATCGATAAAAATAATCTTCGGCAAAAGTCAAGGTGTGATGATTTTGTACAAAATATAACCGCTGTTTAATTTCAATGTGTATAATTTGATATGGTATATATTTAAAACTAGCTGTGCCCCGCGTAGATTTAGTTTCATCTTTATTGTCGCGGAACCCTAATGTATAAAGAAAATTAAAGTAGCCTAAGTTACTCCTTGAAACATCAGCTACTTACCAGTGAAAGTCCCGTTAAAATCCGTCAAGCTGTTTCAGAGATTACCTGGAACAAACAGACAGACAGACATAGAAAATTATTTAAACTTGGTTTTTTAGTGTCAGTAGCGTGTATACTTTTATATGCATTTAGTGAAAAGCTGCAATTTTGAAGTTACAAACAGACACTTTCAATTTTATTTATCTGTATAGATGTGGATTCTAAGCCGAAACGATTCGATGTGTGGGCTTGAATGAATTAAACGTTTCGAACATTTAGGACTTGTTTATAAAACATACAGTCTTGTGTTCCCTGCTCCTACGCAGTATTCTTAATCTGTCAGATCATTTACGTCACTTTTTATTCGCATTTAGTATCTTTTAACATTCTATGGTTCATGTTTGATTTCCGTCGGTAATAAGCTTGAGTTATGTATAAAATGATTATTTTTGAACTGTCTTGCGGTTTCACTCGCGTAGGTATAATTTCATGGCTGGCTCTTTGTCGCGGAACCCTAAATAATCTTCTTATATCTATAAAAGAAAGTCGAGCTAGCTACACTTCTTATAACTCAAGAACGGGTGAACTGATTTGCATGGAAATTGGTGAGGAGATAGCTTAGAATCAGGAGAAGGACTTTTATCCCGTTCCCGTGGGACATAATGTAAAACGTGGTAGAGCACAATAAAGCCTACGCGAGTGAAACTGTGGGGTACAGCTAACTTGAAATAAAAGTAGCCTAAGTTGCTCCTTGTAACATTAGACTGCCAGTGTAAGTACCGTTAAAAAATATTACCCGGAACGAACAGACAGTCAGACTGACGGACGGACAGACTGAGAAAAAAAAAGTATATTCATTGTTATGTCAGTACCGTATATGTATACTTTCGTACCTATTGATTAAGTGAAAAGCTGTTCATTTGGAATTACAAACAGACACTTCAATTCTATATATCTGTATGGATGTATACTCGAAAGCACTGTGATCACGCAGTTTCTGTTACAATAAATGGGTAATACATTGTAGAGTAACAATGAGATAGACGCGGTATAGGTGAAGCAACATAAATCACAAGTAACCATGAATGGCCGTCACACGTCACGTGACGGCTCCGCGACGCGCCCGTCACGAGCTCGTATTTATGACAGCGCGTCGTCGGCAGCCGCTGCCATTTATAAAACTCAATTACGCTCCGACGCCGCTCGCCTTCGCTCCCTAATAATGATAATTGATGACGAAATTTGCGAGCTTTTTGCGGAGAGATCCTTGCCGGCTATATTTCTTCTTGAGTGCGCGTTTCCAATGACAGACGATGCGGTATTTATAAATTTTCTTAAGACGCTTTTTAACCTATTTGAGAAGCGATTTATAGGAATAATTTGTAGTGTATTTTACAGCATAACGAAAGCGCTGCAAGACTCTGAAAATGAAAAAAGACAATCAAATACTTATAACGGGTAATTCCAATAATCCCCATTTAAAATCCCCATCAATGGAAAGTGGGGAAATTATTTTCATAGTACTTATGGATATAATATTCTGGTCACTTCATTCAGTTTTATTAAACTGTGTTAAAAATCCTGTTTTTTACACATATCGGAGGAGCTCGTGGCACAGTTGCTATTGCGCATATCATTCGATCAGCGAAGTTAAGCAACCATACGCCTAGCCAGTAGTTGAATGGGTGACCGCCCGAGTTCCCTCCGTGCCTCGGAGAGCACGTTAAGCTGTCGGTCCCGGTTGCCAATTTAACATCTTTGGCAATCGTTACAGGTCAGTCGGAGGCCTAAAAATAATCTGACAACTGGTTTAACCCAAATCACAGATTTTCCTCCTAAACGGGGTTGCGAAGGTCAGATGGCAGTCGCTTCGTATGAAAATCAGGTGATCAGCCACATCGGGTTGAATCAAGTGCGGACCCCAACAATGTATGGGATAATGTCTAGGGAGATGATGATGATCGGAATTTGAAAAATATGTACACGTGGAACAGGTAGCATACCTACTATGAACCTATTTGAACCAATATTTGGTCCCATTTTAAGGTAATAACTGGCCAAGTATTTAGAAGCACTTTAAAATGTTCACGTTTCTCCACGATAGTGGAAACACACCGGGAGAGAACGCAATATTTCTTCATAACACGACCCTGTTTAATTTGTAAATCGCTTGACGACTGATTAAAAACTCTTTTTGGAAATATTTACGACAAACGCGAAGAAAGGGAATGCCGTTCGCATGAGATTTCGGACGGCAACGAAATTAAAAAAGCGTGTCGAGAGTAAAATAAATTGTGAATCTATTGAATGATAAATTTGATTCCTTTCTGAGCAAGATTAAGTGCTTATGAACTAGCTAAGTGGGGAGTTGGCAGCGATGGTTAGTTTAATACTTGATTTATTCTATTAAATAAATTCTCTTTCTTGGGAGGATATTTACGAGTAGCAGTTACTTTTCTGTTCACTCACTTGTTTATTTATATAAAAATTATTCACGTTTTGCCACGAATTTTCAAACACTTTCCTTCAATCAAATTTTGTCCTGATTTGACAATTATTATCTACTAGCTGTGCCCCGCGGTTTCACCCGCGTAGATTTAGTTTTATCCTTATGGTCGCGGAAACCTAATATTATATGTCCTTTCTCAGAGTCTAAAGATTGTCTGTACCAAATATCATCAAAATCCGTTGAGAGGTTTAAGCGGGAAAGCGTAACAGACAGACAGAGTTACTTTCGCATTTATAATAATAGTAGGGATTGTTCACGTTTTGCCACGAATTTTCAAACATTTTCCTTCAATCAAATTTTGTCCTGATTTGGCAATTATTATCTATTGTGACAAAGCTATACTTGGTATATAAATAATACCACAAAGAAAACGATATGACGCTTGTAGGTTTTGCTAAATAGTCCCTTTTTTCCTTAGTACAGACCTTTAGGATTTTGGACTTGCATCTTTATACTACTAGGGGACCTTTGATTGTTTTATCGCGCTTTTTAGCGCTTATTAATAACTTCTCAGCTTAATTTTACAGTACAAAAATGAAACGTCAAAGCACAGATGTTCTTAATTTGGCTTAAAGCAAAGATGGTAGGCCCTCAGGTGCCTACTCAAGTAAGCGGTCACCACGGCTCTTGCGTATAAAAGTCAACCAACAATCCGATCCTAAAGTTATCCATTTAGTCCGAGGCATTATTAAATGTGCAATTTGTCGAACACTATAATAAGCAGGCGAGTTTAGGACATGAGATCAGATCTGAGGGCCATCAATTTGAGGAGTCAAATTATTAGATACATGATGCGGCAAATCATCGTAATGACGGTGCCCGCACAGCTTCAGGCTAACATAAATCTGAACGTAAGTGGATCGATAGGGTCGGTACGCACTCCTGATACTATTTTCACTATTGTGAATAATCTTATATATAAAAATGAATCCCCATTTCCCTTGGTCACGGCATCACGCGTAAACGGCTGGATGAATTTTAATGGGACTGCCACTGGCAGATAGCTGATGTTTCAAGGAGTGTTTAAGGCTAATTTTATTTAAAAAAAACAGCATGAAACTAAATCTACGCGAGTGAAACCGCGGGGCACAGCTAGTTGTATATGAATTTTATTGAAATGAATCATTAGTTACTATGAAATGAAATGTACACGATGCCAGCTGAGCATCGTGTACATGCATTACATTTAATTTACTTATTTGCTGCGTGCATCCTATAGGTAATAAAAATTAAAAAAGATTTTTTTTCTTTACAATTTTATTTTAAAGCTGACTAATTGACTTATAAATAAATTATCAACTACAGTGAATATTTACTAGAAATACTACAGTGAATATGTTGTACGGCAATACACAATGTTTGCTTCATTATTATTTAAATGAATACTTATAATATTGTATAAATTATTTTTAAAACGTAATAAATGATAGCGTACCATGTTCCTTTAATGTAAAGAAATGATAAAACACTTGTTTTATTGAAGTACTAGCTGTGCCCCGCGGTTTCACTCGCGTAGATTTAGTTTCATCCTTATTGTCCCGGAACCCTAATATTTATAATAAATTACTCTACTAAGTTACTCCTTGAAACATCAGCTACCCGTCACTGAAAGTCCCGTTAAAATCGGTCCAGCCGTTTCAGAGATTACCCGGCACAAACAGACAGACAGACAGACAGACAGACAGACGGACAGACAGACAGACAGAGAAAAAATTTAAAACTTGGTTTTTTAGTGTCAGTAGCGTGTATACTTTCATATACATTTAGTGAAAAGCTGTTATTTTAGAATTACAAACAGACACTTCAATTTTATTTATCTGTATAGATTTCAATAGTGGACGTTGCGCGGTGTCACCCGCGCAGTTTCCGTTCTCGTGGGAGTACGAGAATAATATAGCCTTTATTAATCAGTGATAATGTAGCTTTGTTGAAAAAATTTTTAAATAGATCCAGTACTTTTTGAGCCCATTCATTACAAACATACTTGCATACAAATCTTTCCTATTTATTATATTAGTATAGATTATTCCTCGCTAAGTAATAATAATATTACAGGGATATGAACACCGTACTTCCAATGGTTTACACATTGTAACGCTTTACTCGACAACCCTATCAAATGGGCGTTATTTCGGCGATTAGCCGTCCCTACCTCTTGTCTTTCAGTCCACAAGGCTGCAGTTAGACTGAAATTATAGCTTGTCCATTGGAACTTGAGGTAGTTACTCATA
Organism: Watsonalla cultraria; assembly: GCA_964035505.1. Taxonomy (NCBI): domain Eukaryota; kingdom Metazoa; phylum Arthropoda; class Insecta; order Lepidoptera; family Drepanidae; genus Watsonalla; species Watsonalla cultraria. The sequence continues at coordinate 11,332,997 of OZ037719.1, forward strand.
CATCAAGTTATGAAGGGTAACAAACCATTATCACATCACTAGCATTTACAAATTAGCTTGTTAGATCACACAATATTTTTTCTTTAATCTTTAAATATTTTTCTGCTGTAACTTCTTTTCTAATCATTTTACTGCCTCGTTTGTCTTCGATACCCGGGTCCATCTGTAATTCCTAGGTAGCCGAGCGAAGTCTGGATAAGTGCCCGTTTAGTGGCAATAAGCTCACCCCCTATTACATAGGACTTAACATAACTAGTTAAATGTGGGTGTGGGTGGAGAATATAGGTATAAATACTTTTTTCATATGACAATGTATAGATACACTATTACAATTCAAAATATCAGTATTCATACTCGTCGTTTTATGTAAACAGCTGGTACACGCTCAAAGTGGCATTTGTGTAAACAAAACATTAAAGGGCCGATTTTTCAATGCTCAGTTAAACGGCAGATTTACTGACTGTTAATCGGTTGGTTATTTTCTTCCAATTTTATAACATTTTAATTTTGGAATAGCTATCAGTCGACTAACGCTACTCGGAGTGCAGTAACTTCGGTCAGGTGATCCTAAAATTACATTTTGGTTTATTGTTATACAATTTGAAGTTACATGTTGTTTTGGTTGAGCAACTCTTAGGTATGTACCAAATTGTCACATCATCCAATAAATAGCTTGCTTGCATCCGAGGGCCAAGAGTTAGTTTTCTCACTGCCCTCATCACACGCCTTAAAACTCAAATTTGTCTGTGACGTAAAACTCAAATTTGTATGTGATTGTAACAGCGCCATCTGTTGGCCCACAGATGGCGCTCTTGGATGGAAATCTTGGCACTCTGATGACCGGATGAACCTTATTCCTAGGATAAACAAATAATTCTACACTGTATAGTGTACTTAGCTTGCCTGACGACGAAAAACTAATTTTTATTATATTCATCGTATAAACTCTATCTGACTAGTTATCAGAGCATTGAAAAATCGGCCCTATATCAAACCTTTATAATAACGACTATAATTTTAATATTCCAGTCAGTCGAAACGAGAATGTCTGAGGTAACGGATACTCAAAAAGATGGGAAAACTGCAGAAGAAAACATGGAAGAAGATTACATAATGCAGTCCATTGGAGGATTTGGTATTCGGCAAGCAGTTGTTACTGTAATGGTAGCTTTGACGCGGCTGCTGGCAGTTTGGAATATTGTGTCAATGTTGTTCTTGACACCACCTACAGGGTTCTCCTGCATAAAGTGGAAGAATAATACAAAAGTGCCAGAAGTACAGAGGTCGACTTGTTACAAACAATGTGAGAAGTATGAATACTATCCGGATGTGTTTGAAGAGACAATAACTTCGCAGTTCGATTTGATTTGCGAAAACAAGTGGATGGCCAGTTTTATTCAGACTGTTTTGATGTTTGGGCTGTTGATTGGCATTTATATATTCGGATGGATCTCTGACAGGTAAGAGCACACACGCATTCGCATAATATTTTTTTATTTAAGTCTTGTGACTGATTTATGTCATTGCCATACATTTTGTATCGTTTCTACTAGTGAAGCGTGAGGATAATGTTACTTTGTCTACAGGCACAGAACTAATTATTATAATTTGACAAATGAGTTGGATGTATCTTGATTGTCCGCTGATGCTATAATATATGATCACATAATTCAATCAAACTCCACAGGGCTTAATGAAGAAATTTCAAATATATAAATATTGCTAGCCAATGCACGTGGCTTTGCTTGCATGCAGCCGATAAATGTGAACATTTCAAAAATCATGGAGCCAGAACAATATCCATTCGCAGATAATATAATACAGAATATATAATCCCTTTTTTATATAACAAAACGTAACTTTAATAACTAAAAACCGACTACCGAAAAATCACGACAAGTGATGTTGAGAGCATAGCCGTGGTCATATGCCACTGCATCAGAAGGTATTGTTTCAGAGTACGTGGTATATGACCACGGCTATCTCCTGAACATCACTTGTCTGGTTCAGAACTTAACTTCATGAATCATCTGTCTTACCCACATATTTGGGAGGTGCACTATTCATTACAATTTTATATACGCTTACAGGTTTGGTCGAAGAAAAGCGATGATACTATCAGGCTACACCAGCATCGTATTCATGTTCATAGTTCCGTTCTCCAACAGCTACTGGATGTTCATTATTCTGAGGTTCTTTATAGGCCTCGCTAGTAGTGGTATCATAGCTGTATCTTCAGTGATGTCCTTGGAAAACCTTGGGGCAAAATACAGCTATGAGATTGGTTGTTTAGCTTTGGCAGCTGATGGGATAGCAGAAGGTACACTTGTCATATTTGCCTATTATACCTCGACTTGGAACCAGTATTTGCTTTCGTATACAGTCGTGAGTGTTCCAATATTGGTGATGATGCTCTTCATTCCCGAAACACCGAGGTGGATGATGGCTAATGGTGAAACTGACAAAACTATTGTTCTGATGACTAAGGCTGCTAAAATGTAAGTATGAATTGCATTGTTTGCAACTCCTTGATCCACCTACCCTTATTGTTATTGACCTACCCTCATGTTATTTGTGGTCGGCGCAATGTGTTTCAATTCCTTTTCTCTCTTATCAGCCGTCGTATCTGTATCCACTCCCATTCTTGCCATATGATTTTTCACACAATCAATAGGTACATAGTTCTAGTTCTACCCACATTCATAAACAAAACTTTTCTTGCGAAATTGTCCACACCCTTTTTTTACTGAATAAATTTTTCAAAGATATAGTTCGTCGTCGTATATTTGTACACTCAAACTGTCGCCAGAAGTACTACAAGTATAGGTTTTGGCATGTTTCAATGTTAACGAATTTTGTTGCATATAAGTGTGGCTGCGTAGAAATGTGTGAATCTTTTGAATTCAACTATAACATGAACAAAAAGTTCATATTTTCAGCTACTATTATTATTCAGGATACAGTTTAGAGTCCTTCTGATGATTTACTTATTAATTCCAGGAACAATTTGCAATTGGAAGGAATCCCAGAAATCATAAACAAAAGCAGAGAGAACTTAAAAGTGCTTGAAACTCCACAGGATAAAACGACCTATTTAGACTTATTTAGAACCAAGCAGATGGCTCTAATGACTACATCTTCTTTCATACTGTGGTTCATCGTCGGATTCACATATTTTGGATTAAGTCAGTACGTTACTATGATTGGAACTGATATTTATGTGGTTGTTGCTATATTGGGTGTAATTGTGGTAAGTTTTTTAAAGTTGCTTTTTATGTTGATTGAAAACATGGTGAAGAAACCTGCAGTTGTATAACTGCGAACAATTCCAAAGATGTATAGAAGAGAAAAGCACATTGGGTGGATTGTGTGAAAGATGATATGGCTGGTAAAGAAATGAATACAGATATGACGGCTGACATAGAGAAATGAAAGAGTAACACATTTCCCCGACCCCACAGGAAATGGGATGAGGGCACGAGGCTGATGACATATGTATCAGTACCTGAGACGACGATGGATCGTCACGTCAAAACTTGGGTTTTACAAGGAAAGGTTAGGTAGAGGTATTCGAACTCTGCCTAACCTTTCTTTCTGGGAAAGTGTTAGTGGTAAATTCCTCGAGATTCATAAGTACCTTACCAGGGCCTAAACTGAATAAATCATTTTCATTTAATTTAATTTCATAAAACAATTAACATCTTACTATATTTTCATTTCAGGCTGCGACATGTCCTTTAACAGTGCTGATCAGCCGGTTTTGTGGGAGAAAATCTTCAACAATATTGTCCTTGGTGATTGTTGGTATTTCAATGGGAGCTTTTATATTTATCCCCGAAGGAACCTGGACGTCTACGATACTTGGTTTAGTTGGTATTTCTGCTGGCAACATAGCATTCGTCGTCATATATATTTACGTATCTGAATTGTATCCTACTACAATGAGAAATATGGGATTCAGTTTAAGTGCGTCAGCGTCAAAGCTGGGAGCTATGATTGCTCCATTTGTAGCTAATCTAAGGCCTCAATGGACGAGTGCTTTGATATTTGCCATCCTACCGTTTATAGCTATTGTGTTTTGTTGTTTCTTACCAGAGACAAAAGGTAAACAGATAAAAGATACTTAGCAACGACTGTGATTAAATATATGTGAATAACTCTTATTAATATTGCGGAACTATTGATCAGTATTGTATAAAATATATTACAATTAATATAATTACTAGGAGTGTATGTTTAGTTATTTCAGAATGTTTATTTATTTATTAACTGGCTGTGCCCCGCGGTTTTTCCCTCTTAGATTTAGTTTCATCCTTATTGTCGCGGCACTCTAATATTTTTAATAAATAAAGGTAGCTGATGTTTCAAGCCGGTGAAAGCCCCGTTAAAATCGGTTCTGCCGTTTCAGAGATTACCCGGAACAAACAGACAGACAGACATAGAAAAAATTTAAAACTTGGATTTTTAGTGTCAGTAGCGTGTATACTTTCATATGCATTTAGTGAAAAGCTGTTATTTTGGAATTACAAACAGACACTTCAATTTTAGTAGTACTTATGTTTATGATTTTGTTTTACTGGAAACTATAATAAATAAATAAATAAATATAAAAAATGTGAGTCTTGTGTATAATGATAAATACTTATAATTTTAACAATAGAGGCTTCAAACAAAAAACAATCATAGTTTTTGTTGTTTTATGCGAGGAGATTCCTTAGAAGTTAAGTTCGAGAAGAAATTTGAAGGCGACATGTTTAGTACCAGAGACTAATCATCTCCAGTGAAAAGTGGGAGTTGAAACACATATTTTGGAACTAATGCGATAAGATATTTTAAAGAAATTACTATTAAATACTTTAGTTGTTGACTGAAAGTCAACTAAGAATCCATAATATGAATTGAACCGAGTAACAAATACAATAAGCAATAATTTGTCTGCCCCCTATCATTGCCACTTGACCTACATCGCAGTTAGCTTATCTACCATTGATTTATATCCAGTGAGTTCTTTATCAAGTGAAGAATTACCTTAGATAAGACTGCCCTTTGTAAGTTGAATGACTACGACGACAACTTTATAGACAGCGATAAGATGATATGTGAATGTGTACAGGCGGTGATTGACGTTCAAATATAACATTATTGTGATGTTGTTACACGAATAAATAAACTTATTAATAGTTGCTTTCATTGATAGCACTCAATTGATTGCTGACAGTGTAGCGATGCTTCGCTTCGTGCTACATAGATGGCGCTATTTCGGATAGTTGCATGTTCCAAAATTCATAACTCTATAAATTTAGGGACACTTGGAACACTCATTGAATGAATTTTTATTTATGCTAACTTAGGGTACTACCGTTTCCAAATTTAAGCCGGCGAAGAAGAAACGACGAAAGGAAAAATTAACTCCTTGCTTTGTCCCTCTCTTATACACACCTGACTTTTCCTATAGCAAAATGTTAATGAATTGGTTAGGCAAAAAAAAATTGCAGCTTTTTAAATTGATATGTCGTCATGATATTACCTATTAGCTTTAACTGTCCAGATTTTAACTGGCCTTTTATATATTTGCCACTTCTTCCAATTGACAGGCTGTCAAGAGAATATTTGGTGTCGGAGTCCAAGAGATTAACAAGTGATTTGATACGAATAGAGGTAATTGATCAACAGTACTGTACGTGAATTGCACTACTGCAATTTTCACACCATCATTCCAATATAATTCTCAATCATCAGATCGCATCAGGGTGTAAGTGGCATTATCTCGTCTTTATCAAAGTGTCGGTGCTTTGATGACGGTAATCGGGTAATAGCCGGATGGTGGGGCGCGGTGCGTTTGATCCCACTGGCTCGGATATGGCTTAAAGTGTATCAGTTGACACGAGGGGTCTTTTGCATGAAATAAAAATCTACAGAAAGCCAACTACCACACAATCACAAGCACAAAATAAAAAGGCAAAATGCCTGTTAAAAAAATAGCCGCTAAAATGCAGAGGACTAATGAATGTCTAAATGAACTGCTTAGAATATCTTAATCCACTTAGACGCATATTTCCAAGCTTTGCGGACAAATGTTGGAATTGGAATCTTAATAGATTCCCCTAATCGTGTTTATGTCTATATATGCGATGATTCTCAACGAATTTGGGAAGCTGCACCTCTGTTACCTTTTTATTTTACGCCTGTTGTTAAGTAGATCAGTTGAGAACCAAGATCAATGGTTCCGTAGAACGACACTGCATCATAAGCATTAGAAAATAAAGAAAAGAAAAAGAAAGAATACAAATTTATTCGTAACAACATAGGTACATAAATGAGCGTAGAAGTTGGTCGTAACAGTAGTTGATGTTGTCACGAATTGGGGAACTCAGCATAATCTGGCTGTCACGTTGATGACATCACAGATTAACCACCATTATTAACAATCAATATATAATAGCAGTGGTGTGTCACAGAGGAGGCCTTTGCCCAACAGTGGGTGCAAGTGGGCTGAATATGATGATGATAAAATAACTCTCATTAATTGCCCCTCTGCTTTGCTTTGTTTGAACTATGACGGTGGGAAACTAGCATACGATCCGTCTGATAGTAAGTTGCTACTGCAGTTTATAACCGCTTACAGCACCGAGAGTAGGGTTGCCGGATGGAATTCCGGGAAACACCCAGAATTTTGCGCGTGTCTCGAATTTCATGATTGAAGAAAAAATACTAATGTGCTTCACTAGTTCTTAAATATACGGCACGACACGAGGCGACGGAAAAGAAGAGGTCTAAACGTTTTTTTTTAATTTTTTCCGTAATCCGTCTCTAGTTGCCCCTTTTTAACGATTGTAACATAAATAAAGGATGGCACAATAATTGCAGCGAATTAACCATTGTATATCATTATTACAGTAAAAAAAATATTCCATAATATAAAGTTAATATTACATCGGACGTTCTTTGTCCAACAGTTTTTTAGCGTCACGTCCCTAATTACTGATGGCCGACGCACCACGTCCCACCCCCGAGGCGTCGACGTGTCCTGATCCTATCTACCTCGTGTGTGGTCCTGCGGAAATCACTGATGTTTATTTATTACCTTGATGCATGATATGCCCACCTCACACCTTAGACCCCAAGCTTAACACTGTCGTCAGTGACTGTGTTAAACCTATACTTACAGTAAAACCAGTGTCCCAAGGGTTTGACATGTCCAAACATCGTCCCCTGACCTTGAGTTATAGAGTGATGTTGATACTTTTTCGGAGATGAGTTCTAGTAGTATCCGTAGAAAGGTTATTGATATTAAAAACTGAGTAGGCGCTTATTTAATGTCAAGTTATTATGATCAATATAAACAATTCTACATTACACTTAAAATTAAAATACACTTAATTAGGTACTTAAGGGAAGTAGGGACTAGGGTATTTATTAGGAAACTAATGCGATACATTTAGTTTACATAATTAATCTTACAATCAAACAAGGCTGGCTATTCTATATTCGACTTTCGTAGGGATGTTCTACGATAGCTTTCGGTTTACGTATGTAGAATCTAACTCGCATTATTCCACACTAATAAAGTATACTGTGTGCCAATTATTCGATGATCAAGCTATTTAGTAAGCTATAGATATCTTTTTGTATTGCCCATGAATTTTTGAACACTCTTATGTAATCTGTAAATACCGCAAGTAGGCAGAGGCGTAATAACTTGCAAAATGTCAATATTGTCATATATTATGTATAATGTCATATATTATACTTTACTAGCTGTGCCCCGCGGTTTAAGAAATAAAAGTAGCCTAAGTTACTCCTTGATACATCAGCTACCTACCAGTGAAAGTCCCGTTAAAATCCGTCGAGCCGTTTCAGAGATAACCCGGAACAAACAGACAAACAGAAAGAAAAGGAAAAATTTGAAAACTTGGTTTTTAGTGTCAGTAGCGTGTATATTTTCATATGCATTTAGTGAAAATCTGTTATTTTGGAATTACAAACAGACACTTCAATTTTATTTATCTGTATATAGATGTATAGATATAGCGGTCAATGCTATTTTATGGGGACTAATGGTCGCAAACGCTATCTTCATCATACTCATCATTATAGCAATTTATGGTAAGGCCAGTTTAAATCTGTGATAAACAAATTAATAAATTAGTGAAATCAGGCATTTATGAAGTCATAGAAAAACACCACTCGTGCGCACATCCGATCAATTTTCTTTATAGTTTCCATCAAAAGAACATCAAAGATTGTTAATGAACTGGGTGTAATGCAATTATGTGGACATATCCGGACGGAAGTCTCGGAATATTTACAGAGATCACGAGTGAATAAAGGTCGGTTTATACCCTACGACTGTTTCTTATCGTCGGAAGCTTCCAAGTTTATAAAATATATTCCAGAACTATGTGATTGCCTCGTTGGTGAGTGATGGCAAATACTTCTGCGAAACATGAGGTCTTGTATTCGATCCCCGGACGTGGCCAATTGGTATTGGGTTTCTCAAGAACGCGAGGTAGTGTCCAGTTCAAATGTATAATATGTGCAAGTCAGCAATTTTTAGGAGCTGTGTAAAAATTAAAATAAAATTTTTTAACAATAAAAAGTCTTAGGGTTTGAGCAGTCACCTGTTACGCAAGCGACTCAATTTCGAATACCAGCGGGGCCTGTACCAATAAGTTTTACTACAAACTTATGTACGGTGATTTCAAACCACGTGCTTTATGGTGAAGGAAAACATCGTAAGAAAACCTGCATATGTCTGAAAAGTAATTCAAAGGCGTATGCATAGTGCCTGCGACGGCGATGGACTCACCATCTGTCACGTTGGCGCTTAATCATATTCAGTGAAATGTGGGTGTTGTTGATACAACACCTCTGCTTACGTGACTGCTGCTACTGCTTACGATGGCGTGAGCCTGTATATATATGCAATCAAATTCAATTTGAAAAAAATACGGTATTGCACGAGTAAAGAAAAAATCTGATAGTTCCATTCACTCTTACTCTAAGTTCCACTATCGTTCTGGTGGTTCATATGCCAGATCAAAGTCGCCAGTAAGAATGAATAGTCTTATTTATATAAACGAACCTTCTTATTTTTAGGGTTCCGCAGACAGGACCTATTACTAAGACTCCGCCGTCCGTCTGTCACCAGTCTGTATCTTATGAGCTGTGACAGTTGAAATTTTCACAGACGATGTAAGTATTTATACGGCTATATCAACAAATACTGAACAACAGAATAAAGCTAATATTTAACGGGGCGTACAAAAAAAGTGTGTTTTTTGCCGTTTTTATAGATAATGGTACGGAAACCTTCGTGCGCGAGTTCGACTCGCACTTGAACGGTTTTTTTAATCACGTCAAATTTAATAGTATTTTATTAATACTGGCAATGTTAAATGATCCTTATGAAGTGTATTGCGGCACGACGCTGTAGGTGACGCAAAACAGCGCTTAGCATTCACACAGTACCGTCGAAGCCGGTGGTCCTGCCATTTGTATTCAACCAGTGTACGACTACCCACAATTATAAATTACGCTCAGACAATTTAAAAACTATGCCGATTGTTAATTAGATTGCTACTTGTGTGGTTATGAGGATGGAATAGTTTAAGAATTGTTTTAAGATTGTTATTGTTGGTAGTTAGAAGAAACTCGTGGAACAAGCGCTATTGCGCATATCATACGATCAGCGAAGGAAAACAACCAGTCACCTCCGTGCCTCGGAGAGCATGGTCCCGTTTGCTTATTGAACATCATTGGCTACCATTACAAGTCGGAGGCTGACAACGGGTTTAACCCAGATTACCAATTTTCCTCGTAAAAGGGGTTGCGTTCGTCAGGTGGCAGTGGCTTCGTATAAAAATCAGGTGATCAGTCACATTAGGTTGAATCAAATGCCTTCAATGTATGGGATAAGGTCAGGGAGTTGATTATTGTCGTTACAAAATAAAAATGTTTCTTTAGTTTTCCGTTTATATTGGTTTCCTAGAAGACGTTAGGCATAATATTATCTCCTACCCAAGATTCGGAGCGGACCGAATTTGGTCTTTACCTTCTCGAAAATGATCTCCAAATAATGCTATATTCGACTTAATATACGAGTATATAATTCGACTTAATAAAATAATGATATATTGTACAACTTGTGGGAAGAATTTTTCATATTTCACTATGTACCTGTAAATATGCCGTCATGAGGTAAGACCGCTGACCTTGAATGTGAAGTTGTCATCTTATAAGTCGGTCTCTGTCTGTCTGTTTGGCGAAGCGAATATATATGCGCATTGTCGATGAGCTGAGCTGCTTTGCCAACATTGCAGTTTAAAAGTTTTCGACGTGATAGAAAGTGTCGTGTGCTCACTTATATAGTCGAAATGAACCTCCACTAATTCCGACTTGACACAACCCACCGCCATTCGATCGGAGTAAAGCTGACGATAACACGGTGTTACAGTAACAACGTTCGAGAATCGGCCTATTACACAATCAACATTACGATCTCAAACCCTACACCGCTGCGAGATAATCAAACAGTTCCCATTCGGGCCGGCTCCGTCGGACCCAATAATCGAGGAGGTGAGTCGTTTGGCTGACGTTCGGTGAATTTTTACGGCTCTTCGTGACCGTGGCTCGGCTATCGATGCGATTATTGCCGATCGAACGATGGTGATTCCGATTCCGCTTCGGCCGCATTGCAAGGGTTGAGCGATATGTCCTGTCTTCGGGTTGATTATGTTAGTGTTATTGCATGGATTGGTGTGAGTCGTTAGACCGTTTGGCTCTAAATGGTGTTTTCTTAGTTATTAGTAGGTGCAAGCGAGTAGTTAGTAGTCGCAAATTTCTATCTGTACTAGTTAGTAATTACTATACGATTAAATAAATTACATGAGATATTCAACAACATAGTAAATTTAGGAAGGAAGTAAATATTTAACGACTACGGATGTTACGATAATAATTGTTTGTAACTTGCCTTCCAAATATTGCAGGAACTAAATAAAACTAGTGTTCATATTCGACAGTTTTTTTAATTTCAAAGAAGAATAACAAAAGAATGATACATGTATTTATGCAACGTCATCTACTAACAATGAGTGGAAATAAAACTTACTCATAACAGTTACGATTCGTACAATAATCCATAACCACTTAAAGATGATAATAATAACCTATAACTAATTAATTGTTGAGGAGAGAAACGTGAGAACACCTATGCAGGTGTTCTCACGATATATGAGATATGCATCTCTGAGACGAATATGCAGTAATTCAAAGACGTATAGTGCCTGAGACAGCGATAGACTCATCATCTGTCACATTGATACACCTCTGCCTACATTTCTGGTGAAGAAATTAATTTAAAACAACATATACAAAATATGAAAGATACAAATTGCAATAAAATGATGAAAGAATTGCAATAGGTACCATCGTTTATTCAATCTATACTAATACAAAGAGGAAAGATTTGTTTGTTTGTTTGTATGTCTCTGAAACTACTGGATCGATCTTAAAAATTCTTTCAGCAATGGATAGCTACATCATCAGCGAGTAACATAGGCTATTCTATACCCGTACTCCCACGCGAAGGGGAACTACGCAGGTGAAACCGCGTGACGTCGAGTTAGTGAGTATATAAAGTGAATAATACCTTGCATTAATAGCTTTCACGTGAAAGGGCATAAGATGTCGCTATGAGGGTCCAACATTTTATGAGTTGCGTGTAGCGACATTTTAGTGTCCACAAGTTTATAGGTATGGTAATTAACAGCTATTACTATCGTTTTATGCTGATATAATCAATTGAAAGCGTCCGTGTGTGAATTAATACCCGTCGCACCCATAAATATTATAATTTTATTGCGTACTTTCATATCACACAATAAATTTCGAAGATACACGATGTATTTTTTGGATATTGTTTTTAAATTCATAGTTAGCAATACTTAAATGATTATAGTCAAAGTCAAAGTCAAAATCAAAAATAACTTTATTCGATTAGACTTTTACAAAGTACTTTCAAATCGTCAGAATGACATTAATTTACAGGATTATACATGCTACCGCCAGGTTCGGAAGGTTGATTTTAATGAGAAGAACCTGGCAAGAAACTCAGTAATTACTCTTATCAAAAATATTATAAAATTTAAAAAAAACAGAGTAAATCACCTGAGAAATGGCTTAGATTTCTTCATGGACACAGTTCCAATGCACAAATGTCGATAAAAATTTGATATTTTATACAAATATACAACGTATATGACCTACAATGTAAGTTCATGCTTTCAACATCGGGTCACAGAAGGGGTGCACAGAGGTGTTACAACACCCAGTTTTCACCGAAAACTGTGCCAATGTGAGTATCGCCATCTCAAGCATACATACGTACAGGTGTCAACGAAAATAGTGAAGAGAACCATACAAGACTCAAACTGAAATTGCTCAATTACCTAAGGCTAACGCTCAAAACTCGTGACGGCACCTAATACGTCTTCTGATTACAAAGACAGCAGACAAAAATACAACTTAAGCTTCTGTAAATATTGTAAGTAAAAATATCTATCTAATTTGTACTCATTCAGCTACCGCGCTACAAAACTCTTTTAGAGAAACTCAATCCGTAATCGTAAAAGCTCATTAGCATGTCGCATTATCAACCTTAATCCCCAATAAAAAGGCTGATTTAAAGGTACAAGCACCTTTCAGAAGACCGTTCTAAAATAGTTCACACTATAGTTTAAATATAAACTTTACAAACAGTTAGGAAACTACGAATAAATCGTTCGAAATTACACACTCACAGACGCGCGCATACATATAAATGCTCGTCTGCATTCCCGAAAGGGGTAGGTAGAGGTGTTATAATAACAATACCCACTTTGCACCGAAGATGATTATGTGCTAATGTGACAGATGGTGAGTATATCGCCGTCTCAAGCTCTATACATACGTCTACAAGAAAATAAGCAGAATAGGCGTAATGCCAGTATGAGGTGTCAAGTCGTGGTATTTTTGTTAAGATTCAGATCAAAAAAGTCTACATAATTACAACAGTAAATTTTAATATCTTCTTTTTTATACCCTCACGCTCAAATCAGAGACGTTCTTATTTCAAAAATTTGGTCTAGATTCCTTACTGCTTGTTAAACTTATATTTATACTGTGGCACAACACCATAAATGTGGTTTAAGTGTAAGCTTGCCGTAACTCGTAGGGTTGTCACTTTATTATTATAACTTGTAAGTCGATAAAATTGAACACTTTCAAAATAGCTTTATCTGCATGTTTATACGTTATATTTTATTTTATTCATAATGTGCCCCACAGTTTCACCCGCGCAGACTTAATATCATTAGTTGGTTTATTTCACGGTACCCTAATTTGTTGAATAAAAGTAGCCTAAGTTACTCCTTGTAACATTTCCAGCTATTACAGCTACAGCTAGTAGCCGGAAAAGACAAATTTATTATATATTATTTTATTTTCGAAATATTAAGTTTAGTGAAAAGTTGTTAATTTGGAATTACAAACAGACACTTCAATTTTATTTATCTGTATACGTTTTTAGTTAAGGATGACTAACTGATGAATACACTTCTGCCTCGTTGATCTAGTGGTCGCAAGCACTGCCGTAGACGAAGAGGTCCTGGTTTTGACCCTCGGGTCGTCGAGTAATGGGTGTCGATACTTTAAATCTGAACTAAGTACTTACAATAATTTCAATCATTTATTAATGTTTTTTCTGAGGGTAATAGTGAAATTATACGAATAAAACATTTATTTGGTCGCGTCGCCTTAAATGTAAATGGAATAACACATTAAATATATGAATAAATAATTATAATCCGAATCGCTCGGATAAACATCAAGATTTTTTTATATCAGGTGTAAATTGTGTAACTGCATTTTTATTGACTACTTGTCTTGATTTGAGATCCGGTTACATGTTACGATGTGTAAACGTAGTGATTTGAATACTTAAACCTTTTTTAAGACTGCATGGGTATGTTCTTGTTGGCTGAAGGGTTGGAGCAGTCATTTCACTCCACGTGCTTTATGGTGTAGGAAAACATCTAAACATACATACACACCACACATATACATACAGTTAAATAAAATTGAAGTGTCTGTTTTTAATTCCAAAATAACAGCTTTTCACTAAATGCATATGAAAGTATACACGATACTGACACTAAAAAACCAAGTTTTAAATTTTTTCTCTGTCTGTCTGTCTGTTTGTTCCGGGTAATCTCTGAAACGGCTGGACGGATTTTAACGGGACTTTCTCTGGTAGGTAGCTGATGTTTCAAGGAGTAACTTAGGCTACTTTTATTTATTAAAAATATTAGGGTTCCGTGACAATAAGGAAGTAACTAAATTTACGCGGGTGAAACCGCGGGGCACAGCTAGTCTATACAGATAAATAAAGTTGAAGTGTCTGTTTGTAATTCCAAAATAACAGCTTTTCACTAAATGCATATGAAATTATACACGCTACTGACAACAAAAAACCAAGTTTTTAAAAATTTTCTCTGTCTGTCTGTCTGTTTGTTCCGGGTAATCTCCGAAACGGCTGGACGGATTTTAACGGGACTTTCACTGGTAGGTAGCTGATGTTTCAAGGAGTAACTTAGGCTACTTTTATTTATTAAAAATATTAGGGTTCCGCGACAATAAGGAAGTAACTAAATCTACGCGGGTGAAACCGCGGGGCATAGCTAGTCGTAAATAAGCCTGCATAATTTGTCTGAGATGTAATTCAAAGTCGGCGATGAACCTAAGACGGCGATGGACACACCTTCTGTCACGTTGGCACATAATTATATTCGGTGAAATGTGGGTGTTGTTACTCTGCTTACCCCTTCGGGAACCTTTCTGGGATGGCGTGAACATATTTTATTTCGAATGGGAAGCTATAGATACAATTTTTGACCCAGTCCTTAAAGAACGTTCCGAAATGGCCATTAAAAAACTGCTTATGGATGAATTGTTTGTGTGATGTGTGTATACGCATATGCAGATCTCAAACTAAAGGATTTTCATCTCGTTTAAAGCTTTTGATACCAACTACTTAGCTTTGTCGTTTGATTTTTGTTTAAAAAATGATAATGATTATAATTAAACTAGCTGTGCCCCGCGGTTTCACCCGCGTAGAGTTAATTTCATGGGTGTCCAAAAGCCCTTATGTTTTTTTTAAATAAAATTAGCCTAAAACACTCCTTGAAACATCAGCTATCTGCCAGTGATAGTTTCGTTAAAATCCATCCAGCCGTTTACGCGTGATGCCGTGACCAAGGGAAATGGGGATTCCTTTTAATATATAAGATGATCAACGTTACTGCTAAAATTAAACGATATTAATTTTAAATCACTTATTGTTTTGATACAAGCTCTATTCATTTTGAATCGCTACGTATAAACGTACCTTTTTCGATTAACAGTCACGATTTTGCTACATTCCTCAAGTAGACTTTGTATAACATGTCGAAATACATTAAAATGCACAGAATGCACGTAAGTATCTCATAACCGCGTCTAACATGCTAAATACAGCACTTAAAATGCCGAGTATTTTAGTTCACAAGTTGTAATCGATTCAAATCGATTAATCGCGGCAAGTAGTATTCAAGACATGCGAGTTTTACATACAACTCCAAGGCTCTCACATCGTAATGCGCTTACGAATCGATTTTAATGTGGAACGACTCAAGATCGATTGTCAATACGCGTGTACAAGCACTATGTGAAGTATTATTACATAATTATTACATTTATTTTATTAAAAACTAGCTGTGCCCCGCGGTTTCACCCGCGTAGATTTAGTTTCTTCCTTATTGTCGCGGAACGCTAATATTTTTAATAAATAATAGTAGCCTAAGTTACTCCTTGAAACATCAGCTACCTACCAGTGAAAGTCCCGTTAAAATCCGTCCAGCCGTTTCAGAGATTACCCGGAACAAACAGACAGACAGACAGAGAAAAAATTTAATACTTGGTTTTTTAGTATCAGTATCGTGTATACTTTCATATGCATTTAGTGAAAAGCTGTTATTTTGGAATTATAAACAGACACTTCAATTTTATTTATCTGTATAGATGTGTAAAGGTCGACTCGTGAAAAAACACGTCATTAGTCATCAAGAAAAAAGAAAGAAATAAGAAGAGTGTGTATGCAATTGAAGCAGTAGGTCTCTAATTGTTGTTTGAAATGCCACTTTTCTTACACGTCATATACATTTGTCTCATAATATGAATCAAACTTTTATGATGATAAGAGCTGATAGATTTATTATAAATCATGAACAACGAAAGATAAAAAAACCGAAGAGTTTTTTGTTTCGCTCTTTCTTCTCTTGTAAGGCTTTTGCATTTTTGATCTTTGGTCGTAGTCTTAAAAAATTACGATAAAAGAGAATTCTATTTTTGAATAAAATTATTTGAAGTTAGAATTTAGACTGACGAACTAAAAACTTAACTGCTTAGATATTTTGTCATCGCCTGTACATGCAGTAATGGATTATGGGGAAACGATAGGTGTTCGTGATGTTACTAGTATTGTTGGTTAAGTCAATTGCTTCCACAGACGTGGGAAGTGATGCGTGATAACTTTCTGTCACAGTATAAATATAAGCTTTTATAAACAGTAAGGAATCTACGCATATTTTATGAAATCAAAATGTTTGTCCTTGAGTGTCAAAATAATGTATATCAGTCGATTAGAAGTTTTAAAAAATGTCAGTTAAACACGTAACGGCGTAGAGACGCCTTTAGACAAAGTAAAATTTAGCTCACGCTTCGCTAGCAGAAAAAAAACAAAATGTACGGGAATGACATATGTCACGTGACTGATTTATGTCAATTCCATACATTTTTATCGTTTCGAGAGCGCAAGCGCGAGAAAATGTTACTTTGCCTACAGACCGCTTATAATATCGTAGATGAGTGTGTCATTTCGAACGATTTGTTCCTAGATTCCGTACTGCTAATAGTAAGCTTATTATTTATACTGTGACAATACCTTGATACGACAATGGGTCTTGAATACGTAAATTGTACGTACTTTTTGCTACCCTTCTGTTTATAGCCTACAAAATATGGACATTATGTGCAATTAACAACTGTAATTGAATGCGTAATTGCTTCTAGTATTTTTTATTCTGTGGCTTTTAAGTAATTATTCCTTATTTGAATTCTACTTTGTATATTCTGTTCCATTTTCTCAAGAGCAATAAAAACAGCCAGTTCCAAGTTTTATATTTTTTTCTGTTTTTATAAATTAATTATAAACAACGTATACATTTTCCAAATTATCTTAAAAAATAATCTCATTTAAATTAATTTTTTTATTTCAATTTTGAATTTCGAAATAGTGTGCCAAATGGTATCCGGCCAGTATCTAAGTATTGTCTCTACCTACCCCCGCTTAAGAACTCAAGAACTTAAAAGCTTTTATTTAAATCAATTCCAAATTCATAATAGATACCAAATTGTGAGGTAGTTGGAAATGTGCGTCTGCGCCGTAAAGGACGGTTCACACCGCGACGATAGCCGCCGCAGTCGCGACGTAAGCGCATAATTTTCACATTCAATCAAACGTGAAACCCACTTCTTGTTACATTGTGCTTTATTCATAGGTCGGGTTCATTTTATCCTTACGTAATTCTGCCGTTAGTGTTGGAAGGTGAATTTTGTTTTTATATCTTAATGATAACTAGTTAATTAAAATCTGCATCGGTTTCGAAGATACTGTTTGAGATAGATAAAATACATAGAAGTCAGTTGTTCTATTTTGAACGTTGACGTGTAACTTATTATTTATTTTATTTTAATTCAATGCTTTTTGCAAAATCTAGGTCATTGGACTTAAAGTTATGGGACTATAGATACTTATGGTAATCATTACATAAATACGAGGAGGTACTTCAATCAAACAGCCTAAAGCAAGTCCACTGCTGGATATATAATATTATACCCCTCCCATGGTGCACCACAGCACTCGGTCATCAGTAAGTTTGAAGAAAATAATTAACATTGAGGCGTCGACTATGGATGTGCATTTAAACAGGAGATTAAGGTGCGCGAGAGCATCTCACGTCGGTCACATTTATTTCTTTATTTATTCGCGGCCAATAAGGCCTACATTCAAATAGTTCATTAGGCAACCAATGACATATCCAGCCCTTTATATGCGAAGTCCGTTGGTGTGCTTTATTTGACATACTGTTAAGGAAAACGAGGCAACACACGGTTGTGAAGGATGTCTAGTAAATTGATGACAAGCATTCCATAAACACAGGGGCCCAACCATGAGTTCTTATTGCAATGATAATTCAGTTGTGCGAGAGCGACAGATGTATCCACGGCACATACATCTGTCTCATAAATGAGTGAAACTATCATGGCAATAAGAGCTCATGGTAAGGCCCCTGGTTCTGAGTGTATGTTCACAATACTAATTATAATTTTGGATTCAAATACGCAATCTCTTTAAAAAAAGAAGCATTGCGCTCATTTTGTTTTTATTTAAGTAAGACCATATATTTAAAATTTAGCGAGACTAAATATTTTCCTAACTAAATACTTTGCGAGGACCTGCGGTAAGGCAAAAATGTATACTCTTAGTGAAATTTATTATTAACGCTACAACCGTGAGTGTATCAAACAGAGACAATCAACGTCGCAGGCTTCGTCGTTTATACAAAAAATACATACCTATGCTCACGCCTGTATTCCCCGAAGGAGTAGGCAGAGGTATTATAATAACAACTTTTCACCGAAGATGACAAAGTGCCAACGTGACAGACGGTGAGTTTATCGCCGTCACAGGTCCAAGGCCACCACGGCTCTTATACAAAAAATATTAATTTATATTTCTTAACTGACACGTTACACGAGATATTTACCTTCCCTTGCCTTTACAATGATAAAGATTATAATATTTATCTGTTCGCCATTCGATACAACAGTGTGTATCTCGATGACATGCTACAAATCACTGCGTGACGGGCTTATATACGAGCTTGGCAATGGGAACGGAAAACGATTGAACATACTGGTGTTTCGTGCAAGGCTCTATGATAGTCTATTGGTCACGTGGGCTTAGTGAATTGTAATTAAGGGATATGTTCAGACTCAAACAATCAAAAAGTGGGTAGGGTTTGAGTAGTCGCTTGCTACCGTATAGCTGCTACTTATGTGCAGTGATTTCACACCACGTGCTTTACGGTGAAGGAAAACATCGTGAAAACCTGCATATGTACGGAAAGTAATTAAATGACGTATAGTGCCTGAGACTACGTGGACTATCTGTCAGGTTGGCACTTCTTATTCGACGAAATGTGGGTGTTGTTGGTACTACACCTCTGCTTGCCTCTTGAGGGACCATTCTACGATGGCGTGAGCATATATATATAATACTAGCTGTGCCCCGCGGTTTCACCCGCGTAGATTTAGTTTCATGCTTCATGTCGCGCAACCCTAATATTTTTAATAAATGAAAGTAGCCTAAGTTACTCCTTGAAACATCAGCTATCCGCCAGTGAAAGTTTCGTTAAAATCGGTTCAGCCGTTTCAGAGATTACCCGGAACAGACAGAGAAAAAAATTAACACCTGTTTATTCGGTGTCAGTAGCGTGTACACTTTCAGATGCATTTAGTGAAAAGCTGTTATTTTGGGATTACAAACAGACTCTTCAATTTTATTTATCTGTATAGATATAGATTTTTTGCAATGACGCCGTAAAGTCTTCCATATTATTAATGTGCTTATGTAAAGTGGTTCATAATTACCAATACCGTATTCCAGTCGCAGACAGGCGTACAGCACTTGTCTGTTCTATATGCGGACTAGTAAATCATTCTGTCTGGGAGGTAGCAATGAATTGACTGCTTGAAGCTTAAAAATAAATACTTAGTTATTTTTTTATTTAGCAGAGGTGACAAACAAACGTACAATCCGCCTGACGACAAGCGGTTACTGCAACCTATAAGCGCTTACGACATCAATACTGAGGGCCTAGTGCGAGTTTTCCACTGCCGCCGTCACATGTCACCGCGTCGATGTAAACGCAGATTTGTATAGGGTCGGAACAGCGCCTCTGTCGGCCTAAACATGACACTATTATGAGCACATACAAACCTGCCTTTACGTCGACGCGATGAGTGACGGCGGCTGAGGAAAACTCGCACTAGGCACTCTGTTACTCATGCACTGCCGCGATATTCACTAAGGTTTCTCAGCGTCGCACTCGTCGTCGAGTGTCGGTTTTAAAGATACGAAATACAACCTTATACTCTATGTATTATGTATTCAATTTCCTATGATTGAAACCAACGCTCGTCGTCGAGTTCGGCGCTGAGAAACCTTAGCGAATAACGCGGCAGGTGCCTTCCATGATGCACTGATGATCCAACTTGCCGCAGGACATTAACGCGTAGATGTTGTTATAGTCAAATGTCAAAAATATTTTTAACAAATCACTTTTAAATCGTCAGAACGAAAGAAAATACACTACATTATTAAAAACGCTACCACAGGGTTCGGAAGGTTTTTGCTGAGAGGAATCCGGCAAGAAACTCAAGCGCAGTATCCCCACTATTTATCACTACACGTTCTTTACTCGTGACGGGACCGATAGTAAAGTGAAGTAGGTTCTATAAACTGGTAATATATTATATAAAGTATCCAGTGTCATTCTCTGTGTTCCAAGAACCCATCTAGATACATTTTATGGAGATTGGTTCGGTAGCTAATCCGTGGAAGGGTAAAAGAGTGGAAATACGGTGAGTATTTCCACTCTTTTAACCTTAAGCCTTTTTTGATAAAAATGCTTAAGCCATGAGTATTTCAATCGCGGTGTAAAACTATACTCATCCTGTTCTATTACCACACGGAAAGAGATTCAGATTCTCTATATCTCTTACGAACTCCTACCACAAGTTCAAAAAAACAAGCTTAAAACAGGGAGTGTATTTATTTCACCTAAACTTATTCCATTTGAAGACCTTTCAAAGAGTAAAGTGTAAATAATTATATTGTTATGAAATGTACACTTTGCCAGCTGAGTTTCTTGCTGGTTCTTCTCGGAAAGCAGTAGTTTCCGAACCGGTGGTCAATTCTTCGACAGTCATAAGTGCCTTACCAGGGTCTAAGCTGAATAAATCATTTTCACATTTTTACATTGTACACGATGCACTGAATTATGTAGCACCTTTTGAGGGATCCTTGTGAAATTAATAAACACACGTTAAAAAAACTTGAATGTTTGTTCGTTATATTGGAATTACTTGAAGTAAAACTCCATGTCTGTGCGCGGAGTGTATCAGTCAAGACGACTAGTGATGGGAGATGGCGTTAAAAATAATGTCGATAAATCCCGTCCAAGATCAAAGCCCGAACAAATCGGTTGGGCGAGGCGGGACCGAAGTACTTTTCAAATGGATATGGTACCTTCTCTTTTGGCTGGTAATGGATTCCATATTTGAACGTGTAATAATTAGGTAATATTTATTAAGTCTTATCACACTAAGAGATGCAGAAAAAACATTTATGTACAAAATGTGCGATCATATTTGAAAATCTTCATTGACAGTAAGTAGTGTATGTGAAAGTTACTCACAATTTCGACCAATTTGGAATATACGTAGTACAATATTTACTCTTTATGTTTTCAAATTATGAACTGTTAAAAAGTTAACTAATCTAGATTTCAACAAAGTGCGAATAACGTACATGAACAAAAATTGTTACTCGTTGAAATTGTATAGAAAATGTATAATTTCCACAAAAAAAATCAAAAATAATATGTCAGTTCCATAATTTAGCACATCAAGGCTCTGTGATTTACTCGGCGCGCGCGGGAGGCACTCGACTAATAAAAAACACCCCGACGCCCTCCTGACTGATGCGACAATTAATTTAATCCCATTTCTCTGCGTCTTTCGAGGTGACAGGGCTGGTGACACTGAGTTTTTATCCGGCAGTTGATTCAAACTGTCTTATGCATTACCCGAATACTCTGCATGCCTTTCTAAAGGATCACGAGTGTTTTGTGAGCGGCGTCCCTGTCTTAATGAGTATGTTGTGATAGTGCAAGACTGTTATTGAAACCTGTAGCGACAACTCTGGGGGATGAATGGTGCGAAATATTCTACATTGACTATTCGATTCCAAAACATGTTTTTTGTTTTTGTTTTAAATGATGTAATTTATTTAAAGTTAATTATTGTGTATAAATAACTCAACAAGTTATTACAACTTATAGACTAACAATAAATTCAATTGAAGTATCGAAATTTTATGGTGCAAAAATTGTTAAAAACAATTTAAATATCCACAACACACGTGACAACCCTTAGAGGCGCGAGAAGCAGACATCAGCGCGGCAGGCGGCTATTAAACAAGACTAATTGAGCGATAAATTCACGAGACGAGTACCGATATAAAAACGAGAGAGACCCGAGAAAAATCCTAGATGAAGGAATATTGAAAGCGGGCCGGAATTGATTACTGTCAATTACGCTGCCACTCCGCCGTCCGAGCCAGATGCTAACTAAGTTCTATTAGTATTTGCGCTTGAGGTAGCAGGATGATATCTCGTTATGCGTGCTGTTTGTGGCCTCTCACGATAAGGAGTTGTCGATTCTTTATGCTGCAAATTAAGTGGTGTTGACACTTAACAAAGATTTGTTTGTAACGAATTGGCTCAAAAAGTACTGAACCAATTTTAAAAATTCTTTAACCATTTGAATGCTACTTTATCACTGATTAACATAGGCTATATTTTATCTCCGTACTCCCACGAAAAGGGAACTACGCGGGTGAAACCGCGTGAACTCCGCTAGTTAAAGTATATGGTCCCAGTGGACAAATTCAAATTCTATCAGGCGACTGAGACCGTGGTTTCAGTTCTTAGTGGTCCCAGTCGCCTGAACTCACCTATATTCTGTGTATTATTTTCAAAAAATAAATGTGGCATAACAATTCTGACTTCTTTATTTCAACGCTTAGAATTCATAACTGTCATTGGCGCATAATCATGTATTTACGGCATATAAAACTTATTTAGTTTATTAGCATTCAGTATTTACACAAGTGTTGATTTAGAACTAAAATGTCTTCTATGACGAAGGTAGCCTTTGCCATCTAAAACCCCGAGAGAAATGTTTATGTAGGTAGCCCAGATGTCAGCTTTGTTTTTCAACATGTTAGTTACGTGCACGACAGTTTTTGTAATAAACATTGTCAAATGTGTTCAAAACACAAGGGACAGCTTTACGCGCTCACCAAGATACACATCTTACGCTTTAAGCGAAAGCAATTTATATATCCGCCAGTGAAGTACAACAAGAATTTCACACCGTTAACTCGACAAAAACATTGGACTGTCAAAACGAAACAAATCTGCCGAGCAAATGAATTTTGCTCACCTATTAAACCTACTGAAACGGTACATTATACACGACACTGACTTATATCTGTGAATAATCCGACGAGTCAGCATAACGTATTATCCGGCTCATTATACATAACATTCGTGCGACAAACGCAACAATGGCTTTTCAACCACGTTTTTGTATGAACATGACTGATTGCTCTTTGAGACCAACAAAGGCCGCGAGCATAAACATTCTGCACAATAACATTTCTGCGAATCATCACCTCAAACTATCCAAACGCAATACGTAACATACACAGCCCTTTTGATTACAAACTTTCAAACATCATCTTAAATAAAACCATCGATGTACGCTACAGCGGCGATTGGTACGGCTAGCAATATTGTAGTATAGTGTTGGGGTGTGTGTGTACGGGAGCGGTTGTCGATTAATAACGTTTACAAGATGAAAGCGGCGGGCTGTTAGTCGCGATGCGTTCCAGAAATAAATGCCAGCTTCATCTTATAACTCAGCTGGGGATACTTACGAGTCACTGAGCACACCATATGCTATTGTTTTCACAAGATATAGTTTATGAGAGACGGTGATGTGTGAAGCATGTTTGAATATCGCTTACAGATTATTTACGTTAATAACAGGATAAGTAGGTAGGTGTTAGTGAAAGAAAACATTATTGTACCAAAGGGAATTGTAAACATTACGATAATGGTAATGTTATAATATTCATGAGGTTTTAATTTAAACTCAATCATAATAAATTAAAAAAAAAAATACAACTTTCAGACGTATTATGTAAATTGAGCTGTATTCTTTCTGCCTACCCCTTGAGAGATTAATTACGATGAATGTTTAAGACCTGTAATAACTTCGCTATGATGCACCATTTATTGTACTTGCAAGTATCCAAATACTTATCTATCATCTTCGTAATGGTTTTTCCACAAAAAATATACTAAACCTACTTAAATATTCAAACCTAAACCGCTGACGAAAGTGATTAATGACTACTCTACATCAGTTTGTCAAAAAAAGCTAGTCATGGTTACAATAGCGACCACATGAAATATACAACGTGCAACTAATAGGTGGGTCGGGCGTTAAGGAGGGCATAAATTAGATTGTGTTGTGACGCCGCGGTACGCGAGACCATCTGTTTGTCGATATGTCACGGTACAACACTACGGATTTATATAGAGCTTTTGAATTTAGTTTCACATAAATGTATTCTAATTAAGTTCCTCAAAATACCTTTACATAATTAGACTTTTACAAAGATAATATAATAGAAAATTGTCTGTTATAACATTTTTTTATTTACGGAATATCACATAACCAGTCGCAGAACGAATTTCATTGTAGATGTTTTATGGTGATCTTAGCATACCTCCATAAGATACAAGCGTGGGCATATTATTATAGTTTTATGTTATCCTACGCGGACTTGCAGCTCTATAGACTAGCATTGTATTGTATTTTCAACAACATAATTATATTATAATACATAAACAGTGGCGTTTCAACAACTCTATGCTCTGAACACCACTAATCTTACATGAAAGAAAATTTTATTTTTGATCCGGTGCCCCATGCGACGATTGCTGGCGACATTTGTGTCTTTGGCTCGACGGCAGTTTTTTCTACTTCTTAATTGCCACGCATTTATCTTCCCAGATCCGTTAGTCTCACGACAATCCACTGAGACAAAAGTTGTTCTGCAGTCGGAAAAGAGATTACAAAATCATTATGTCTTAACCTTTTATAAAATTTGTCAGCAAATATAAAATTGTCGGTTTACAACTCACGCCACACTAAATAAGATATTTCGACTGGTTTAATAGCCTTCAGGCCGGCGACAATATGTTAGTGTCACTTAATTTAAGATATCGTGTATAAAATATAATTTGAACAATTTGTTACTGACTTTACTATTGCAGATCATTGTTTATTTTCAGCGTTGTATTTCTTCTTGTGTGCATGTGTCTGTGCAATAAATTTAGTTTTTATTAGCTTCGCTCCCGAAATTTACGTCGTAATACCTCGACCTCCGCGCGTTGCTATCAATTCGTTTTTTTATTTATTTAACTACGTGTTACAATTTATCTTTTTAAAATATATTGAGGAAAACAAAGATTTTATGTGTTTCAAAATGGATTTATACGTTTAGTATAATTTGAAAATAATAAAGAACGGATCAAAATATTTTAACGTGTTTATATTGTATCTGGAGGAATGTAAAATACAACAGAATCTATTCGAAACATACATTAAAATATATAACTAATATTTATTCAGCGGAGAACAATGTGTCCTAATAATAATAAAACTATACTATTTGAAATATGAAGGTATACTTTTTTCTTAAGTTGATTTCTAGGTTGGATCATTTAGTGTTCAATTGGATCTTAGGTTTTAGTTTCATTATACCTTTATTTTATTGAACGAAACAAAGTGATCACGTGATAATTTAAGCATTCGGAGTCTGAGATAATGTAAAATATATACACATGCAGCTCCCTTGTCGCAGGAAACATAAATGTCAGCGAATGTGATAAAGTTGTTGTAATATTCGGTTGCAATTGCTAAAATACTATTAGAATTACAACATAAAGCTTATAAATATAAATTGTAAGCACTTGGATATCCTGGAAGTTAATTATGTAGTAGTGGTTGCAATTAAAAGGTAATAAAGGGATATAAAGATAATATAAAGGGATACCGATTTGGGTCAAGCCTTTCAACTGTGCTATAAAGTATTTGTAGTAGTAAGTTTGGTCTGTTGCACATAAATAAGTTTACCAATATCGTTAAGAGTTCTCATTATTAATACTTCGTTAAGTGAAATTAGCAGATACGAAACAATATTAATTTTCCCTTACGGTTTACTATGAGCAACTCATCATCATCTCCCTGACCTTATCCCATGTATTTGGGGTCGGCACTTGATTCAACCCGATGTGGCTGATCACCTGATTTTTATACGAAGCGACTCCCATCTGACCTTCGTGACCCCTTTTTCGAGGAAAATCGGCAATCTGGGTTAAACCAGTTGTCAGACTCTCTTAGGCCTCTGACTGACCTGTAACGATTGCCAAAGATGTTAAATTGTCGACCGAGACCGACGGCTTAATCTCCGAGGCACGTAGGGAACTTGAGCAACTATGCCCTAAAAACTAGAATCATAATTATGTAACGATTCTGCGGGTACAGGAGTGATCATGCTCAAGCCCAGCTAAGTGTAGATCTTCCAGTAAAATAGTGGTTGCTTATACTTGAAAACACTCATAGCGCGATTTAAGATCTCTTGTATTTGTACTAAAACTTGCAATTATTAGTGAGTAGCGCCATCTATGAAGCTAGCGGAGAAGCGCTGCTACACCATTATAACCCTAATACTGACAACCTATTCAAACAGTTGCCACTTATATATAGAGCACATTCAATTCACCACCACATCGACGTAAACCACGCCACTTTAAAAATGCTTATAATTAGAACAACAAATCACGGGATCCATTAGCGATGTGTTCAAAGACAAACGACTTGTTCGCAATAAGGTAACAATTATCCGGCGAGTCACGGATCCGGATACTCCCGGGGGAGCGAGACTGATGGTCGTGTTTCGGGATAGAGTAGTTGTTGATGTTCAAATGTCGATTGTTAGAAGCCTAAGGCGATGCTTTGTGTTTGAATGCGGTGAATTGATGTGTGTAAATGTTTATTTAAGTAATATTTTGCTGATTGGCACGGAATGTGATTCTACTTATTACATTTGTTCTCTGATGGAAAGTATACAAATATAGCTGTGTTTTTATTCAATCTAGAGAAAATACTCTTTATGATAGTTAAGATCCGCTCCGCATTATAATGATACAATTACCTGATTTTGTTACTCAAATTCAACACTTTCATTTACTTATTTATTAATTAATACTTTCCTAAAATTTAAATAGGCTGAAATTATATATTACTCATGGTAGGTAAATTAAAATGAAATGATTAAATATCGACAGCTAAACTATCGACATCGTCCCGCCACTAGCGATAGATGTCCCTCTTTAGAATGAAAAATGCCGCGCTGGCGGAGTGCTTTTGATGTGCAGCTTAGAAAAATTTTCAAGTTACACTCTATGATCACCGGTGGAAATATTTTGACGTGTTTTTATTGTTTCCTGCTGTTTTTTCAACACTTTATTTATTTTATTATGTTTCACGGGAGTGACCTCTCTATATTGCAGACATCCACTTGTCATAGCGACGATTTATTTACTCTAAAAATGCGACTAGAATGAAATTCAAACATTTATTTGGATCGTCGGAATATTTTTTTAGAAATGTATTTTTGCTTAGGTGTAGAATTTATATTTTTAAATTCTTAAAAAAATCATGATTTTAGTTTTGTAGTGTTACAAGCTTCTAAAATACTAAGTAACCAGGAAATATCTATACATCTATACAAAAAAATAAAATTTGTAATTTCTTAATTTTTTTTGTAAGTTTTTCTCTGTCTGTCTGTTTGTTCCGGGTAATCTCGTGAAAAAACTCATGAATTTGAGTCTACGCGGGTGAAACCGGGCTCAGCTAGCTCTGAATAAAGTCATATGTTTAATACTGACAAAATCTGTCAACAAAGTCTACATGGGGTATGGTATAGGTCAGATTTTAATGACGTCACACTGTGTTGTCGGCGCCAGCGTTTTTTTCGGGCACATTCCGAAAACAGCTGTCAACGGGCGAAGCTCCCGGAATATTGAATTACGTCGATATTTTTGTTCGGCTACCTCCTGTAGCGTGGATGTAGTTGATTTGACATTATAGCAAAGAATAAAATATAAGTTGCTAGCTAGAAGAGGTGAGATGGAGAAATGTATTTACCTAGTTCAACAACTTAATTGAAACTGAGCGCACGTGGAGAGACGGAACAAAAGAAACAATTAAGTCGTATTATTTAAATCATTGTATATATTTAAATCATGATCAGAATATAATCTACTTGTCATCAATATATAATTAATATTTGTTTCAACCGCCACTCAAGCGTCTATACTGCTTACCTAAGTCTTGCCAATAGTCTACTAAATTTATAAAAAATATAATTTTAAGTTCCTATATATCTTATCGATATCAAATTAATCGACATGCGATCGCTCTCCCTCACTTAGTGATGACATAGGGTTGCCAATTTAAATTGAAACAGTACAGCGCGGACAGACTACGTCACTCGCGGGATTAACAAAAAATAATTAATGGGCCTGCTAATGAATAAGCCAATTTATGTAAACTCACCGCTACGCTCAAATGAGATCGTAATGTATTCCTATTATATTAGAGTTCTTTTTACATTACGTCATGACGTGATGAGTTGGTGATGTAGTATGATTAATAGTTGTCATACTTTATACAGTTTTGTTACAACTATATCTATACATCTATATAGATACATTGGAGCGTCTGTTTGTAATACCAAATTATCACCGTTTCATTACATACACATGATAGTATATAGGATAATGACAGTAAAACACATTTTTTTCTTTGTCTGTCTGTCTGTCTGTTCAGACTAATTTCGGAATTGGCTGGAGTGGGACTTTCATTGGCAGAAAGCTGATGATTCAAGGAGTAACCTAGGCTAATTTTATTCAGAAAAAATATTACGGTTCCGCGAAATGAAGTATGAAAGTAAATCTACGCGGGTCACAGCTAGTTCCTATACTATTGAAGTAAGTATTCTGTACAAATTTATCTTTTATCTTAAGTCAGTTTTAATTACGACGAAAGCGTTATGAAAATGAATACCCCACAAGCTTTAAACTTATTTAAGATAAATAACACTAGATCGCCTAGATTATGCAAATAATTGTTTCACGGTGAAAATCTTCGTGTTTTAAGTGGAAGGCATCAAATGGACAGTCCCTTCGAAGCAATAATAATACTTATATTTTTCTCCGAAGCAGTTATTTGCGGACGCTACCATCCCAGGAGTGGAGTTAGCCGTGATTTATTCGCTCGTTTCCTCTAGCCGTTAGACTTGTCGGTAAATTAACCGACAATTCACGCGCCGTTCGACACCACAATTTATTTATTCCGGGACTTTGAATGTTCTACACAAATTGTTAGAGCACTTTGTGCGGTGACAGCCCTAGGTTAAGATAGTGTTGGAAACGACGATTTCAGTAAAGTCTACCATTTATTATCACATCGTCATGTGAACGTGGAGGAATTAAATATTTTATTATATAACTAGCTGTGCCCCGCGGGTTCACCCGCGTAGATTTTAATTTAATGGTTGCCCTCGGATCCCTAAATGCTTTTAATAAATCTAAGTAGCCTAAGTTACTCCTTGTAACATTAGCTATCCGTCAGTGAAAGTCCCGTTAAATTCCGTCCAGCCATTTCAGAGATTACCCGGAACAAACAGACAGACAGACAGACAGACGGACAGACAGAGAAAAATTTTAAAACTTGTTTTTTTAGTGTCAGTAGCGTGTATACTTTCATATGCATTTAGTGAAAAGCTGTTATTTTGGAATTACAAACAGACACTTCAATTTTATTTATCTGTTTAGATTGTTGATGGCAATTTTAGACGACTGCTATTTTTATTTCTAATCTACTATTTTTGTTTGTTTATTCCAACCATAGCTTTAAAATGCGTGAACAGACTTGAGTAGATGTCAACGCAACTTATTATTTTCAAAAAATAATTTGTGACGATTACTAAAAATTTTTTATTTTACATATCAGTTGCATAAGAGCCGTGGTGGCCTTGGGGTTTGAGCAGTCGCCTGCTACGCAAGCGACGCGAGTTCGAATCCCAGTGGGGCCTGTATCAATGAGTTTTTCTAAAATCTTATGTCCAGTGATTTCACACCACGTGCTTTACGGTGAAGGAAAACATCGTGAGGAAACATGCATATGTCTGAGAAGTAATTCAAAGACGTATGTATAGTGCCTGTAACGGCGATGGACTCACCATCTGTCACGTTGGCACTTAATCATCTTCGGTGAAATGTGGGTGTTGTTATTACAACACCTCTGCTTACCCCTTATGGGAATATGTACATATGTATGTATGTATATCAGTTGCAGTCAGGAGACTGTTCTGTGGAACACTTTTTTAATTAAGTGGTTATTTTTAGCATAAAGTTGAAACCCTATACTGTAACAGACTAGCACTAGTGTGCGTTAGTTCATCTCATTTTGTTAGCTAAAAAAATATTCGCTAAAACTAGATAGAAAGCAAGGAGGCGGAAACTGTTGGGCTAAACCCAGCATAGAGTTTATATATGTAAATAATAGTTTATTATTTATGGTTAATATTTTACTGTTCTCTTTTGTTTGTTCTCTCTTCTCGTGTCACCTATAAAATACAGTCGTATCCATTGTTATATTTGCGTGTACTTTCCTAATCTAACAGTAACTTTAATAAACAATCACATAATCCGTAAGAGTCTTAATTCAAACCTTAGCAAACAATAATATATCACAGCTTCCTCACAGATTAGGCTTATAATAATAAACTTGCCGGATATCCTACCGCTTAGCCTTCCTCTTGGCTTGTACACTTTTACTGTCATTACAATAAGGTTGAATATCCCTTGAAAGGATGTAGTATAACAGCAATTTGTGTGTTTTGCGTACAAAGGGCTAATTTGTTCGGCAGTTTAGCGGTAGGTTGTTTGCTCAGCCTGTTTGCTTGTTAGGCGTTAGATCCCTATTTATCGGTTCGTGTGTTCTACGGATTTAAAGGTAAACATGTGATTTGTTAAAGATTTAGGATACGACAGTTCGGATTTGGATATTTGAATGTTTACATTGTTTTTTCGATTTTAACGACACCTAGGACTTTACAAACCTATACATCTATACAGATAAATACAATTGAAGTGTCTGTTAGTTATTCCAAATTAACAATACGACAGTAAGTAAATACGGAACTCACCTAAAAAAACGATTATAATTTTGTCGATAAACGATTATAAGCTGTTAGTTGTTGTTATATTACAACAATACCCACTTTTCACTGAAGATGATTAAGTTCCAACGTCACAAGGATGAGTCTATCGCCGTCTCTGGAGGTCTACTCTCTTTCTCCGAAAACGAAACTTCGCAAACGAACGATAATTAAACATAATTTCAGTATCGCTTTGTTTTTATCAAATTCTAATTTTCGTTCGTTCAATACTTTTGTCAAAGTAGGATTAAAATACATAAATGTCAAAGAATTTTCTATTAGTCCACGTTCGGACGTAATTTTAGAACGAATAATAACCGTGGTAGGAACTTTGCGAACTTTCGGCCGAAGCTTCGTTTTTCGGAGAAAGCGAGTAGGCCCCCTGACACTATACTAGTCTTTGAATGACTTCTCTGACATATGCAGGTTTGATCACGATGTTTTCCTTCACCGTAAAGCACGTGGTAAAAAATCACTGCACATAAGTTTTTAGAAAAACTCATAGGTACAGGCCCCGCTGGGAATCGCACTTGCAAACCCACGCCCACCATGGCTTCTCTCGCCAAAGCGATCGAGATGATCATCATCACCGTTCATCAATCAAATTGGTCAGACTCAGTGGGTGAACAATCAATAATACCTAGGTATTACAAAAAATCGATACTCGTATTTCTAACAAACGATTATTAATACAGCAATATCATGTCATATAAACAGGCCTTAGATATGTAGTTGCTATACCTCTATTGAGTTTTTGCACTTATGCACTTCCTCAATAAAGCAACCATAAAATATAGAGAGACATTAGCGTTATTTATGGTTTCCTCACAAGTGATACACTCACGTCAGGATGAAACCACTTAAGTTCACTTTTACACTTCACCCGCTGCTCAGGGAACACGTTTCAGGATTGCTAAGGGTGGTGTTATCGCCTAGTGGGTTCTATTTGGAAGTATATTTAATAATATGTAGTCTAAGTAAAAAATAAATATATTTACAGGTTACTAGTAGTTGATATTATGATTTGGTAAATAATTTTTTGCTAAAAATTTAAGAGATTTAGCGTGATTGTAGTAGTAGCAAACGGCCAAAAATTCTCATTTTGTGTTTTTATAAGTAGATCTATCTATACACCTATACATGAACATCTATACATACCTACATACGTACCGATAAATAAATTTGAAGTGTATTTTCACTAAATGCACATGAAAGTACATACGGTACCGACATAAAAAATACAATTTGTAAAACAAGACTTTGTCTGTCTGTCTGTTTGTTTCGGGTAATCTCTGAAACTGCAGGACCAATTTTAACGGGACTTTCACTGACAGGTACTGATGATACAAGGAGTAACTTAGGCTACATTAATTAAAAAAACTATTAGGTTGAAACCGCGAGGCCCAGCTAGTTATAAGGATATAATCGTCATTTTAATAGAAGATTAACGTAGCGTTATCATTTCTCAAATAAAATAATTCACATATCTTTTTATTGGATGCAATAAAAATATATATTTCTTAGTGTAGAATACAAGGGGGAATATTTCCTTGCCATTGTGCAATACATTAATTAATAGCTATACTGTTTTATAGACATAACTATCAATTACAAGCCAAAATAAAGCTATAAAAATAAACTGTGTATATTTATTCGTACATGTGGACTAATCGTGACCGCCTTAATTAGTGGCACCTCACTAATTAAGGCATTATAATTAATACAAATAAAAGTTAAGGCAAAATAATTAGTGGCACCACATCAGTGAGTTTTGTTGTCGACTGTCAAACGATAATGTTGTGATAATTCTTGGGGGAGCGCTTGTTGCGTTAAAATGTTGGCTAATTTTATACGAATCGAGTATTGAATATACTCACCTAACTATATTTAAAACTAGCTGTGCTCCGCGGTTTCACCCCCGTTGATTTAGTTTCATGCTTCATGTGGCGGAACCCTAAGTTACTCCTTGAAACAACAGCTACCTGCCAGTGAAAGTCCCGTTAAAATCAGTTCAGCCGTTTCAGAGATTACCCGGAACAAACAGACAGACAGACAAAGATTTTTTTAAATAATTGCTTTTCTATGTCAGTACTGTTTATACTTTCATAATATGCATTTAGTGCAAAGCTGTTATTTTGGAATTACAAACAGACTCTTCAATTTTATTTAACAATAGACGTAGTTTAAAGTAAAACAATATTAATCATTTGGTAAAAAAACTTTCGGGCTTCACGTATTAAAGTTAAAATATAGAATTTTAATTTCATTTTTTTTTAAATAGCTTTGATTCTTATTTATTTAATCTTAAACTTTAAAAAGATATTTACTAAAACCTTTGAAACAAGAGCTATTGAAACTAAAGACAGTATAATTACATGTTACTCGCCCCTCAATAAAATAAATCCAGAAGTTAAAAACATTTTGCGAGTTGAACGCAAAAATTGTCCGACATTTTTAAAAACGTCCGTTGGTTTATTAAATCCAACTTTCGACGCATGTCAATCGCAGAGTGAAATAAACCCAGTACAACATAAATAAAATAGCAACAGAAGGACGAGTTCCTGCATAGGTCGAAAATTATGCACTCAGATTTCAGTGCCTCAAGTACGTCATATCATTTTCTTACGTTGATGCTATTGCCTGCGTATTTTCTCTTTTGTGTACTCTTTTGTATGGGAACGGTAAAAAGCGCCCCAAGCGGCGAGTGTAGGAAGATTTTCGTCTCCATAAAAAAGGGCAAAACGACGTCGTTCGAACGTGTCAAAACCTATACTTGCGGTAGTTACATTAGTAGCGGCGTTTGACGTCTTTGTGACGGCAACTGTGAATTACTTTTTCGACACTTTTTCGCTCGGCGCTCATAACTCAAGTCGGCACCTGTATGCGGCTACAAGAGGGTGTTTTTATGAGAGTTTTTTACTGCAAATGTATGAAGCTGGCCTTCCGTTCGTTTTTATCTTACGCCAATGCATTGTAATTCAAAGAGCAGACTAATTGACAGGTACGGACTACGGAGTGACAGACGAAGCGACGGTAAACTGTATGAGATATTTATGGCAAGTATTTGCATCGTATTTTATTTAAGTGTTTCACGGAATATAGAATTGACACTAAAATACTTTTGATTACAGAAACTTAAGTGATCGAATGAAATGTTGATATTGAAAAATAGATAAATTTAGTTTTTAGTGTGCTGATTGGTGAGTATATTAAAGTTATTTTGATATTAGTAGGTCTTGCGTCATAAATCAGCAAACGTACCCCCTTATTATGAAACGTTGCTGAGATCATCTTTAGTTTAGATGTAGTTTCATCTCTTTCTGTGACACGGATTTCAAAAGCGACGGACATAGATTTAGTCCGAGTTTGGCCTAATTTTGGTTTAAACCATATTTTGTAATAGGGGAATGGACTATACGCTATACTATCTTTTCCCAACACCTTGTAAAAATGTGTAATTACATTTTATCATTGCAATAGTTTTTTGCGCATCAAGGCAGCTGTCACGTCGATGTCAATACGACACCATTTCCTAGTACCTACCCATCCGGTGGATGCATCCCTGTTTGTAGGATATTTGACACTTGACATATCGCTGGCGCCTCCGCCTAAGTGACCGTAAAATTTTATTATGTAAAAACTTTTAGGTGCATCTGGTACTCAGGAAATATATGCGTAAAAGTTACGATATTTTATAGTGACACAGAATAAATCACTTTTTTCATATTTCCCGGATTTTTGAATACGAATGCTATTTAGCAGAATGGAAGAATTAAAAATTTGCGTTATTTTTCAAATTTTCTTACCTTTCATTAATTTGCTTTTATTAATATACTTAAATCTCCTAAAAACAAAAGTGTAACTGGCCTAAATACATTAACATATGGCTATGATTTTGATTTTTTTGTCAACCTTCATGTAATCAAGTACCAACTAGGATGATGCAATACAAAGTAATCCACGAACGTAAGGTGTTAACATAAGCTGAAAGCTCTCGACTGCCCATTATGTACAGCGGATCACAAATAATAAATAATTTATAGAGCGGCGAGGGTGTCTGACGCTCACACAAAGAATGAAAAATGATCTGCCCTCCGGTGTTCAGAGCGTCACATTATACACACTATGAATAATGTTATTTAGTCTGTCTGTGATGTTGAGAACTTGTCATGTAATGCTCTTTTACTTGTCGATAGTTACTTATCGATGAAACTCTCGCATCGAACATTTTATTAACGTTTTTGGAAACTTGTGAAGATGGCGAACAAGAAATTACAACAATATATATATATATATATATATAATAATAAAATTTAATTTTATGTCTTGTATTGGTGTTGAATTGAATCGATTTTAAAGAAATAATATTAAATAGCAGGTGAGAGACGTTCTAGAAAATTTTATCCAAATAAAGGTTGACAATGTATGATAACTCTCTAATAGAGTGATTTCAGAATTATTTTAGATTCCCTATTTAAATTAATATACTCGTAATATAAGATAATCGTAATAGCAGATGCAAGAGGCGTTCTGGAAAATTTAATTCACATAAAGGTTGACAATCTATGATAACTCTCCAATAGAGTGATTCTAAAATGATTATAGATTTTCAATATAAATTAAGTTTTTAAATTTAGATCTTAGACATTCGATATGTATAGTTATCGACAAATTAATAACTAGTTGAAGTAACAACACTATTTTGTAACGTTTATAGGCTTAGTTGTGACACAGTCATGATGAATGGATGTTACACGACCAACATAAAAGGTCAGGCATAAGTGTCTGCCGCGTGGTTAGGTTAACAAATTCAATTTATTCAAAATATAACCTGATTTCCTTTGGAACGATTAATCTAGAGCTATGTTAGGGCTTTACAAAGAAGCTTTAGAAATGATTGAATTATAATTCAAACTAAGAGTAACCACACGATATCACGTGCTTTATGGTGAAGGAAAACATCGTGAGGAAACCTGCATATATCTGAGACGTGATTCAAAGACGTATGTATAGTGCCTGAGACGGCGATGGACTCACCCTCTGTCACGTTGGCACCTAATCATATTCGGTAAAATGTGGGTGTAGTTATCGTAACACCTCTGCTTACCCCTTCGGGGACCCTTCTGGGATTGCGTCAGCATATTTATTTATTTTATTTTACTAAGAGTAAGTATTCGGATCGGTTAATTACCCTTTTGTATGTAAGATAGATTTTCAAGCCCGAATTAAAAGCCCGACCACCTGCGGCTATAAACTATAATTTTGAGAACGGTGTGCTCACATGTACGCAATGCGCGAGAACCTGCCAAAAGAAGATTGGCTACATTAGCCACATGCGAGTGCACTACCGACAAGTTAACCGGAGTTGAAGCGGTCGCCATGGCCAAAATCGGTCGGACCACCACCATCATCATCATCATCATCAGAATTTCAAAAATGACATATGTCATTTGCCTGATTTATGTAATTCTCATACATTTTGTATCGCAAGCTCGAGGATAATGCTACTTTGTCTAGGCTTCTTACGAAACTAGTGCAAAATTATATCGACCGCTCTATTTGTATTTTACAAATAAAAGTAGAACACTACGTGAGTTATTTGAAGATGTTCGACTGGGGATCGCAAACAAATTTAGTATGGTTGCACAATTTCATTCTCTTTAAGGTTGGATACACGATAGTGATACCATATGCAAGCAAATAAATAATATAGAATTATTACTTATAAAATATGCTAGAAAATCCCCATATTTTTCCCGCATTACCATTCAATAATCAACTAACCACACTCATCTCTGGCTTTATCCCATACATAGTTGGAGTTGGCACTTGATTGACCCGCTGAGGCTGATCACCTGATTTTATACGAAGCGACTGCAATCTGACCTTCGTAACCTTTCAGTAATCAACTAAAACAAGTGAACGTCTAAACACATACATATGGAATGTACAATAAAGTGAAAAGGGAGCAATAAATCACCAATTAGCGGTTTGCAAACAGTGCCCAGTGGTACAACACCCGCACAGGTCGGGACAAAAACTTTGTCATGTTGCGAAACAATCGGTAAATTGTTCACGCACGAACGTCAGTCTGGCCAGTGATTGACAGCTCCGACCACTCACCACAAAACAAAAAGGCCACTTAAGGGCTGTTTCCTACAGTATATAGGACACAAATTGCACGGACACGTTGTTAAAAAAATACTGTTTCTTGTGAAAAAATAATTAAAATATAATTTAATTTTATATTAAAAATGAAATGATTTATTTTTTATTTTTGGGTGTATTACGTTGTTTCCCGATACTGTGTCCCATTTACACTGTAGTCTAAATTGAGTGAAGGATAGTTTTATGCCGGAGGCTCTACTGTAAATGAGGATACCATATTTTTGTTCAAGTATTTATTGAAACCGGCTTTTATCCTTGTGGTTCAAATTCTATTAATGTCAACAAAAATCGTACTGCGCTTTAGCCTTGAAAAGATAACAAACAGACAAGCTATTTATTTTCCTACAGGATGGCACCACTCACACGCGCAGTGATTACGTTTTCTGAATGCTTTCCTTATTTAACAAGAAACACCTTTTTACCAATTATTGTAGAGTAAATATTAAAATTAATTGTCAATGTGTGGGAGTCAGTCAATGATACGCGTATCTCGAATAAAGTCAGGCTAATTTTCTCCAAAAAAGGAACTTAAGTTAAGTTAAATGACATAAGTATTCATCTATGCCTGCGCATGCACTGTTTTCGTCAATGTATGAGAGCAAGCCTTTTGTATATTCTTTTATTTCGTGACTACACTGATTAATGTTGAACGCAAACAGAGGGGTTTGTTCTCGACCTGCAGCCTTCATTTATGGCCAATTTAAAACTGAATGAATTGTGGAGTTCGAAGCATTCTGCCGACCTTAATAAAATATACATTCAATAAGGCTTTTAGCATAATGCGTTCAACCAAAAACCTGAGGAAAATTTAATTAAATAGAAATACCTAATATAACGGTAAACTCTCTAAAAATGAGAAGAATAGGAAACTAAGGTGTGTCTAAATCCTAAATTCAATTGAACATCATTATTTCAAGACAAGTTTATGTTAATTTTAGAATCGTTTCGAAATTAAAGCCTGACCATGGAAGAAAAACTCCCAGGTTTTTTAGAAGCTTTTTTAACTTGCATTTGGAATTTTAAAAACTTAATTTTGAATGTGATGTAATTTCAATTTCAAAATGGCGGATTATCCAAGATGGTGGAATAGTTGTTTTTTCTGCGCTACCACAGTACGGGTATCAAAAAAGGACTTGCTGAGGGGAACACTATATTTTTAGTTGATAGTACACATTCAGAAAAGCTTATTTGAATAACCATTCTTAGAAACATTTTTTAGTAAAGATTATTCTATTATTTATGTGTTCCTGCACTTAGCAGTAAGAAACTCTGCCTACCATAACTGAGTGTGGTTGTTGATAATGTTTATATAACAAGCTTATTCATTTAATGATGCAAAATCGTTACAAAGATGCAAAAAAAAAGTGCAAAATTGCCAGTTGCAATATTATTTTCTGCACTTTACGCAAGATACATTACTATGATTGGCAGTACGGAAGGAAATTAATGAAACTACCGCCAGTGACAAGTCACTGTCACTATCACTGTGATGGCTGACGTTTGTGAGTGATTAATGCTCTGACACTGGATATATTCCCTTCTATTTTATACGATCGATCGTGACTGGTAGGCTTTATTAACTGCGTGCCATGTTTGGCTAGTCTTTAGATAGTAGAGCTGTTAAAGTGATATAAACAGGAACCTTAACGAGGCAGGTTTTATGTTGCATTTAAAAGTTACAGGAAATAATTATATAAACCGTAGTGGCCTTGGGGTTGGAACAGGGGCCTGGACCAATTAGTTTTACTAAAGTAAGAAACTTATGTGCAGTGATTTCACACCAAGGTGAAGGAAAACATCGTGAGGAAACCTGCATATGTCTGAGAAGTAACTAAAAGACGTATGTACTGTGAATGAGACGGCGATAGGCTCACGATCTGCGGCCTTACCATAAGCTCTTATTGCCATCATAGTTTCACTGCGCGACAGTGACAGACTTATACACGTTATATACATCTGTCTCATAATAAGAGTTAAACTATAATGGCAATAAGAGGTTATGGTAGGGCCCCTGTAACGTTGACGAATCGAAATATAATTTGATAAGTTTTCAACCATGATGATTTGATCATATTCCTTTGAG
Source organism: Watsonalla cultraria (assembly GCA_964035505.1). Taxonomy (NCBI): domain Eukaryota; kingdom Metazoa; phylum Arthropoda; class Insecta; order Lepidoptera; family Drepanidae; genus Watsonalla; species Watsonalla cultraria. The sequence goes on from OZ037719.1 coordinate 11,372,599, forward strand.
TCTTCGACAACTAGTCAATAAACTTAGTCAAAGGAAACTTCTTACAATAAAGATGTAACAAATATTATCTTTATTGAGAAGGTCCACAGATAATAATACTTTACTTACTTCCTATCGAAATTCGTATCTGAAAATAATAACCCTTCAGAATGAATACGAAATTAGGCATAAAAATATACATTTGAGCATGATAAATTTACGATACGAGATGGGCACTCTCAACCCTCCCTAGGGCGACTTGTTTCCGGCAAATTCACTTTAGACATAACCGTTTCGTGGATATAAAAATTTAGCACCGCACAGTGGGCCATGCCAGTGAGTTATGGGACAACGCTCACTCGCCCCGTTTTATTTTGTTCCCGGACCGTTTGTAATGTGAATTTATCGACACGAATGTGCATGATGGATAAATTTGCTTATACAACTCTTAAACGACTTATGGATATTAATTTTTAATCTTTTAAAGGTAATAATTTAATAAAAAAAATTTATTCAGCGCGTTTATTATTTTTGCCGCTCATTGTCGTGACTTAATGTGATCATACATTAATCATTTATTTATTGCCCGCGTTAATGGGCTTTTGATCGAGATCAGAGGAAGCCATGTCACTTTTAAATAAATGAACAAGAATTTAAAATTGATTGATATTATTAAAATTGTATGCTCAAATTAATGAAAAATGCTGTCGCACAAAAACAAATGTGATTCGGACAAAAACTCCACAGCCACTTTATTAAAAGCCAGGTTATACGTGACATAAAACAACCCTAAACAATTACGGGGCCACTCGGGCCCACATAACGTTGTAAATGGTATTAATGCCGAGGGTCGGGTTAATACACGGCCACATTAACGCGTATCGGAGGCATTAATAGCGCATCATGGAGATAGCTAACCCGCAACTCGGCTATCGCTTATAGCCGGGCTTGGCGCGCCGTAGAACGTGTTATATTTTTCAATAAAAAGCTATTTTAAAGTAATGGTTGCTTGTGATGGCCAATAATTTATATATTGATGTGTTTTCAACATATTTTAAGAGTGCTGTTTATACAGCTTAGTGAATCCTGCGCTGATAAAATTATGCTTTTTATTAAAGCGAAGTTTTATACATAATTATTTTACGCATTTAATATTTTCTTAAGTACTTTTATGGAGTTATTTTTAAATACGCAGCCCTAAGTTTTTTAATATGAACAACAAACAATTAAAAACAAAATATTTCTACGCCACAAATAAGCCGCCAGCGTTTACCCGATCTTTTTAAGCTGTCACTTACATGCAAACCGGCTACTAGGTGTCACTGAGAGCCGACGGGTGACAGTGATGTGGTGACAAGTGACAACTGCTCGCCGGACAATTTGCGACAGACCAGCTGCAAAGTAAATATTATTATACTTTTAGCATCTGTTGCTGAAAGATGAAATAAAACAAAGAATTAATTAAATTGTATATTCGACTCTTATTCTCGCCTTTTAGATTTGCGCTTTATTTAATTTTTATAAGCACCTAATTTTTTTTAATATATTTTCAACTAATATCAATGAAGGCAGTATAATAATAATAATTATAATTTAGATGCTAATGTGACAAACGACCATATTTCTCATATACGAATAAATTTCGCATACATTACAGCTAAACCACAGAATCCTATCATACAATATCATGCAAAAATGGTAAACATCAACAAGACATCAAACCATATCGGTGTACATAGATGTGTCAGAAGTACCAGGCGAGCATGTCTTACAAGGACCTTTTACCCTAACACCGAGTTATCTTCATCCCGGCCGTTTGCCGAACGGCCACGCGGCGTCTTTCATATTTTGAATACTTACTCGAGTTATAAGAATTTATGCGTCGCTTAGCCGTGGGGTAATGGGAGCATAAAATCTTACGGCCACTCAGCTCTTATGTATTGACTTTTACCGAGCAACCATTTCATTTTCTATATTACGTGGGGTTAAATTGGTGTTTTGTATACTCTGCTGTCACATTTCGCGCTGTATTTGGCCTCATAAAATGTGAGTGTGTATACTTACATACATTTGTATAGGGATATTGTATGCGTGTTGTTTTTACGTTTTGCTATGTATAAGATATTGCGTATGTTTGTTAATATAATAGAACAAACTTTCAAGCCCACATAATATGAGTAAAATCAAATAATTGTAGGTAGGTATTCAATATAAGGGTTGGCGATTGCTTCACCGACAAGAGCATAGCTCTTAAATAAATGATGATGATTCAATATAAGGGATACTTGGAACACTCATTGAGCTATAACACTAACTTAAATTGATGTACTACCGTTTCCAAATTAAAGCCTAACAGGAGAAGAAACATTCAATACTTTTCATCTTCGAAACTATAATGACAGAAGGAGTTCTCTTTGGGCGCATAATACAAATATGATTTTTCCACAGAGATGGATTCGCCTTAAAATTACAGGCTACTTTTTATTCTTTTACTTATGAAAAATATGTAGGGCTTATGTTCATATTCAAAAAGTATAATGCACACATAAATAATTTCTTATCAAAATAAAGTGCACATTGCCAGTCATCGTATCCACTCCCCGCTGCTACTGGCACCCCACCCCACCATGTTTATGAGCGCCCATAACAATAAGTTAAATGAACACCCTGTATGCCACTCGCGTTGTTTGGACTGCATTATGTGCCACTCCCCGTATAATGTCACTTCAAATGACATTTGTCACTTAATGCTAACCCGCTGTGTTGACGATATCACAGATATTAATAGTATTCATTTGCTTTAGAGTAACGTATGAAGGCTTTATTAATATGCTTTATCATACCCCACGTGGTGTCAGAAAAGTTATAAAAATGGCTAGGAAAAATACCTAGAGCCGTAGTGGCCCTGTGGCCCACGCGACGCCAGTTCGAATCCCAGCGAAGCCTGTACCAATGAGTTTTCTAAAAACTTACAGTGATTTTACACCACGTGCTTAATGGCATCGTGAGGAAACCTGCATATGTCAGAGAAGTAATTCAAAGACATATGTATGATATCTCATATGATATGCATCTGTCACGTTGGTACATAATCATCTGCTGTGAAAAGTGGGTGTTGTTTTTACAATACGTCTGCCTACCCCTTCGGGGAATACAGGCGTGAGCCTGTGTATGCATAATAATATAGCAACTGGCTAGTGATCAACTGAATAATCGTAGAACGGGATACCTCACATTGTTCTATGTGGCTTTTGACCAGAAAAGTGTGACGACCATTGATCTATAGTCTTTAAACACAAGATTAACATTTGAATGTTCAAAGCGAGAACTGTTATACCATTAAAAGCAACACGTATAATAAACTAACAGTGTCACACGTGGACATTAAAGCCCCTTACAGCTAATTGTGATTACTATAAATTGCTATAATTAAGGTGTCAGCCCTTGACTTGCAACTAGTTTAAACGTGAGTCGTTCTAGTGCATTTTCACTTAAGGATTTCAAAGTATTCAGTACTTATTATTTGAGGAGTTTGCTTAGTGCAAGAAAATGTCGCATTGTAACTTTCATACATTTGATACGAAATCCAACAACGGCTATAAACTATGATCGCGTTTTAAGAAGTGAAACGTCAAGGCTCAGAAATTCTTAATACGCTCTGCTTAAACTGATGATAGTAGGCCCCCAGATCTCTTAGCCAGATATACCTGTCCAGATCCTGTAAGAATACAACTGTATGGCCTATTCAGGGGGTCTTTCTCAGAAAATAGAACTTCTCAAACGGACAAAAAGAGTTTCAGTATCGCTTTGTTGTTATCAAACTCAAATTTTCATTAGTCTAATAATTTGATGAAAGTAGGTAGGCAGACCACGTGCGGGCGTGATTTTAGAACGAATAAGAACCGTGGTAGAAACATTGCGAATTCTCGGCCGAATCTTTGTTTTTCGGAGAAAGCAAATAGGCTTAAGCAATTAGGCAAATAGGCCCCAGGCTTGAGTATTATTCGCTACTGCCTAAGGTAGGTACGTACCGCAAAAATGGTTCGCACTAGCTGTTGGTCTTCATACAAAACCCAGCTGAATCTAGCGCGGTATTGACCTTTAATCACAGCTGTAGCGAATAGCGCTCCGTTATAAATATGACTTTATTTCGTAAATAGACCAGGAGAGCAATAACGCCCAATCAATATTCATAGTAGATGATTAACATAAATTCATAGCATCAAACGCCCACATTATCTGTGCACACGGCGCGCACCATCAACAAAAACAAATAAAATAAACAATAAAAGTGGGAATCTATTAACAATAAATCAAATCGTAGCTATAACAACGCGATTGAGCAATAAATATCAATGAGTTTAATGTTCCCGCGGTACACGCGATAACTGTCAACCAGCCGCCGCCATATTGGACGCCATCTTGATTTATGACATTTTATTGTGAACTGTCAATAAGTGGCACGGAGCTACGAATGAATTAACTAACAATATTCAAAATCTAATACAAGAATATTTTTATTTTACTCTATTTGACATATACACAGGATTATAAATGCTACCGCCGGGTACGGAAGGTTGTTTTCAGAATGCCACCCCCAAACAGACGCGCATTTCCTAGATTATAAGTGGCACCGGCTCACTCACAATATAGCGTCACACGGCATTATATCGAACAATAATTAAGTTTTATAAGCGGGATAGGAGAATAGCTTACACGTTCTTAAGAAAGCTATCCTGATTTGTTTTTGTTATTATTTAGGAGGAGATTGAAATTCGAGACACTGAAGAAGATTTGTTCAGTTTAGTTGCTACTATTCACATTCGACACTGAAGAGTAGGTTATGTAGGTACGTCGCGAAAATTACCACCGGTTCGAGAACTGGTCTTATTCGAAGAACTGATAAAGAATTGACATTAGCAGAGTGGAGAATGAGGGTTCATAATGAAAACAGTTACTAAGAACGATCAACAAACAACACAATTAAATTGTAGGTGTTGATTCCTACCTCCTTGGCGACAAGGCGTTACGCAATAGAATGTCGAGTTCGTAATAGGAGCGGTCAACACCAATTGATTCCATGGTTTGTATCATAGACAATCTGTCCTCTGTCCGGACATTGTGACGTCTTTATAACTCTTTGGTCATTGGGTCACGTTTATGACTTCTGCTTACAAACATTCAACCTCCACTTAGCCTCTTAGGAGTAGAATTTTTAAAACCCTTACTACATACACTTCACCAAGAATACACCCTGCAAATGTTTTTAGGACCAGTGCTTTAGGCCGGTCGTTTGATTGAATTGAGTGAAGATTTTTTTGAGGGTGAAATTGAAACTTGCTACTTTAGAGAAGTGTTTTGATACTGCAGTGAGTAAGTTCACCAATGCTCCGTTGAGGGAAGGGGTGTGCTAATTAAAGTGGGACCCTTTTGTTCATTATGCTCTTTGATTGTGTCAATAACTTTGGATTTATTCTTCTACTTCACGCATAATGATATGAAGTTCATACAGTGTAATTTGCGATAGTAAATCGTGTAAAATCTATACAGATAAATAAAATTGAAGAGTCTGTTTGTAATTCCAAAATAACAGCTTTTCACTAAATGCATATGACAGTATGCACGCTACTGACACAAAAAAACCAAGTTTTAAAAAATTTCTCTGTCTGTCTGTCTGTCTGTCTGTTTGTTTCGGGTAATGTCTTAAACGGCTGGACCGATTTTAACGGGACTTTCATTGGCAAGTAGCTGATGTTTCAAGGAGTAACTTAGGCTACTTTTATTTATTAAAAATATTAGGGTTCCGCGACAATAAGGATGAAACTAAATCTACGCGGGTGAAACCGCAGGGCACAGCTAGTCTTCAATAAATTTGTATTAAGCCACGTGTACTCGTTAGTACAACATATTTCATGTTATTTCATCCTTCTCTTACGAGAATATCGCGTAAATCATTTCTTGGCCGGTTTGTGTCGACGTTGCGTTGTTGTAAACCTCTAGATATCCACAATATTATATTTATTGAATATCGAGTCGTTGTAATCCAGTGGTTTGAGTTCCTTACCAAAAGCTTGATGTCAAATGAGAAGCTTCAAAGTGAAGCATATTATCACCAAAACGAAATCTGGGGCCTTACTATAAGCTCTTATTGTCACCATAGTTCCACTGTGTGACAGTGACGGACTTATACACGTCATATACATCTGTCTCATAATAAGAGTTAAACTGTCATGGCAGTAAGAGGTCATGGTAGGATCTGTACTTGCGGAATACTACTTCTTTGAAGAAATTTAAGGCCGTATAATGTTTGAAACGGTATTGGACTCACCATCTGTCACATTGGCTCATGATCATGTTTAGTGAAATTAAGGCATTAAAACAATTAAGCTTATGTCTTCTGCGAAGGTGTGAGATTACGTTGGCTTACGTTTACCCGAATGGTCAGAATTAAAGAAGACTTTTTAGCGAAGGTCAATTGTGTACTTTTTTCTACTCCACTGGTGTCCCAGTTTCTAGCTAGCATTAACATAGCTTTGATCAATAAATTAGAAAAAGTGTCAAACCAAACACGCCATCAATACATCAACTTAAGGTTCAAAATCATATGAATATTAATGCAAAATTATTAGTAAAGAAATATTCAAAACGCTTCAAGACTTGCTCAGCTTTGTTCCCGCTCATTATTCCCTCCAATCTGTCAGCTGGTGTCAGACTTGGAATATTAAATTTTAAACTGTCACTGAGCGCTGACACTGTCAAACTTTTTCTATTAACTTTTTCATTAGGCTTTGACAGGACATTCATAAAGCGTGCGACGTTGATGAATGATGACGTGTCGCGACGCCGAACACGGCGAGAAAAGAAGCACTTTTACAATAACCTTACCAAGTATTATTTGTTTTAGCTCTGAGAATGTTTAAAGTAATCTTATTCATGTTTGATATGACCTTTTCTTTAAGTTATTTTACGCCCGCAGTTGCTTCTGCGTGCTAGGAAAATATTACATACAAATTCCCAAACTTCTTCAGCCCCTCAGAGCTAGAATTTCTAAAAAGCTTTTCATAGTTTATCTTATTCTTCTCCTAACTCGTAATCACCTACTGTTGAGGTTATTTGTAGGTTTTCACGTATGCACGCCACAAATCTCTGTCCTGGGCTTTCTGAGTCCAGTTTTTTCCCAGTTTCATTGCTGATATATATATATTATATAACAAAGAACATGCTTTCCAAATTGTATGTATCTAGGTAAGAGCCGTGGTGGATTCGGGGTTAGAATAGTCGTCTGCTACCCAAGCGACGCAAGTTTTTCTAAAAAACTTATGTACAGTGATTTCACACCACGTGCTTTACGGTGAAGGAAAACATCGTGAGGAAACCTGCATATGTCTGAGAAATAATTCAAAGACGTATGTATAGTGCCTGAGACGGCGATGGACTCACCCTCTGTCACGATGGCACATAATCATATTCGGTGAAATGTGGGAGTTGAAAATTACAACACCTCTGCTTACCCCTTAGGGGAACACAGGCGTGAGCATATGTACCTAGGTCCAGCGGTTTAGGCAGTGCGTTGATTTGCGTCATTCAGGACTTATTAGCCCTTGGACCCTTGTGCTTTCGGCATCATCAACCACATCATACTGCCAGCCCCACTCATATGAGGTAGTCAGAGTGGGAGCTCTGACCGCCTACAAGTTCTTTGATACCCTACAATTTTGACTACGTTTTCAGTTTTACAAGCTTCAAGCTATTGAAGCCACAATAATAGGGTTGGATAAGAACCAATTCTTATCTGATGTTCTGCCTTATAATTTGAAGATATTCCAACCTACAGTTTCGTTTTTGATACGATACGCCATTGAAGTATAGCGTGATCCATTAACATTAACTATTCCAGAACACATAAGTAAAGCCGTCTGTTTTCATTGTCAAGCAGAATCTATTGTTATACGTAAGATAATGGAGGGTGAATGACCCTAACTATGAGGTGTGAGGGAGGTGAAGAATGGAGATGGTTGAGTAAAATAAAGCCAGCAATAACGATACGTCAGCCGCAGGCGCCGAAGCAAATTGAGGGGTGACTAGAATACCTCATACAAGGCGTAAGTGGAAGAAACCAAAATATTCTATTAATTTTTCTAAATTTTATGTCGTTAGCGATATAATTCTAGAAAAGTATTTTCGTTAAGAACTTTGTATGCAAGAAAATTTGTTGAAAAAGGAGTCAATAAAATGGATCGACAGTGAAGTGTTAATTTTGGGATTTGCTTCGAAATATAATTACTTTTCCTAACTAATCAAAATAAATGACTTCTTTGTAAGAAGTTATGGTTGGCCATAAATAACTGAGATCTAAGTACTTCTTGACATCTTAACTGACTCGTTGGTCTCGTGGTCGCAAACGCTACTAGTTTGGGCTTTAAAGAAATAGAAGCTAAGTACGCTAAAATATAAATGTTGCCCCCATTTCCCTTGTCACGGCATCATGCGTGGATGGCTGGACCGATTCTACCGGGACATTTACTGGCAGATAGCTGAAGTTTTAAGGAGTGCTTTAGGCTAATTTTATTAAAAAAACAGCATGAAACTAAATCTACGCGGGTGAAACCGCGGGGCACAGCTAGTAATTTTATAAAAATAATAATTTGAGTTTGTGTTTCTAATAAAAAGAACTCAAAATCAACTAAAACGATTCCAATAATTGTTCCACATACTTTAACTAAATAGTATTAACTCAGATTGGTGCATTATACGCTGTTTTGTTGTTATCACGCGTGTGAAGTCAAAAATAAAAGCTAGTTAAATTATATAACAAAGAAAACCTGTAATGTTTATTTAAGAGCCAGTCATTAACATGATAATGACGCTTACGATACATAAATAAATGATTTGAATGCAAGTATGTTGGTAAGTATTTATGCCATGTTTTAATCATGAATAATAACAGCCTTATGACTCTTTATTGATTATAAATCATTATTAACGACAGACATATGTTATAAATTAAATAAATTACAGTGTCAGTTATAAAAAATATTATGTATTAAAATTAATTAAGAAACTGATAAGTGTTTTCCGCATTATACAGTTCTTGTTTTGTCGTAAAAAAATAATTATACTATTTTTAATTCCAACTATATGTGCCCGCGGTTTTACCTGCGTTAAGATTTTATTATTAATCTAAGAATAATAAAAACTGTGAAACTGATAATGAAAATTGTCTCTCCAATAAAAGTAGCATACTATTTGTAAAATCAGCTGTCTGCCAGTGAAGTCCCGTTAAAATCGGTCCACCCGTTTCAGAGATTAGCCGGAACTACATAGACAGACATACAGAGATTTTTTTTAAATGTTTTTTTTTGTCAAGTATATCTGTCAGGTATTTTGATAAGTTATTAATTTTAATGAGTGCCCGAACATGCCCGAACTCTGGGACCTTAGGGTTCAGATGTTTTCCTACCGATTGTTTTTTATCGGTCTCGCAGACTACTGGTTTTCGAACCTGTGGTAGTTAATTTAACATTCATAATTGCTTTACCAGGTTTTGAACTAAATTAATAATTTTCAAACTGTTTATACACACTTTCATATTTATTACAGTACTAGCTCTGCCCCGCGGTCGCGGTCATGGTCGCGAAAACCTAATATTTTTAATAAATAAAAGGTAGCCTATGTCCTTTCTCAGGGTCTACAGTTTGTCTGTGCCAAATTTCATCAAAATCGGTTGAGAGGTTTAAGCGGGAAAGCGTAACAGACAGACAGACAGAGTTACTTTCGCATTTATAATATTATTAAGTAGGGATAAGAAAATCTATATCTAAAACATTGACTTGAAAGACGGTTAAGCAAACATACTTTTAGCAATTCCAATATTAGTTAAGATTATGTATACAAGTGAGTAAATATGTAACTAATGTGTTGGTTGGACGGTACGTGTATTGTTCATAGTAACATCCACAATGCTATGTAAACCACCGACTGATAATTTATAAGTATAATTAACAAAAATACATGCCGGAGTAAACACGTTCTGGCTAACAATAAAGTCGCATTTAATACAATTACTTGGGAAATATATTAGTGTTTATTCTGCTCAGTGGCGCAAACTGCTCTACAGATGTTACTGTGTGGCTCGAAGTATAAACTGTAGCGGGATTATTTAATTAATATTAATTGTGCAACAACTACCTCCAAGGATCATCATCTCCCTGGCCTTATCCCATACATTGATGGAGTCGGCACTTGATTCAACCCGATGTGGCTGATCATCTGATTTTTATACGAAGCGACTGCCATCTGACCTTCGCAACCCCATTTAGGAGGAAAATCTGTGATCTGGGTTAAACCAGTTGTCAGATTATTTTTAGGCCTCCGACTGACCTGTAACGATTGCCAAAGATGTTAAATTGGCAACCGGGACCGACGGCTTAACGTGCTCTCCGAGGCACGGAGGGAACTCGGGCGGTCACCCATCCAACTACTGGCTAGGCGTATGGTTGCTTAACTTCGCTGATCGAATGATATGCGTAATAGCAACTGTGCCACGAGCTCCTCTACCTCCTACTACCTACCACTAACTACCTCCAAGGATATGGTCACATATTCATTTGTATCCATATCTATATATATATACATTTATATCTAGATACATAATATACTTACAGATAAATAAAATTGAAGTGCCTGTTTGTAATTCCAAAATAACAGCTTTTGATTAAATGCATATGAAAGTATCTATATACGACACCGACATAAAACAAAAAATGTCTGTCTATCTGTCTGTCTGTGTGTTTGTTACGGGTAGTCTCCGAAACGGCTGGACCGATTTTAACGAGACTTTCACTGGCTGGCAGTCAATATTACAAGGAGTAACTTAGGCTACTTTTATTTTAAAAAAATCATTAGGGTTCCGCGGGATTATGCAATTAACTCTACGCGGGTGAAACCGCAGGTCCAGCCGTTTCAGAGATTACCCGGAACAAACAGACAGAGAAAAAATTTAAAACTCTGTTTTTTAGTGTCAGTAGTGTGTATACTTTCATATGCATTTAGTGAAAAGCTGTTATTTTGGAATTACAAACAGACACTTCAATTTTATTTATCAGTATAGATTTGCACTATTTCTATTTTCAATCCCCGCTCCCCCTACAACTTATAATTTTGTGGATTTCATGCTAATCTCGCGATATAAAAAGCCATGTTTTCGTACCTTGTGTTTTCAAGTTTTCTCCGCTACCTCTTATACCTCATCCACGTCTCCGCTAGATATAAACGTAGATCACTGTTATTTGTGGCAGTCATTTGCTAAGACGCAGATCGACCCGTTTACTAAGAAACTAAGTGCGTGCAAAATTTTGTTACATTTCGAATCATGTCACGCGCTGACTTATGATGTTCATTGTCATCTTAATGAACTTATACCATTTGAGGAATTGCAAATGTGTATTTAAAAAAAAACAAATTTATTGAGTATTTTTTTTTTATTTGATTTTCTTTCATCGAGGTGTGTGCAATCTAAGATTGGTGGTCCAGTCACACGTGAACTTTTCAAAGAGGTCGCACGTCGTCTGTCAGAAGCCTCTCGTGACAAGCGGGCTGGGGCTTTTCCGCTCAGAGAATCAGCATTGATATTCAACGTGACAATGCCAGCCTTCTTGGCACGATCCCGAGAGACACCGATTTGGGCCAAGTTTTCTACTTGTAATTAGTTTTAAGTACTGTTCCTTGTATATAAGTAATAAGTTTTTATTCAATAAATTAATGTTCCTGCCATCTATTCTTATAAACTGATATAAAACTTTAAAATAAAGTGGTATACATGCCATAGCGACCGAATGTTTAGAACTCTAACCCACTATCCTCAGTTGCATCTAAACATATTATACACATTCCCATTATACTATGCGATACGTCATAACATCCTCGATACGAGAATCTTAGCGGCTGGTATTTTTATATTCATCCCAAACTCGAAAATTTCCATACTTGCAAAAAATCTGTAAAACATTGATCTAGCCTAACTTTACCACAAAATTCTAAGTAAGTGCCCACCTACCCCATTAGGCAGGTGTCGCGCCACCGATCTCCCTCGTTGTCTATTGATCCCCTGACGGTAGTCACCGAGTAACAACCGTCTTAGGGGGAGGTTCGCCAATGTTGCGGCGGCTTTTGTATTCAGATCAACTCTATCTTACATAGCTGGGGTAGCTGCGATGGATCTAAGTATGTTATTTTGTTCACTAGTTTAGTGCTTCGGTGTTTCACCGCGTAGACAAATTTCATAGGAGGCCCGCAGAAGCCTAATGTTTATTTCGTTTATTAACTGTCTGTCAAAGAAAGTCCCGTTAAAATCGGTTCATTCGTTTCGGAGATAACCCGGGACAAAGAGAAAATTTTTGGAAATCGCTTTATATGTCAGTCCATTTAATTAAAAGCTGTTAGTTTGGAGTTACAAACAGACACTTAAATTCTATTTATCTGTAAGTATATACGTATATAGTCTAGTTGTGCTTCGCTGTTTCACCTTTGCGGTCTTCTTTTGCGAAACTCTATTTTAGCAAACGCTGCCAGTGAATATCCTTTCCTTGTTCTAAGCCCCTCCCCACCGATTTTCAGCCAAATAGGTTCAGCAGTTCTTGAGTTATATATAGTGTAACTAACACGGCTTACTTTTAAAAAAATATATAGATATTGAAGATAAAGATAAACTTTAAGTATCTTCCACGTAGTTCAGCCGGCACACATCGTCGTGTTGTCTTGTTAGAGGTGCAGTAACAAGAGCGTGTCGGCGACACTGCAACTTGCACGAGACGTCCCTTGTTCTATTTACTAAACAAATGACTCACATTGATCTTAATACATCATCGTACATGATTATAACTGTTAGGATTCTGTGATCGATTAAGCAGCGCGTATTAAGAACGTTTAATTTTACGGTATCTTAATGAAACGTCAAAGCTCAGGGTACCTATTGCGAGTTTTCTTAAAATCGCTGTTAGAAATCATCACGTCGTAAACGCAGATTTGTATGGGGTCATAATAGTGCTATCGGTGGGACGTCAGATGGCGCTATTTCGATCTTATTCAAATCTTGTACTTCAACGCGGTGACTTGTGACGGCGGCAGTGAAAATCTCGCACTAGGCCTTTAGAAATTCCTTATACGCTCAGCTTAAACCGATGATGGTAGGACACCAGTAGTCACTGCCCATGGGATGTGGAGTGAGCATATAAGTAAGTAAACTTGGGGACGTAGCTGCATAGCTTCAAAGTAAAATTAAATCGGCATAAATCAACACTTATCCCCGTTGATACCATCACCCCTTTAAACGTCTTAGTCGCAGTAACAAGTCGATAAATTACGTACAGCGTGCCAGTCGTATTTCAATCGTCGCACAATCGTTGCGGACGATATTTTTGTCGACGCCCTCATAAACATGTCGCAGTGAACGCTGCGTTTTTGTCGCCGCTACTGCGACACGACATTATACTGGCATGCGACAAATGGGGTGATACTTTCGCAGTCAGAGTGGTGAAAAAGTCACTTTGCCCGATCTATGATTCGACACATGCGGCGAGGACACGAAGAGACCAGTAGCTCAGTTTTATTTGTCAGGGAAATTACAAATTTTCAGGAGTTTTCGTATAATATTCAAGAATTCTGAAATGGATTGATAATAAATAAAATGTATATACTACACTTTTATGAGTTTTTCTAAAAACTTAAGTACAGTGACTACACACCATGCATACAACCGGCATATGTCTGAGAAGTAATTCAAAGACGTATGTAAAGTGCCTGAGACGGCGATAGACTCGCTATCTGTCACGTTAGCACTTTATCATCTGTGAAAAGTGGGTGTTGTTATTACGACACCTCTGCCTACCACTTCGGGGAATACAAGCATAAGTATATGTATGTATGTCTATCAAATAATATGAGTTTATAAGTGGATTGCCATCCCCAGTTCTCTGCCAGATTCCAGCTATTCCTACCTTCAATTTGTAAGTCACATTATTTTTATTGTCAATTCCACGCGGGTAGACCCACGCAGCACGTATAAGTGATTCATAAAAGCCCTAAAACTTCTAGTAGACAACCGGGGGCCAACTATGTTTAAGCAGAGCGTTTTAAGAACTTTTTAGCTTTGACGTTTAATTTAGCGGTAATAAATGAAACGTCAAAACTCAGAAGTTGTTAATACGCTCTGCTTATACCGATGGTAGCCTCCTTTCATAGACAGCGTGTATACTAACCGAACTCAATCATAAAATATAAGAATAGTTCATATTTTTAAAGTTGACATCATATTATGTTAATTTATTACGTTGACATATTTTATGAATGCGATAAAAATGAAATGGAATACAAATATTATACTTGCTATGCTTGCTATAACATCGTATTATAAGTAAATATGTCAAGCAATAAATTATATTTTACAGCTTTAACGAGGTATAGCGTCAATAAGTGGCATCTTTCAATATTTAAATATTTGTACAGATGCCAGTAATAATATGTGGTTGATTTTTTTTACAATGTAAAGGTGGTAAACGTAAACTCTATCATAAGACCTAAGAAACGAGGGATGGATTGTGTGAAAGATGATAATTATGGCTAGAATGGAAGTGAGTAATGTGACGGCTGATAGAGAGGAATGGAAGAGAATAACACAACGCCAAATAACATGGAATAGGTAAACAAGCGTACATGGTCCTTACTATGAGCTCTTATTGGCATGATAGTTATAGTCTTACTAAGAGACAAATGTATTTGACGTGTATACATCTGTCCCTGTCACACACCTGCAATATCATTGAAATAAGAGCTCATGGTTAGGCCCCAGATCGCTGGTATTTTCACACTATCTTTCCATTACCAATACATATGCAATATGCAAAGGCCTCGGGGCTAGAGCAGTCGCCTGCTACGCTAGCGACGCAAGTTCGAATCCCAGCGGGGCTTGTACCAATGAGTTTTTGTAAAAAAACTTGTGTGTGTGTAGTGTTTTCACGAGCTTTGTATGTACGTAAAGTATCTATGTACTAAATCTTTATGTATAGATGCCCCTTATGGGATACCATGAATATATGTATAATATGTTTATCGTTCCTTGTATTATTGTAGCAGATCAAATTGGCGATCTTTCGTAAGCAGATGCGATCTAAAACCAACAGAAACTAACAATGTTTGTAAACGACGACACTTACCGGATTTGCACCCTTTGCAGCAAAGGATTTATACCGAAATAGTGGACAGTGACATTATATTTGGAGCTGTCAGATATGTATTTCAATATTCAAATGGTATTTTGCGCGAAAATATTAGGTATGTTTGCTAGTCCAGAACCCTAAGAACCTAAGAATATAGCGTCGATAGCACAATATCCACTCTTCATCGAAGATGATAAAGTAAAGTGACAGGTGGTGAATCCATCGCCGTCTCAGGCACTATACATACGTCTTAGAACTTTATTTCTTTTCAGACTTATGCAGGTAGCCTCACGATGTTTTCCTTCACCGTAAAACTCATGGTGTGACATTACACTCAATGGTTTGAATTTGCGTCGTTTGCATAGCAGTCGTGCACTCCACCACTTGACACTTGAATTAAATAATTCATTAAAACGTAGGAAGCACCTTATTCAGATAAAGTTTACTGCTCAATAAAATAGTCGTTAAATTACCATTCGAAACAATTACTACAATGTAGGTAATTGTTCACTTCCTGCTACTAAGTACATCATATTTAACAAACTGATAAGTTTCAAGAGAAACTAAGGTGAGAAACTTGTGAACTAAAATATTCACATCTTCACAATAATTCACCAAAAAATATCTAAAATTACTTACATGCGATTTTTTCATATCTGTCTGATAATTGTCGTTATATCAGCCTTGGGATATAAGCTCTCCCTATACTACATTTCAGACAAATTGGTTCAGTGGTTAAGCCATCAAAAGGTTACAGACAGACATAGACACTTAAAATGTATAGTATTTATATCTATAAATGGGATAGTGTAGAATTTGTCAAATACACAGTACACACACACACAAGTCAATCAACAAAGATCCGTATTAATGTTTTAATATAGAAAATCAGCGCTAAACGTAATTAAATTTACGGGCAGCACAGGCTGAGCCATGTCCCCTTGCTTTTAAAAGGCCTTAAACATTTTATTTTTTTTTGTTTTGTAATTTTATTATTTTGTTGTAATTTTATTATTTTGTTGTAATTTTATTATATTTTGTTTAAGTACTAAAAAGCAATAAAGATCATTTATTATTTATTATTATTTTTTTATTATAGAATGTGGTTCGGAGACTTACCACCATGCCACAATTTGTAATAACTAACTCCAGGAGGGCAACTACGTTTAAGCAGCGCGTATTAAAAACTTCTTAGCTTTGACGTTTAATTTTATAATAACTGCTTAAGCCGGTGACGGTAGGCACAAGGACTTGATGGCAAATGCTTCAGATTATACAAGAAAACGTAAAATATTGTTGTTGATCCGTGGTTGAACCGAACGCTGAGTGGATATTAAGATTCTTGCTCCAATTTAAACCCACTAAGGTGTCGAGGTAGGTGACATTTATGTCTCGTCTTACAAGCCCGTGATAGGAGTGCTAGTTAGTGAAGTGAAGTCTAAAGCTTGTGCGACAAAAACTAACAAGTTGTCTTGTCCTTCACAAGCCGAGATAGACGTCACTCCATAAAACTGTGTAGCGAACGCCATTATGATATAAATGGACAAAGAATAAAAAAATCTTGCATAATTATTTTAGAAACGAATTCGTGAACTCTAAAGTGAAGTTCCTAGATTGGATTATTTTAACGAAAAACAGTAGTAAATTATACGCTAGAATACATTCGTAATATTATTATTATCACTAGTCACAGAGAGATTTTTTGTGAGGGCATTTTAATCTTTTTTGAAAGCTGCAAGCTAATAAAACAAAATATTTAAGTACTTCTACTCGTGGCACAGTTGCTATTGCGCATATCATTCGATCAGCGAAGTAAAGCAACCCTACGCCTAGCCAGTAGTTGGATGGGTGACCGCCCGAGTTCCCTCCGTGCCTCGGAGAGCACGTTAAGCCGTCGGTCCCGGTTGCCAATTTAACATCTTTGGCAATCGTTACAGGTCAGTCGGAGGCCTAAAAATAATCTGACAATTGGTTTAACCCAGATCACAGATTTTCCTCCTTAATGGGGTTGCGAAGGTCAGATGGCAGTCGCTTCGTATAAAAATCAGGTGATCAGCCACATCGGGTTGAATCAAGTGCCGACCCCAAATACATGGGATAAGGCCAGGGAGATGATTTAAGAACTTCTACCCTTTCGATTGATTTATTCAAGCTTTATATCAATAATTCATTCACGAGACTATTTCCCAGAAAGTATTAAAAGAAAGTTTACGTTAGTTTGTATTTAAAAAGTCCACATTTGATCTAAAATAATTAATTATTTCACGAAGATTTCTAACTACACATAATTTTTTGTCATTATTACATTTATACCTTACAACAAGCCTCTGAGATTCCTCCACACTGTAGGTATTCACTCTATCATGCCACAAAGTCCCATCTATAAAGTGAATCTATGCGCAGCGAGTAAGACAGTCGTAACGCCATTCAGTTAGATTTACAACACGACTGACGTTTTAACGATAATACGTATTTACGACTATTTATGTGTATTTACGCGTATTTACGGCCGACTAGAAAGCCCGCCGGTTTAATTGTCGTATAAAATAGAATTTACAATCGTTGATTTACGTACGACGGACGATACGACCAGCGTTTATAGGTTTTTATGAATTACGTACTGGGCTTATGTTATTTACAAAATATCGTATAGGGTTTTGTAAAGTCGAAGTGGTAGAGGTTGATTGTCCTCGTAACCGCACCATTCGGTAAGCTAGTTGCTATTTGTTGCCATGCTATCAGAGACAACTCGAGTTCAATTGCTTCTATAATAATAAAAACTAATAAAATGGTGTATTTGTTTGAGATGGCAAAATAACAGCTTCTCCAACTGGACCGTTTTTCTAGATAGCTCATGTTATAACTAGTAAATTAGGTTATATTATTATTATTTGCAGAAAGGTCAAATTCGCAGCACTCGTAACCGAAGAAAGTGTATGAAGAGATGCATGAATGTGGATGAAGCGAAAGAAGTATGTAAGGATCGTAGCAAACGGTGGTCTCTGGCTGCCCCCATGGGATACAAGCGTGAGCATATGTATGTATGTATGTATGTATGTATGTATGTATTATTTCCTTTCCTACATTATTTGAATCCATTAAATATATTTTTTATGAAATAAGGAATTGATCAGATGATTATGGTAATTTGTCTTATCTACATTAATTAGGACTTGAAAGCTGTCTCGCGGCTTTATAAAAATATAGTCTATATTACTCGCTGATAATGTGGCTATTCATTGCTGAAAGAATTTTTCAAAACTTTTTAAAAATACAGTACTTTCCTCTTTATAATATAAATATTGGCATAAATGCTGAAAATGCAAGCAAACCTGCATGCCATTAGTAGTGCTGCACACTTGTGGTCGCGATGCATAAATCACGGGCCAGTAAAATTGTATAAGTGAAGTTTATAACATTTATCGCCCATTCATACTTCAGCGGTGGCTCGTGTGACTGCAACGGGCAATAAATCATGCATTTCGACACACCACCGAGACACAAGATGATAATATGTAATGTTCATTTGTCGGTCTTGTGGTCGCAAACGCTATCGAGGAATCCGAAGTCCCGAGAGACTAGTGCGAGTTTTCTTAAAATCGCCGCATTAGTCACCGCGATGACGTAAACGCAGATTTGTATAGGATCGATATATTGCCATACAGGCCGAGAGATGGCGATGTTTCGATCCCATATATATAAGGCGACAGTGAAAAACTCGCGCTTCGATCTCCGGGTGGGGCAGTGTTAATGGGCTTTTCCGTCTGTAATTTCCCGGTGTCTGAATAACTATAGGTTCGGCCACTATTGTGGGGGCTGGTCTGAAAATTTTTAGACCCTGGCTATTGGGTGGAAGTCTGACAACTGGCTTAACCCAGATTGCCGATTTCCTCAAAAAAGTGGTTACGAAGGTCAGTTGGCAGTCGCATCGTATGAAAATCAGGTGATAAGCCACATCGGGTTGAATCAAGTGACGACCCCAAATACATGGGAAAAGGCCAGGGAGATGATGACTACATAGTATAAAACAAAGTCGCTTTTGCTGTGAAAAATGAAAATGAAAATGATTTATTCAGTTTAGGCCCTGGTAAGGCACTTATGAATGTCGAGGAATTTACCACTGTCCCTATGTATGCTTGAATCTTTAAAACTACGTCACGGATTTTGATGCGGTTTTTTTAATAGAGTGAGATTAATAGATAGAGTGATTGAAGAGGAAGGTTTATATGTATAATAATAACATTAATTAAATAGTGGAGAAATACTGTTATTTTTGAGGTTTCTAATGTGATGTCGTAAATAATTACAAAAATAACAATTCTTAATAAAAACGTGCTTTTCAGCGCGACAATGTATCAGTAATTATAAGTAAGTTACGACAAATAATATATTATAATTAAATAAAGGTATGAAAAGTCAACGATTTGTAATAGCCTTAAAAATCCGTTCCGAAGCGAAGTGAGGGCGGGTCGCTAGTCCTTAATAAATACCATGATAGTGTTACCAATACGCTTTCTACACCGACCGAATGCAGTGTCTAATGTTCCCCGCATAGCGTCATAACTCACCATGCTGCGCACGTCTCTGCGAGGAAATTATCATATAAACAGCATTCACTACAAGCCATTAAGTTTCTAAAGGCTTTATAGCGGGAATATTTATAAATGTAAAACGTACCTTAAACGGCAAACACGGCTCATAACATTGCCGGTCCGGTTCGGGAGCTTCTAATAATGGCTTAAGTGTGGATGTGGCATATTGAAGGACTACGTTTTACTGTTGAATAAAACTGAAGTGTATATTTGTAATTTCAAAATAACTGCTAAATGCAAGTGAAAGTACGAGTATACTCGTTTTTTTTATGTCAGTTCCGTATATATACGGTACTGACATAAAAAAAACAATGAAAAAATAATTCTCTGTCTGTCTAATCTCCGAAACGGCTAGACAGATTTTAACAAGACTTTCACTAGCAGATAGCTAATGTTACAAAGAGGAACTTAGGCTACTTCATTTAAAAAAAACATTAAGAGTTCCGCGGGTCACCCATAAAAATAACTTTACTCGGGTAAAACCGACGGGCACAGCTAGTATAAAATACAAAAAAATATAGCGCTGCCTAGCCTAGCTAACTAAGCAGAGCTTGCACTTTGGATACCAGATAGCATCAGTTTCATTAAACTTATACTTTCGTATGCATTTGATGAGAAGCTGTTATTTTGGAATTACAGACAGACACTTCAATTACATTTATCTGTATGTAGGTATGTATACATATACATGTATAGATTTGTATTTATGAATTTAAAAAATATACAAAGTAGGTATGTATAAGTAAGTATATATGTATAGATTTGTATTTATACTATTAAATATAAAAAATATTTTGCCATATCCAAAATATTCGGTCGTGTCGGTGCCCACCGACAATACGGAGTGGCCGACATGGCTGTCCGCTGGCCGCTATTTTAATTGATATGTCTCCGCAGCCAATACCAATTAGACCCTCGCCCCCAACGGATAGGAATTTGCACGGTATTCCACTGCATATGAATTTGGCGTGAGCACTTTTTTGCTAGAAAAAAGTTAGCTGAAGGATTTGGAATTATGAAATGAGTTTTTGAATCCATAGAGTAAGTAGCAGCTAGCATCTACTGTACCTTGTTTTTTTTCAAAAACCTATTATATTTGAAACTAGCGGACGTCACGCGGTTTCACCCGCGTAGTTCCTGTTCCCGTGGGAGCACGGAGATAAAATATAGTCTATATTAATCAGTGATAATGTAGCATTCAAATAGTGTTTTTTTTTTAAATCGTTCTTTTACTTTTTGAGCCAATTCGTTTAAACATACTTACATAAAAAAATTTTCTCTTTTTATATTATACTAAAATTATTTTAGGTTAAGATTTTTGTAAGCTTGTTACTAACATTTTAGTAGACGTAGAACGCATTCGATAATTGATTTAATTGAGAAGTTTGTGAAATAATTCGCTTATCCAAAAGTCTACTTTGTGTGTTGTAACCTAACGCAGAGCTACACCCCTTTAAATATCGTTCGATCTTCAACCTTAAGTTTGAACATTTTTTAATAAACCATTAAAAGCTTGTAAATTATGTTTCACAAATTGATTCCACAAAACTACACCCAAGATCCAAAAAGTTTAAAATAGAGCCGACACTCCACTCCAGCATGGGTCATAAAACGGCTCGACTTTAAAAACTATATCGTAACATAAAGTGTATACTTTATCCGAGAGTGTAGAGCCCGCGTTATAATTATCATTTAAATTGTGCCCACTGACAACAACCGGCTACTATTTGACACTTGACAAATGTAATGGCGATACGCGACCGCTGACAACCGCCTCGAGAATTTTTATGTTCTCAATATCCAATGTTTTATACGATCTTGTCAACTCCCCTTTAGTGTGTTCAACAAATTTAAAACAGACATTCAACTCGCTTTAAAGTACTCTATACTTATCGATACAGAGTCGATTTTCGATTGCGTTTCAGTTTAGTAACAGCAGAACAAATTTGTCAAGAATATTAATACAAACAAAATTTGTGTTGACGATTATGAGCTTTTAAAACCTTAACGACTAAGAAATATGGTATTAAATCGAATGATACAGAGTTGAGAAACGCCATGACACTGTTGGTAAGTTAAAAGTTACACAGTGTATGTTTAAGTCGTAAAAAAGAAGCATAATTGCGTTTATAGATGACGTTCTATTTAATTTACATTTGATTGGTAGCCGGTCCTGCAGTTTTTCTCAGTAATGTGTTGACATTTTTATTGTTATGAATTTGTTTTATATTGTTACTGCTGTTTTACGTTAAATAAGTTATAAGTAGCCAACATTATTCCTTAAAACAATTTTTGCAAAAACTAAAGATATACAATGCATAATAATGCTTTTAAAAACACAGTTGTTGGTGCTCACGTGAAGTGATGTAATTTTGTTTTATTCGTAGCAATATGTTTGCAGAAGAGTTACTTTTTTGTTCATTTATTGAACAAAAACATTATCATATATACATAGAATAGGGGCCCAACTTTGATCGTTTAAGCAGAACTTAAGTATCAAAATGAAACGTCAAAGCTCAGAAGTTTTTAATACGCATTGCTTAAACCCATGATGTTAGCCCCTTAGTACTTTAAACTAATTACAAGAAGAATACTTGGCCCAAAACGGTGTCTCTCGGGACCGTGTTAAGATGGCTGGCAACATTGCCCCGTTGAATAGCAATGCTGATTCTCTGAGCGAGAAAAGCTCCAGCCCGAGAGGCTTCTACTAGACGACGTGCAACATCTTTGAAAAGTTGATGAGGCCAAGGCCCCAAATGTTTAATCAAAGTTAGTTTGGCTACAACGTATAATATGGGCTATTTATACGTAGAACGTTCACTATTTCAAAAACCCGTTCGCCTTTTCTATGAGATTGAGAGTATATTCAAACTATTTTATTTCTATCACGTTATTTATTTCAAAGGTATAAACATAGTAACACATTGTCGAGCTAGGTACGTAATATAGGACATAGATATTACAATAAAAATCGAATAATTAATCGTCTATAGTTAAGTTTATTGAAGGTTTCAAAACTGAACGTTTTGATACCTTTAAACCACTGCATACTAATTAACAAAGAGCGTAAGATACCAATCTAACTTTAATGTATTTAGAGGCAATCGTCAAATCAACACCCATAAAATGGTGAATGCATATTTTATCATTCCTTAAATTTTGTGTCCCATACGATACGTCGGCAGCGCGTCCTTTTATCGATCAAATTATACCGAGATGATATCGATGTTAATTCTCTCACCATTAAAAAACTGGGGACTATTGAAGTTTGTCATGTAATACGACACCTTACTAAGGTTGAGCGCGTACCGGGGTTTGTCACTGATTTTATTGTTATAGGATTCACTATAATGCTTTTGACAGGACTGTGATGGGTTTTTTATCACGTTGGTGGCAGACCACGTGACGAACAAGGTTGGTTTTTTATCCTACATGAGCTGCAAACAAGCATAGAACCTGGTTGATGGTAAGTAAATACATATAGGTGCTTCCAATGCTAGGCGTGTAAGGCTCGCTTTACCAACTCTGTAGAAGTATCTTCACAATTTACGAAGAATCCGTTTTGTCGTGGCTTCTCAACTTGTCTTGTCTTGTGTGGGGAAGAATGAAAATGAAAATGAAAAATATTTATTCAGTTCAGGCCCTGGCAAGGCACTTATGAACGACGAGAATTTACAACCGCTTCGGAAACTTGCCTTCTGAGTAGAACCGGCAAGAAACATGAAAATGAAATGAAAATGATTTATTCAGTTTAGGCCCTGGTAAGGCTTATGAATGTCGAGATGTCGTATTATCATGCAGGTAAGTATAAAACATAATCAAAGAGAAAAATAACAATACCAGATAGATTTACAAGTGTTTCCATACGATATATTTGCTAGGAGCTACTTGTGCACATTGATTTACTTAATTCCATATATCCTTGTAATTTATATAATCCCAAATTTTATAATAGACTTTCTTCATCAAACAATATGTCGTAGTCATCTCAAGCTACACATTAGAATTCTTAGACTTGTTTTCTTTTAGATTTTATAAATCTATTCAAAACAACTCACACAATTGATGCTAGTAATCTTGAAAGTAATTTATTTGATATAACAGTAGTATCAGTTCCTCTACATCCTATCATTGAGCAATGCAATCAAATCGGTCATTAACCTATTTAAACAGACTACAGATACAATAGTAAAAACAATTGATGTGCATTGTAATGTAAGGTCACGGGATGGGCGCAGTTCAATTAGTCTGGTTAGAATTTGAATGAAGTTCAGGGTGTGTAGACATCACTCTTTAAATCGAAATCGAAATTATTATTCTTTAAATATCGATACGAGGTGGTATGATAATTCCTGACAGAATTAAGGATATAGCTTCAAAAAGCTTGATTTAATGCCACTAAAAGAAAATCAAAATTTCGAGAATACATATTAACGTGAATTACCTAATAGTATTTTCTAAAAAGGTCAGATAAATGTGAATTAAATTGGTTGAAGGAAAGAAAAATTATAAGGTGTGGTTAACAGCCGTGGTGGTTAAACAGTCGCCTGCTACGCAAGCGTCGCAAGTTCGGATCCCAGCGGGGCCTGTACCAATGAGTTTTTCTAAAAACTTATGAACAGAGATTTCACACGGTGAAGGAAAGCATCGTGAGGAAACCTGCATATGTCTGAGAAGTTATTCAAAGACCAAGACCTCTGTCACGTTGGCACTTAATCCGGTGGGTGTTGTTATTACAACACCTCTGTATACCCTAAGGGGATATACCGTGGTCATATACTCTATATTTGTATACATGTGTGTGGGAAATTACATTTTAGTACTTTTTCTAAGATGCAAGAGCCAAGTGACCAGGTGTGTCCCACACCGGTGGTACGAAGACCGACAAACAAACGAGAGTCGATAGTAATCGACAGGCAAGCGCGTAAATATCACGCGATCGCTGCGATAGCTACCACTCGCGTTTATACGTGTTTTATGTTCGAGTTTGGATCGCGATAATATGACGATTTATCGCCGAGAACAGCTAGTTGGGATTATGTGGCTACTTGAGATGTTTACCAAAGAGTACCTTAGTAAAGAGAGTTTGGACGAGTCGGATACATTTAATAACAAAACATCTGCCATCTGTTTCTTTACTCGCTACATAGATGGCGCTACTCGCTAACAATTGCAAAGTTTGAGTACAAATACACGAGAACCTAAATCACGCAATAAGAGTTTCCGATCGCATTACAGTATATATACATGTTTCCAAACTAGGACAGTTGGAGCCGGTGTTCCCCAGGCATGACACCCGCCTAGCTGGAAGATCTTCCCTTTGCTGGGGATGAGCATGATCGCTCTGCCCTCGTAGGTATATCTTACAAGGTACCCTTAAAGGATGACCCCGCTTTCATCATAGATTCTTCTTGTTAACTGTTAGTATATTTTACCGACAACTAGTTAAATTATAAGTCGTATAGTGGACACGTTTTACTGCAATGTTTTGTGGGCTATCTATTCATTAAATCTATACAGATAAATAATATTGAAGTGTCTGTTTGTAACTCCAAAATTATAGCTTTTCATTAAACGCATATAAAAGTGTAATTTTTTTTTCTGTCTGTCTGTCCGTCTGTCTGTCCGTCTGTCTGTCTGTCTATCTGTTTGTTCCGGGTAATCTCCGAAACGGCTGGACCGATCTTAACGGGACTTTCACTGGCAGATAGCTAATGTTACAAGGAGTAACTTAGGACACTTTTTTAATTTTAGGGTTCCGCGACGATAAGGATGAAACTAAATCTACGCGGGTGAAACCGCGGGGCACAGCTAGAGCTAGTCTATACTAATATTATAAAGAGGAAAGATTTGTTTGTTTGTTTGCATTAAATAGGCTCCGACACTACTAGACTGATCTTGAAAATTCTTTCTGCAATGGATAGCTGCATCATCAGCGAGTAACATAGGCTATATTTTATTCCCGTACCTCCACGAGAACGGG
This sequence comes from Watsonalla cultraria, assembly GCA_964035505.1. NCBI lineage: Eukaryota > Metazoa > Arthropoda > Insecta > Lepidoptera > Drepanidae > Watsonalla > Watsonalla cultraria. The sequence goes on from OZ037719.1 coordinate 11,398,365, forward strand.
AACTACGCGGGTGAAACAGCATAACGTCCACTAGTCGTTCATAATTGCCTACACAGTTTAGTAGTAAGTGTAGATGTGAATCAAGTGTCCTTTCTGTTCGTTTACTCTCTGCCCTATAACTAGTTGAAAAATTTGTCTGTTGAGATAGCTGAATGGAAATAGACAGCTGATATATGAGGCTCTGATGCGTAAACACAATTTAACCCGAGATTTATGATTAACACCGAGATATACCCGGTGTAGTGAATGAAAACATTGTTATGAACATAACCGTCGCTCAACGGCCGATTTGTCGTAAAATATTCACTTTATAGACTAGTTATGAAGAAATATGTATGTTTCCAAAAAAAAAGCACTTACAATGTATTTATAGTGAACTAGCTGTGCCCCGCGGTTTCACCCGCGTAGATTTAGTTTCATCTCTATTGTCGCGGACCCCTAATATTTTTGATAAATAAAAGTAGCCTAAGTTACTCCTTGACATAAGCATCAGTTACCTACCAGTGAAAATCCCGTTAAAATCCGTCCAGCCGTTTCGGAGATTGCTCGGAACAAACAGACAGACAGACAGACAGAGAAAAAAATTAAAACTTGGTTTTTCGGTGTTAGTAGCCTGTATACTTTAATATTAATTTAGTGAAAAGCTGTAATTTTGGAATTACAAACAGACACTTCAATTTTATTTATCTGTATAGATGTATAGATTATTACACCGAGGAGAGTTGTAAATTTAATCAAACGGTCAAATACTGATGCTGTGGGTTGTGATTTGCGTTAGTGGTTAAAAACAAGATTTATTTATGAAGTATGCTTATATGTAAACTCCAGGCAACGTTATATCAAAATAAGGTATTGAGTACTAAATCTTACAACTTTTCAATTCAGTTGATCAATCGGACATTTGTTGGCTAGATGGAACCTTGCATACAATTTATGGGAAAAAAATCCACTTAACATTTTATTGCTATTTTTTTCCTGCTGTACCTTTACATGTATTTACTAAAAAAAGAAGAATTATTCGTAATTTATCGATGCCTGGTACCCATAGTACAAAATTTACTTTAGGACTAGATAGTACTGTGTGATGATATTCGATAATTATTTATTATTATTACAATAAATATAGTTCGGCACCATCGCACTTTGGTTTATAGAAAAAATCATTTGTGCAGATTTGAATTTGCTTCGTTTACATAGCAGACAACTACTAAAACAACCCGGTCACCTCGACTCTTGATGAATTAATTAACACCACAACATAACATTCTTGTTTACAGCAAGCAGACTTCAAGAGGAAATTCTCAGCTATCAAAACTCCATTAAATTAAAACATTCCGAGATCCAACACGTTGCGTATTTGCCCGACATTACTGAGTGGCGCCATCTGTCAATCAAAATGAACGCTATTCTAACTAATGTTAAAGTATTCATTAACACCATTAAAAATAGCACACAAAAATGTTTGTGTTAAATTGTACATCATATCCCTGGGCCTTATCCCATACATTGTTGGGGTCTGCGATGTGGCTGATAACCTGATTTTTATACGAAGCGACTGCCATCTGACCTTCGCAACCCTTATTACCAGGATAATCGGTGATCTGAGTTGAGCCAGTTGTCAGACTTCCTTAAGTTTTCGACTGACCTGTAACGATTTCCAAAGATGTTAAATTGGCAACCGGGACCGATGGATTAAAGAACTCTCTGAGGCACGGAGGGAACTCGTGCGTTCACCCATTCAAGTACTGTTTTGTGTTAGATTTGGTAACTTCCCACAGAATAGCCAGAGTCTAAAAATTTGGCTATGGTATCCCCTGCATATCGTAAGTAGCAACTAAAAGGGGGCCGGAGGGTCTGCTGGCGGTGGTCAGGGTGGGAGCCGTCACCACCGAGCCGTGGGCCCGGGGAGGTGCCTGGCACAGCGAGATCTCCAGGGGCGGCGATACAGCTGCCCCGGGGATGTGCCCCGGCAAATCGTGTAGGGACACCGGTGCGATCTATCAGAGTACCCGGAGTCCCCCCTAAGCAAGGAGGATGGCCACCGCGGGGGTATTGGTGCGGTCAAAATCCCAAATACCTGCCTCTCCCAGGGCGGTCGGGGACCTTTTGGAGGTTTACCCTTAGACAATAAAAAAAACTGTTTGCTACCTTCACTGATCGAATGATGCGCAATAACAACTGTGCCACGAGCCCCTATTAGCAACTGTGCTAAATTGAACAAACCATTTGAACACCGTCTTTCAACTCCCCAAACTAAATGCATAATGTAGTTTCGTTGGAAAAATATAAAGAGTAATTCTGTTCAACAAATCACTGCTTCGAAAGCTTAACGTTTGTTGTAGAACATACATATTCCTTAATTATATTCGACGATTGATTAAAGCTTGTTACTGAAAACAAATCCTGGTTGCTATCGCAGTGTACCGACACTTGAACATCGGCAGGCAATATAAAACCAAGTAAACGTTTCAGAGCATAACACAGCACTCGTGAACCACAAAATACCCGTATATCGGCACAAAACCATCGGCAGCTCGTTTACGTTTACGATTATAGTCAAAACGAGGTATATTTCGTCAACATTCCACCGCTCCTGTTGAGAGCGAAGAGTAAACAGTGGCAGACTAGATAAACACAAAGCAATTTACATACAGACACTATTGTGAGTCCGCGGACTGAACTTTTCCTTTGCCTACTTGTGTGTTCTATCGATATAAGAGGGCCTATCATCGTCGCTTTAAGCAGAGCGTATTAAGAACTTCTGAGCTTTGACGTTACATCTGAGACATCTCATTCTGCGTTTGAAAGTAGTTTCTTCGGTCGGCGACGAGCTATGGGACATGCTTCAGACGGGGTTTTTTGAAGCGAATGCTTGGATATTAGCTATATAGCTTGGATGTTCGTGAAAATAAATGTGAAAGACGTCTTTTATCATGTTGAACACCACTGGCCTTTATTGTTGTAGGTAGTCGTGCTCACATCAAATAATTTCCTCACTATGGCTGTCCCCGAAATGGTAGGCAAAGATGTTAAAACCCTTGTCTCCGAAGAAGATTTGGTGTCATCAATGCAGATGGTGAGTCCATCACCGTCTCAGGCACTACATACGTCTTCAAATTTCTTCCCAGGCACATACAATTTTCGTTCACGATGTTATCCTTCACCATAATGCTCGTTATTTACTTCTAGATTTCTATTTAATGTAAATTCGATTTCATCAGCTTCCGGGTGTAGTTTCTGATCATTAACATGGTGTAAAGGTGTAAATCAAGTGCGTAGGTGCGATTAGATTTACAACAATTTATAGCAACATAAACTCGGCTCGTAAATCAGCTATGTATCTGTATATAATTTACAGCTACAAAATATAAAACGCTCGTATAAATTTGTTAGTTTTGGTTTAGTGTTTAGGAAATATTTTACATCTATTCAACGTTGGATGGACTTGATGTAAAGATGAATTTACTGCACACTTGAATTTAAAAGCCCCCGTGAATCTGTAGTTATGTTTGAATGTTCCCACTTCTTCTCTTCTTCTCCACTTATCAAAGAGCTTTGCTGTCGTTAAAGCATTTCCCTCATTGACTTCCTGATACCATGCTATACTCACTTTAAAAAATAGCTGAGGTTTATAACAACAACACTCACACTTCACCGAATATGATCATGTGACAACGTGACAGAGGGTGAGTCGATCGCCGTCTCGGGCACTATACATCTTTGAATTGCTTCTCAGGCACATGCAGGTTGCCTTAAGATTTTTCCTGCACCGTAAAGTTCGTAGGGTGAAATTACTGCACTTAGTTTTTAGAAAATCGAATTGCGTCACTTGCGTAGCAGGTGACTGCTGAAACCCTAAGGCAGCCACGGCTCTTTCTTCTTCAATAATTAGTCCCTGCAGTTTCACCTCTGCATTCACACATGAAGTAATTATATGTAAGTTTTCCTATAGGCATATACAAGGACTCACGGAGTAAAATCTACATGTACTTATTATTGGCACCTAATTGCACATTCTAAATGTCTCTTTAACGGACCTTTGTGGTAGCTTGTGAAGGTATAAACACGTGTGTGTGTGCAATAAATAAACCAACACTACATACACGCGTAATATAAACTTCAAACTCGTCACAACCACGACAGGGATACAAAGAACGCAATCCCCCCAGGACGCCAGGTTATACAGGGGGGCGGAAGCGGGTGGCGCTATAAACATCCCTGTTTACGAGCACCCTGTGGTTGATAACACTCATTTTATTGTGAGAGCGATCAGATAGTGAAAGGTTATCTGGCTAACGTGTCTTTGAATTTGTGCCGATAAAATGGTTAAGATACTTTGATAATACTCGTTTGTATGAACTCTGAACTTAAGCTAATAAGTTTGTAGATAAGTGAGAATATAATCAAATTTTCTTTTAGACATACGAGTAATAACATCGCTTACAGTAAGAGGTGTCCAGTCGTGGCTAATAGTGTAAACGTCATTCACGTGTTTTCGGACATTTTTCAAATCTTCAAATGATAAATCTACGTTATTGTTACAGTAAATCTATACAGATAAATGAAATTGAAGTGTCTGTTTGTAATTCCAAAATAACAGCTCTTCACCAAATGCACATGAAATTATATACGGTACTGACATAAAAAATGCAATTTGTAGTCTTTCTCTGTCTGTTTGTTCCCGATAATCTCTGAAACGGCTAGACCGATTTTAGCGGGACTTTTAGTGACAGATAGATGATACAAGGAGTAAGTAACTTAGGCTTTTTAGACTTAGATTTTTTTTAAAACATTAAGGATTCGCGGGCCACTCATGAAATTAAATCTACGCGGGTGAAACCGCAGGGCGCAGTTAGTAAAAGAGTAAATTTTAAATTCTTTACTTAGACAACCCTCACGTTCAATGGAGCAAAAGTTCTTATTTAAAAAAAATAGGCCTAGTTTCCTTACTGCTTCTAAAGCTTATATTTATACTGTGGTATGGACTCCCAAAAATGTGGGCTTTTAAATAAAATCTTTAGAACTTTCCAAATTTCTACCATCATAACCACAGCTTATTTTAAATTTATTTTTTCACGAGACCTGTTTGTCAGTCCGTCTGTCCACATTTTAGATCAAGTATTCTTCTAATGGAACCGTTTCTGTTTATACATCACTCAAACATTTTTTCTTTCACAGCTAAATTAAAATTGAACATTTGACATCAATATACTGAGATGTTTTCTTTGGAGTAAGAACAAAGTGATGGCAAGGGTGTAATGAAGTCTAATGACAGACAAACGACGGGACGAGCATCAATCATGACAGGTCAGTGTCAGATATATATAGAGTGCTACATTTAAACGGAAATCTCAAAGCACATTACCAAAATATAAACAAAATTCATTTCGTTATATTAGTGGGTTCTATGGCTACTCGTGTGTGCGTGTGTGTGTGTGCACACGATATTATTTTCAATATCCATTATATATGGCTATGCATTATAAAAAATATCAAATTTTATTTGGGCAGTGAAATACAAGTTCTTTTTTAAATTAGGAAAATTTTGTTACGGAAACTAGACTACTTAAAAAAATTGGAAATCAAATACGTGCTCTACATGTAGTATATCCACTTACAATTAATTTAGTGTTCTGTATAATACGTATGGTCCTCATTAAAGTTTATGTTTAGTTATTTTTTATTGCAATGACATTCTGAAAATATGCGTTCATTATTTTATAGTCTCTGATACTCATTTTACTACATTGTAAGTAAAATTAAATTATTTATATTTTGCATACATCTGTTTGTCTTTAACCATCCAGTTATTTAGAAGTATACTATAATTCTTAAATTTAGAAAGACCCAATAACTTTCTTATATAAAAATTTAAATGATTTATTCAGTTTAGGCCCTAATAAAGCACTCATGAACGTCGAAGAACCACCGGTTTAGAAACTAGCCTTCCGAGATGAACCGGCAAAAAAAACTCATGGAATCATGTACATTTCATTACACAGTAAATAATTATTAATTACAATAAAATTTTATAAAAAAGATTTACTTACTTATCCTAAGTGACTAATAATTATAAAATATAAATACCCCTGTTTCCCTAAAACAAGTAAATACTCAAACATATTGATATTCAAACTAATCGGTCCTAATGATAAATAATTATTGTTTATTTTAAAAAGCTAAGACAAGAAAAATAATGGAACTACAGCTACTATAAATCCGATCAAACATCAAAGTAACGTCAGCTACAAAAAGCGATAACAAAAGCGGTTAGAACCCTTCACTTCGGTAGCTCAGTAGCTCAGCTAATGTAACCCGACGACGCGTACACGGCAGCGCTGCTAAAGTGACGGCACCGAACTTAATCACCCTTCCACTCGACTGTACGATGCTTATCTGCCCATTGCCTCATGCACCACTTGAGATTTTATTGACTTTGACTGTACCCATTCTAGTTCGCTCGGCTCGTGTGGTGCCGGAGTGAAGTGTTATTTGATGCCGGGTTTTTTAAGCAATTTTTTGTAGACCAGTGAAGTTTTTTAATTACATTGTTAAATTTTTTGGAATTAGGATTAAGACTTTTTTTGTAAGTTTTGCACAAAAATTGGATTAGCTCTGATTTATTTCCATTTATGACCAGAAAGAGTAACATTTTAAAACGTACTCTATTTTGAGTACGTTTTAAATAGTTAAGGAAAAAAGAGTACTATGGAGAACAATCGTAGGGGAAAGACGATTGGCCACCTCGTGCGAGGTGGCATTGACATTTTCAAAGGAGGTTCCTTTGAAAACGTAATAGAAAGAAAGGTAGAAGAGAAGAGACGAAGAGGAAGACCAAGGTTATCATACATGAGACAAGTTAAAAAAAAGGTGTCTGTCATGACGTATAAAGAGGTCAAAGAAAAAAAAAAACATTCATCTCTTTAATTTAAACTGTGATGTTCATTCGATTTGTACGCGAAATAAACACAAAATTATGGCTCCTAGATTCAGATTAGTTAAAGTAAATAAATCATTCATGGGGAACTGTGTTCGCTTCTACAATAAAATCCCACAATCAATAATCGCGTTAAATTATGATAAATTTAAAACACATGTCAAAACTGTTTTGATGAAGAAAGCATATTATAAAATTTCGGATTATATAAATGACAAGGATATATGGAACTAGGTAAATCACTCTGCACAAGTAGCTCCTGGCAAATACATGGTATGCAAACACTTGTAAATCTATCTGGTATTGTTATTTTTTTATCTCTTTGATTTTGTTTTATAATGACTTGCATGCTAATACAATTTGTCACTATTGTGAATATTTATACCTATTATCAAATTTGATTTTGTATGATGATTTCATTATGATTTATATTGTTTCGATGTTATGTACATGATGCCTGGCTGAGTTTCTTGCCGGTTCTTCTCAGAAGGCTAGTTTCCGAACCAGGTGGTAAATTCTCGACTTTCATAAGTGCCTTACCAGGGCCTAAACTGAATAAATATTTTTCATTTTCATTTTCATTTTCAAAGAGATGGCACTGGACAAAGACAAGTGGAAAGAGTTGCATTGGTTACACCGACAAGAGTTACTCTTAAATTCATGATGAAGATGAAATAATTTCACTTTGTAAGTGTATCTAAACTGACAACTTCACTTGCCACATCTACGCTTTTAAGTATTTTCATTGAAAGAAAATCTTATCTAAACCTTGCAAACCATCTTTAAAACTCAGCTATAAAGCAAGGACACGTATCTGATGCGGGGTCATATCCATGCCTTGACCTGAAAGTCTCGTGAGGCTAGCTTTAATACCTTGTAAAGTTTAGCACAAACGACCTAGGCGACAAGTTTTGATTAGATTTAAGGTTCAATAAACTTTGATTAAAATATTTTTAACGGTGCAATATTTTAGAAATCAGTTATTCCAAATTTTTCCAAAATTCTCTAAGTGCGTATGATAAGGAGGTCTCAAATAGGCACAATTATTCGATGACACACACAGAAAATCCAGCGTAATTGTAAATGCAGCGTAAATATCTTGGTTTTATAGTGATCTTACAGCTTTGTAGACGTAATCCTTTAAATTATTTTGCGGCGTAGGCATTGTGATCATAAACGAAAAAAATACGTCACAAATCGCCTATCACGCGGTTATAGATAACAATGCCAAAAAAGTATAGGCACTGGCCTTGAATGCGCGGTAATTTATACCCTCGCTATTTTCGCTGTGCGCTCAGAAGTCGTGACGGTACCTGTACATGTCAGTATCTGTCAAAACACCGTGAGTCACGCGTCACCAGTGGTCCGGAGCGGTGGTCACGGGCAATCGTCGCGCATCCGCCACCAGACCGGCCTAATTGGAGGTAAACCGGCTTGTTTACAGATAAGCTATGATTATTGCTTTATTACTCTAATTATAGGGTACTTACTTATAATTGTGCTTTAGCGCATTGTACTCTTTTTTAATTTGTGTATTTTTTTAATACTTTTTATGATGCTACATACAAGAGCCGTGGGGTTTGAGCACTCGCTTGCTAAAGCACGTGGTGTGAATAAGTTTTTCGAAAAACTCATTGGTCAGAACTTGCGTCGCTTGTGTAGCTGGCGACTGCACAAAATAGCTCCATTGGTTCAAAATTTAAGGTTATTTAAAAATATATATACACATATATAAGTACGAGTATTTTGAACGCATCAACACCCAGACACCCATTTCTACGTCACATCCTATCACCCTATTTTATGGACTAATTGGTAATAATTTCTACTTCAATAAAATTAACCCAGGAACACCTTACGACAGTGTTTTAAGAGTGTGTTCTAAGTGTCGCGGCGTTCGGGCGGCAACATCAAAGACGGCGGCAACCTTTGAAGCGCCGCCGGCTGTATCAACACGACTCGTCGTAAACGACACGTAATGGAATGCGTGCATGAATAACTACAGTCGGCCGCTAATTTTAGATATTATCTCTCTCAATTAAAATTATTTACATCTTCTTATTTTGAATCTTAATTAGAACTGACATGCAAAAAAGTCGTAAATAATTTATAGATTTCATCATTTCATTTCCCTGGCCTTTTCCCATATATTTTTGGGGTTGGCACTTGATTTAACCCGATGTGGCTGATCACCTGATATTTATACGAAGCGACTGCCATCTGACCTTCGCAACCCCATTTAGGAGGAAAATCTGTGATCTGGGTTAAACCAGTTGTCAGATTATTTTTAGGCCTCCGACTGACCTGTAACGATTGCCAAAGATGTTAAATTGGCAACCGGGACCGACGGCTTAACGTGCTCTCCGAGGCACGGAGGGAACTCGGGCGGTCACCCATCCAACTACTGGCTAGGCGTATGGTTGCTTTACTTCGCTGATCGAATGATATGCGCAATAGCAACTGTGCCACGAGCTCCTCCTAAATAATTTATAGATTTATTTTTATATTTTTTTAAAATTTCCAAGTGACTCTGTAATGTTGCCGACTGTACGTATCAAGCAGATGTCTGTTTTAAACGGGACATCAATGTATTTGTCGATGTTGTAATAAAACTATATTTTATTTTATCAGTAAATATTACGCCATTAAAAGAGTCCTGTTGGCGTTTTGCAGCTGTAAATAATTTAGGTATTCTACATTATTTTTAGCCACTACCATATTTTACACAGAAATATAGCTAAAAAATAATGTAACCTTATGAAAAATAGCCGGTTCCTCTCAGAAGGCTAGTTTCCGAACCGGACCGAACTTTAAATTTCTCAACATTCATAAGGGCCTAAACAGAAAAAATCATTTTCATTTTCAAAGATCGAGTCGTCTGTTTAGCTCTATGTCTGTTTTGTCTCCTTCCTAGTTTAATTACCTATAAGGAAGCGTGTTGAATGTAAGTGTGTAGGATATTATTATTAACTCTGCGGTAATAATCTAGTAACGCCGGTCAATAATGAGTAGTTAGCAACAAAGTTCTCTTATATTGGACGTCTTAAGCACAGTATAAATATAAGCTTTAGAAGCAGTAAGGAATCTAAACCTATATATTTAGAAACTAGCTGTGCCCCGCGGTTTCATACAAACTTTCATCCCCTATTTTATCCACTTGGGGGTAGAATTAATCAAAATCCTTTCTTAGCGGATGCTTACGTCATAACATCTACCTGTATGCCAAATTTCGGCCCGATCCGTCCAGTGGTTTGAGCTGTGCGTTGATAGATCTCTATGTCAGTCAGCCAGTCAGCCAACCTTTGAGTTATATATATTTAAGAATTTGAACGATATGTTCCAGGATTCCTAACTGCTTGTAAAAGTAATATTTAAACTGTATCCTAAGTCTAGCATTAGCAAGTCAGATGAAATTGAACACGGTGCAATTAGTCATGGTATTCATAAATGTTACCAATCAACTCAACTCTATACAATGTCTGGTTACAAAGAAGCCTCTTGAAGGCGCTTTATGATACTTAAATATTTGTGAAGCTTATTTATGAAACACTAAGCTTTTGCTAAGAATTATGTGAACAAAACTAATTATACATTTTAGTACTTACCTACATGGTCATCATCATCTCCCTGGCCTTATCCCATACATTGTTGGGGTCGGCACTTGATTCAACCCGATGTGGCTGATCACCTGATTTTTATACGAAGCGACTGCCATCTGACCTTCGCAACCCCATTTAGGAGGAAAATCTGTGATCTGGGTTAAACCAGTTTTCAGATTATTTTTAGGCTTCCGACTGACCTGTATCGATTGCCAAAGATGTTAAATTACCTACATGGTATGCAATATATTAAGAACAAGGAAAGATTTAAATTATCGTCATGTTCACATGAAAGGTGATAATAGAATTTGTACTTATGCATATTATATTTAACATTTATAAGTAGTTAAAATATAATTGCAGTATTTTCATGACCTAAGATTGGACAGAATCTGTAACTCCTGTGAGCTTTATAAGACCTTTTTTGTACCATATTTTATATCTATATCTATACAGATAAATAAAATTGAAGTGTCTGTTTGTAATTCCAAAATAACAGCTTTTCACTAAATGCATATGAAAGTATACACGATATTGACAATAAAAAACCAAGTTTTAAAAAATTTCACTGTCTGTCTGTCTGTCTGTTTGTTCCGGGTAATCTCTGAAATGGCTGGACGGATTTTAACGGGACTTTCACTGGTAGGTAGCTGATGTTTCAAGGAGTAACTTAGGCTACTTTTATTTATTAAAAATATTACGGTTCCGCGACAATAAGGATGAAACTAAATCTACGCGGGCGAAACCGCGGGGCATAGCTAGTGAATAAATATAATTGCTATTTCTATTTTAAAAAAATGATATGATAATGATTGTTTGTCATTTGTTTAGAAGTTCGGAAGCTCTTTTGCGTTACTCTGTATCTCAGCGAGTAACTAAAATACTCATTTAACTGTGATTTTTAACGGTAGGTTCCATGGAGTTGTAGTTTTAATGTAGAGTCTATTTTAGCTTATTCGGGGGTCACTTACAGGCAGTACAACAGTGAAAGAATCAGCAATTTACTCAGCTAATCATTAGCAAATATAATTTATGATCTCATTAAATACTTTCATAATTAAAAGTTTTTTCCAAGTCGTAAATAAGTGTTGTTTATTTATTAAATGGCATTTAGTTATTACTATAATCAAGAAATAGAATAAATTACGTATTTAAATGTTAAATACCTATCAGAAACAAGACATCCAACTAATTTGTTACACGGAGAAAAATATAACTAATAATATTATGTAGATCCATAATTTGACTCAATAAGCCATTAAATTAAAAGTGAAAACATTTTAACCATTAAATTTTGATAAATAGCAGACATTCGCTATTAACTTTAGCTATTTAATTATTTAAAATTAAAATGTGTTTTGCAGCTAATTATGCCGCAACATAAGCTTATGTTTATTCATAGTGTTACAGTCATTTATACACTTTATGATAAATTGTTCATTTTAATAAAATTATATAGCGAAACTGGTGATTATATTTCTTGAAGCTGTATAAATATTAATGATATTAATAATGCTAATAAATTATACTATGTAATTAACGTTCGAGCAACTCGAAAGGCGTCGTGCTATTAACACACTTGTGTCGCGGTTTTGTATTGGAAACGCAATGTTGGTCTTCATTTCACACTTTGACAGCACTGCGTAACAGTTTTTATTTCATACTAGCTGTGCTCCGGGGTTTCACCCGCGTAGATTTAGTTTCATGCTTATGGTCGCGGAAACCTAATATTTTTAATAAATATAAGTAGCCTGAGTTACTCTTTGATATATCAGCTACCTGCCTGTGTAAGTCCCGTTAAAATCAGTCCAGCTGTTTCAAAGCTTACCCGAAACAAACAGACACTTCAATTTTGTTTATCTGTATAGATGTATAGATAAATGTTTATCTTCATCATAACATAAAATGTTTGATTATCTAATGCGAAAAAAAAGAAAATATACTTTATGTAGCTATTAAAAGTTAGCACGTGAGGGTTGAATTGTGAATTTGTGCGTTATGTTGTGATATGTAGTCACGTTCAATTATGGCGATTTCGCTATAAATAACATCGCGTCCTTGTGTAAATGCAGTCAACAATTTCAACGTCTTATTAATTCTATAATCTGTGGCGATGTATCATAAATTCACTTCGTTGTCTGTTCCGAGTAAGAATGTAAATGTGTTTTGCAGACGGAAGCCAATTTATTGCCAACTATCTGAATAACTACATTACCATCGTCACAGTATAAATATAAGGTTTACAAACAGTATGGAATTTAGATATTTTTTTTGAAATCATAACGTTGTCAATCTTAAAGATTTTATATATTATTCATTCATCCATGTGCTCCTCGCCTGTATTCCTCGAAGGGGTAGGCAGAGGTGTTGTAATTCAACACCCACTTTTCACCGAAGATGATTAAGTGCCAACGTGGAAGATGGTTAGTATATCATAGTCTCAGACACTACGTCTTTTGAATGAATTCTCAAACATATGGTTTTTACATTTATACTTTTATTTACTGCCAAAATAAAGTAGATTTGTCATTTTGAAGTTTTGACAAATGTTGGTAAAATATGTAAATGACGTAACGCGATCGGACACGCCGTGACACCCATAATAGCAGTAGTGCTATTCTGCTTATAATTTCGTCGATTGTCTGTGTGAGTGTAATTTTGGACGATTTGTTCCTAAATTCCTTACTGATTTTGTTGTTTATTCTGTAGTACAGTAGTTGTGTGACTCACTTAGAATGAATATTAGTGTCGCATGACTATTGATATTTTCTTCTTTATAAAATGACGTGAAGGAGGCTCCAACACCCTTTCGTATGTCAACGGACGCTGCTTATTTGGTTATTGAATTACAGCAGACACTGCAATTTTATTTTTTGTATGGATTCGTTACATCAGGAGGGATACAGGGAGTCGTGTCTGTAACGTCAGCAAGAGCGGTCACTTCGCGGCGATTACGTCGATGTTGACCTACATTTTTCACGCTAGTCAACGCAACGTTTAAAATGGAGACCCCGGGGCCCCTTAACCATGAAGACGTCACCAGGCTTTTGAAGGACCCTTTTTTTTCTCTATCTGTCAGTCGGACGTCTGTCTATAAAACGGCTGAACCGATTTTATCAGGACATTCACAGGCAGATACTACATACATACAGGTAGATTCTTTTATTTAAAAAATTACGGTACTGCGATTTAAGACATGAATTATGAATGAAATAAGTCAACGCGGGAGAAACTGTGGGTTGGTTTGCAACAATTAAATTTTGTCTATCAAAAACGTACGTTGTTGTTGAACTCGCATTTAAATGGACTGCTTCACTACTGAGCATTATCACTGTTTAATTACTGTGTGCAAAGGGTCCCATCTCCGTTTCATAGACTTACTATCAAATAAATACAATTTTTGCAATTATCGATATACATCAAGCCCTCCACGCCTACAAGAATTGAGTATTCTTCGGCTTGGTTATCCCAATTCCTTTAGATTTTCAGCACACAATATTCTTAAGTCGACAGTAGCACGTCGGTTTCCTACATTTTCTGATACGTGTACTAAACAGTTTACGGCAATACTTTGCATAATGTGGGTATCTATTCGTTAGTTTTAGTGTTTCCCCTTCATTGTTTTATGATCGTACATTAGCTTACGAATTGCAGTGCGGTTGTGAAGCACAATTGGTAATTGACTTACGAATACAATTCTCCTTCGAGTGATAAGGCTTCTAGTATTTTATGTACTATTTTACGACTGTGTCGCATTGATAGGCTGGTAAGGAAGGTTGACTTTATATGTTAAGGTAATGCATGTTTATTTCTCTTATATCTCGCCGTGGTGGCCTTGGGTTGCAGCCTGCTACGCAAGCGACGCAAGTTCGAATCCCAGTGCGGCCTATATGAAAGAGTTTTTAAAAAAAAAACTTATGTGCACTGATTTCACACCGCATAAAGGAAAACGTCGACAGGAAACCTGTGCGAGGTGCGAGGTGTGGGAGGAGTGCCTAGTACGAGTTTTCTTAAAATCGCCGTCACAAGTCACCGCGTCGACGTAAACGCAGATTTGTATGGGATCACAATAGTGTCATCTTTAGGCCGACAGAGGCGCTGTTTCGATCCCATATAAATCTGCGTTAACTTTGACGCCGTGACTTGTGACGGCGGCAGTGTAAAACTCGCACTAGGCACTCAGTATATGTCTGAGAAGTTATTCAAAGATGTATGTGCCTAAGACGGCGATAGACTCACCATCGGTCACGCTGGCACCTAATCATCTTTAGTGAAAAGTGGGTGTTGTTATTACAACACCTCTGCCTACTCCTTCGGGGAATACAGGCGTGAGCATATGTATACGCTATCAAGCTACACATGCTCACACATTCGAAACTAAAACGCATTATTTACCAAACTAACAATGTGCTAATTCTTTATTCAAATAAAGTAATACTCGACTAGGTTATTGTATTTTATAACCACTATAATAATAATCGAGTTATAACGAGATAAAAACAAGATAAAACACATATATTTTATTTCGTGTGAACATTCTGAACGGATGTAATAAAACTTTGGACGGTAATTAACCTAATAATTCGTGTTTCGAAAACCGTTGTTACTTTTTAAATGTTTATTATTAAATCAAAGCAACTAGGCTCTTAATTTAACTAAGAAGAATCATAACCAATGTTTAGAACAAGGTTACATCTATCTATCGACAGGTTTAAAATGTATTCCAGACTAGCTGTTCCCGATGGTTTTACCCGCGTAGAGTATGTGGGTGACCCGCGGAACTCAAATTTTTTTTAAAGTATCCTTATTTAGTCCTTGTAAAATTAGCTTTCTGGCAGTGAAAGTCCCGTTGAAATCGGTCTAGCCGTTTCGGAGATTAGCCGGAACAAACAGACAGACAGAGAAATTTAAAAAAACTGGTTTTTCAATATCAGTACCGTGTATGTCATATTATGTATTTAGGAAAAAGCTATATTTTCAAACACACAAAGTTTATGGGTGCACGGGTCACGACCCCTAATACCTTTAAACAAGCTTAGAATCGATTCCGAGAATCTGATTCCCGGGAACAACTCTAACGATTTTCATGAAGTTTTGTATGTAGTAGGAACCGTATATACTTTCATAAATATTAAGTAATAAGCTGTTAATTTGGAATGTCTAACAGACACTTCCATTTTATTATCTGTATATAATCTATACTAATATTATAAAGCTGCAGAGTTTGTTTGTTTGTTTGTTTGTTTGAACGCTCTAATCTCAGGAACTATTGGTCCGATTTCAAAAATTCTTTCAGTGTTGGATAGTCCATTTATCGAGGAAGGCTATAGGCTATATTTTATTCTCATAAGAATTAGGGGTCCGTAAGTAAATTGCAATTTTGTAACCTAAGGTGTAAAATCGAAAACCTAATTATGCAATAGAACAAAATGATGTACTACGGGTTTGTAGGTCTTATTAAGATCTACAAAAAAGTCCGCGAGAGCATATATGTAACTCTCATAGTTTAGTCACAATAACCGCTTTAATGTTCATAAAAAAATTATCGCCTGAAGAAAGAAACTACGTTAAATGTGTATCATAATATTAATTCTTATCTGAATCAAGCATTATGCTATCAAGGGTATTCATGTAGAAGTAAAATGCTGTTTGTTTTATTCCAATAGGACATTGCGTTTGGAAATTATCACGAGTATAAAAACGCAAAGAATTGGTACCTAATAATGAGTTATTTGCCAAAGAGTAATCTCTGAAACGGCTAGACCGATTTTAACGGGACTTTCACTGGCAGATAGCAAATGTTACAGGGTAAATAAAATTAAATCTACGCGGGTGAAACCGCAGGGCACAGCTAGTATCGTATAAACAAATATGTATGCAGAGGGTTTCGGGGGCGATAAATCGATATAGTTAAGTTTCGTTAAAGAAATACGGTCATTCTGGCACTATTATTAACTAGCTGTGCCTCGCGGTTTCACCCACGTAGAGAAAATTTTCTGAGAGTCCCGCAGCCCTTATGTTATTTTAAATAAAATTAGCCTAAAACACTCCTGAAAGATTTACGCGAGTAATTGAAGATTATGATGCATAGCTTCAAAGTTAATAAATAAGTTTTAAAGTATTTTATTGATGTGTAGTCAGTGACGTGAATGTAGGTAAGAGAGTAAATCAGAAAAAATATATTGCCTGTATGCGACTCACAAATAACGTGGCTTTCTATTGGTGAAATAATTTTCAAAAGCAATTCAATGAATTTAGTGACTACTCCCACAAACTTATCTCCTAACATATATAAAATTCAAGGACTGTGAATTATTTCAAATCCAGGTTGAACCTTACGATGTTTTCCTTCACCGTAAATTACGTTGGATGAGACTGCGTTTTAGAGAAACTCATTGGTACCGACCGCTTCGAACTCGCGTCGTTTGGGTAGCAGGCAACTGCTCAAACCTAACGGCCAGCAGTGCAATTAAATTTTCAGAAAGACTCATTTACAGGAGATTTAGCATCATCGGTTTAAGCAGAGCGTATTAAAAACTTCTGAGCGTTGACCATTCATCTATTTACTGTAAAATTATACCTAGGACAAAGCTGAGAAGTTCTTAATACGCGCTGCTTAAACGATCATAGTTGGCCCCCAGATCACTGGAATTAAAACTTGCGTCATTTGCGTAGCAGGCGACTGCTCAAACCCCACGGCCACTACGACTCTCATAATTCGTTAATAATGATTAATCTCATCTGTCACGAGAACTATAATCATAATACAGCATTAATAACGAAAGATCATAATATAATGTTCGTGCGGGGGCGTCGACAAATGACGCGTCTACCGTGTACATTGGTCATAATATTTCAGCGCGAGTAAATGCAACGTTGTACGTGATCTATGGTGACAGACAGACATATTAATTGCTTAGAATTTATTATAGTGGAAGTCGCAAGCTCCTAATTACAAATGTTCGCGCCTGACTCATGGGTACAGGTTAAACTATTTAGTGTTTTCGAAAGCCCTTCCTCTACTACCTACTTTGATAAGGTCTTATTGCCATCATAGTTCCACTGTGTGACAGTGACAGACTTATACACGTCATATACATCTGTCTCATAATTGTTAAGTTCAAATTATCTGTACATTGAATTTATACATGCACTGAATAATATTGAACATTTTCATGGATATGAAAATTTTTGAAAAATTGCATATTTTTGTCAAATATTTTTCTTTTTTTTCTAAGAATTTACTTTTTACACTAGAAAAGTACTTTAATTTATCACACTTTTGGGTATTCCTAACATTAAGCCTTTGGTTAATGTAAATAAAACAATACTAAAAGCTCTGAATAGTCTTCTGATTTTTAGTTATGTATAGACTCGACACGAACACGCAGAAATAATAATAAAAATAATCTTTAATAAGAGAAGTTAAATTTATTATATTTATTTATTTTAAGGTTTTTGAAACCAAAAGCTATTAGCTAACTTCAAGAGTCTTCAAAATTTGACTTACCATCTCTAACACCTACCAATGTATAATTTGTTATAAAGGATGATGAATGATTAAAGTCATAACTGAAATTAAATATTTACGTATATTTTGTCTCGCTTTATGTCCGATTATAACAATTATTATGTCAACAAATATCAGTTGCAGATACAGTGTTCATTAATTTATTTAAAGTACACACAATTTATTACTTGCAGTCAACTTGTTCAAAGATTCTATTAAATTCACATCCAGTCTGTGTACACAATTTATAATAATATAATAATTATTTTAGTTACAAAAAATATCAATGCAAGTCTGCAAGCAATTTAATGTATTTTTTTTATATTAAGAATGTTTGAGATTGTACTCAGATCATATCAGTAATACAATGAGAAGTTACAAAATTATTTTCGCGAAAACAATGAGCCAAATATTTGACCTCTCGGAAACATTGTTCATACAACTCTTTGAAACCACTCAGTCAATGCACCTTAATTTTACAATTACTAAGATATGTGATCGTAGAATGCGTCTTCAAAATATCTTTTTAAATACAAACATAATTAACAAACCTCACTAATTATTCGCAACAACTTAAATTAAAATGAACTCATATTATTACAATCTATAGATTTGGTACATAAAATTTCGTTAATCTAACTAGAAAATAAACATCCGCATTTTGGCGGATCAACAAAGCGTTCAGTGCACTAATTTTATAATGAATATTACGTTAGAGATCACAGCTGTCGCGGCCCGAGGGCTCGTCACGTCCGTCGATGATATGAGCCGACTAGAGCGCCGGCCACTAGCCTATATGTACACTGGCCGGCCTGAATGTCCTTTTGGCATGGGCGTTAGCGGTCGGCGCCCCCCTTCTTGTGTGCGTGGAGCGCCGATGGTCCTCAAGGGTGCAGAGGCCGTGGTCCAAATAGCGGGTAAGAGGGGAAGTATGCCGCTAGCGATGGATGCGGCGGCATCGGGAATGGCAGCGGTGGCGATGACACCAGATGAGACGGCTTGGAGTACGGGTGGAACCGCGGTGTTAGTGGCGACAACGGTGGTGTCGGATAAGTGCGCTGGAGCAACGGGTGTGTCGCTCCCAACATTGAGAGACTCGGACTCTGCTCGCCACTAGCCGTGTGCGAGCGCAGATGCTGAAGCAGCTCCTCTGATGTACCGAAACGTTTGCCGCAGTATGCAGAGTCACCCGCCATCCAGCTACAGACGAATGGTAGCTGTGATGCCGCTGCTAAAGCGGCGAGCTGGGCATGAGCATAAGCCGCCGCGGCAGGGTGCCCGCTTGGAAGCGAGAATGGCATTTTTGCGTGATCACATTGAGCACACCCCGCGGGACACACAGAAGCAGACTTGAGCAAATGTGAACTTAGAGAGCAGCCAGTACAGTATGGGTCCCTGCAAATACCTAAGTCACTACCCGGGGCTTTCATCCTTGCATAGGCTAGGTAGGGATTCAGTCCATTCTTCAGCGCGTGATGTTGCGCCGCCATAAGACTACTGGTCATTAAATCCATTTGCAAAGGAAATCCGCTATGTGGCAGACCGCCTAGAAAAGCAGATGATGTTACAGGTACGCTTGGTTTGAAGCTCGAATGTTCTTTGGTGTCTGCATTGGATGATAATGAGGTGGGCGTGAACGGTAACTTGGAGGTTGACGAGTTGCTGTTAGACTCAGAGCTAGATTTTGTTGGAGCTGGAGATCCATGGAGAGGGCTGGATCTTTCGTCAGATTTTTCAGACGGTGTTTTACGATGAGCTGGCGGAGGCGTTCTCTGTGACGAGGAGCTGTGATTGCTCCCGCATCGAGCTTGTACTGGTGTCGTGGACGCGCTTCCCTTAGAGGAAAGGGGCGTCTTTGTGTGTGCCGAAGCTCTATCTTCTGGTGTCCTAGTCTTTTCTCTCGCTGAGAGGCACGATTCGTAAGGCTTAAAGCTGGGCTTGTTGTCAGGCATGTGTATAACTTGAGATTTATCGTCGTACTTTTTGCTGGCCTTCTCCGCTGCGGAGATGAGCTTGGGGTTGGGTGAGTCAGCGCCAATAGCGCTGCAGGTTTGCGCCAGAAGTGCCAACGGGCTCTTTTTCGCGTCGAGCTGCAACAAAGAGAAGCAGTTTATGAAATGAAACGTCGGGTCGAGGTTGCAAGTGACGGGTGTACAAAGGGACCGCGCGGGCGGCAGCCGAGCGGGGCGGGCGTCCAATCACGCGGCGACGCGCCATTATCCGCGCGTCTGGCACCCGTCGGCTCCGCTTGACATTTCACTCCGCTCCCGCATGATGTAATCTCGCAGTGAAAAGGGCAATTTGTACCGCTGAATTTGCGGCGCGCCTGAACTTGTGGCATCTCGTCACGTCTATTATCACGGGGCTAGCATTGCAATTTGAATTAATATCGGGGAAACTGTTCTTGGTTTCGTGTTACGTGTTCGCTCTCGTGCCAATAAGATTTAAGGGTTATTGTATTCTTATTGAAATACTAAAACACTATTTTACTTGTTGTAGGAAGTATGTTTATAAAAATAAAACTGGGTTTAAAATAACAATGACACAAATATATGTTATTTTGATGGTGAAAATACAGTGAACATGTTATGCAATATGATCGTACCTATTCTTTGCACGACCTATCAATCGATTTCCTATCAATAAATTATAATATTATTCAAATCATAACCGATATGCCCTCAGAATTATTAGATTGCAATTCCTTATTTTGCGAAAGAATTTGGTTGAAACATAACATTATACGAAAACCAACACTTTTTCAAAATATTAACGACTTATCGGCAATTATATCAATAATTGTATAACAGTGCTTTTCAATAACTAATATCTTTAATACCTTGTCGAAAACAGGGCTCAAATTATCTGTTATTTGATTCTAATTAACACGATTCAGTTGGAATTCCCTAAGGTACAAGTTCAGAGTTAGTTTCAATAGCAATTCGAAGTATTTTGCTGTGATGTTTGATATTATATTTATATGTAAAGTTAAAAAGTGCTGATGAAAGTAAAACTAATTAATAATAAATGCGATCGACGTGAGATGAAAAGCTATTGGACAGACTTGTCTAACAGCCGATTTCAATAACCTACCAAAGTTTACAGATGGATTGCTATCCCCAGTTTTCTGTCTTATTTGATCTCCATACATTCATAATAATGTTAACTAGTGAAAAATTATTGAAATGAAAATAAGGACAAAATTATAGATTTGTTTACTGTTACTATCCTTAATTACAGATGGATATAATATTTTAAACGGCCGAATTAAGTGACTCTTATATAACACCGGACAAATCTTAATGGATCTGCATTTAAATTTGCAATGGCATTTAATCTATGAGATCTATTCCAAAATAAAATTTTGCAATCCATCTTATGATGAACTGGGTCCGGATTTTTCCTCTGAGTGAAGTGGGATAAAATGTTTTCAGGTCTCTCAATTTTACAGTGGATGCGGAATGACATGAAGTAGTGAAATATTATTATATAGTATAGTTTTTTTTCAGCGTCTTATTACAGTAAATTGACTGCAGCCACCCTTCGATCCAAAAATGTATTTAATTGATATTGAATTTGATTGCCACCTTCACTTATAAAATTCTAAGCTGGTCCTAAAGATATACAATTCGGAAGGTGTATTTTTGGTGAAGTGTAATCTATGAAAGGGTGATTTGAAATTCCACCCCTTAAGAGGTGAAATAAGGGTTGAAAGTTTGTATGTGAAATCGTCGCTTCGCCTGAAGCTACGGTTGCAAACTTGTCCGACTAATACCACTTTTTAAATCTTGATACGTCAAACATTTGTAAAATTTGATAGATAGGGATTGAAAATCGTAAAATGATCACACTTTAAATAGCTTTTTGAAAGGATATTTATGAAAAAACTAGCGGACGTCACGCGGTTTCACCCGCGTAGTTTCCGTTCCTGTGGATGTACGGGGATAAAATATAGCCTATGTTACTTGCTGATGAAGAAATTTCAAGATCGGTCAAGTAGTTTCGGAGCCTATTCAATGCAAACAATCAAATCTTTCCTCTTTATAATATCAGTGAAGATAAAAAGAGCATTCCGAGGGATCCCCTTCGGTAAAGGTGTGAAAACAATCCAATTTTACCGAACCCAAAAGTTATTCCAGAACTGCTGTTACAGATCTTAAATATTTCGCCTTCTTCTGTATCTAGAATACATTATTGTTATCATCGCTACATAAAGTATTCGTAAAGTTGTAAATAAGGCTTTAACGTTTAGGAATTTAGGTCACATTATTATTCTGACTTGGTTTAAAGCTCCTAAAAACATAATTAAAGCTTTTACTGAATAAAATTCTCATTCGTCGCTTTCATCTTGTTTGCAAAAAAGATTAGGATCTTATAGTAAATTTTATTGATTCTGGCAAGTTGGAAGCTATTTTTTAAGGTCTATTTTTTTTTTATTCCTTTATTCTTTTGGTTTTTTTGCTTGAACTAGAGTGCTTTCATTAATTAAGCTCAACTGTTTAACAGATCCCGTACCTACGTTCGGATCATTATTTCAGTAGCCCTATTTTTTTCAATATTGTATTAAAGTTGTATTTTAACATAAAGAAAGTTTTGTGTTATTCATGATTAATGATTAATTATTAATTATTTATTGCTTCGTTTATAATTGTCTGCAAATTATTGCGCATCATATTGTCTATTAAATTATTAGCTATAATTAATGTTTCTGATGTTTGTTAAGTACTGAATTGCTATGTTTTATAACCTTGTTGATGCAATTAAATGATATGTTAGCTTCGTCAATGTTATTGCTATTAATTTTATTTATTGTTGTTTTGTGCAGTGAGTATTAAATATAATTCTACTTGAGAAATTCTTTTCAATTGTTTATTTAATTATCTGTGGTTTTAACCACATACATTCCATAAAAAGAACATAGTAAATGGGTTGGATTATTGATACCACAAGTAGGTAAATACGCGTGCTTTCAAAGTTTTTCTTCCTTAAATATGACTTTTTCATTTGTTTTTTATTTCCTGGTAAAGGCATGACACGGTAATTATAATACATCAAAATTAAATTATAAAACTTTGTTAACTTAATACTGGTTGATTGACTGGAACATTGTGTTAATTTTTAATTAAAGAAAAAAGAATTAGAGCTGTCAAATGAAACTTACCGTAGTCGGAAGTGGCGAAAGGTAATCCGGTCTCAAATACTGATTGCTGGATGTGAGCATGTTGCTCCACAATGCGCTATCCTTGGCCAGTTTTGTAACTTGTTCACACACTGAACAATATCAGCACAACACTTAATCCAATGGTCGGTGTCAGCACATAGTTGTACACAAGTCACTGGTCGCGGTGAGCGGGCGTGCGACAGACGTGCTTCTTGCGCTGCGGACGGCGGCAGACTGAGGCGACCGTGACGCTCCCCCCTCCCTAACACCTTGTCACTCGTCGCCGCGCCATTTTTGCATTCTGTGTACTTTGCGGGAGCTTTGCCGTCTTATCCCCACCGCTGTTTGACACCCCGTTTGTCGGCGGGCTTCCATCTCTCTCGCTCGTGAGAAAAATTACCAAAGCGTTTTCCGTCAACTCGGCGTTTTGATGAAAGGATTATATAAAATATGCATCTGGCAGTCAAAGAAGGTTGCGTCGTCGATGCCGACAGAAATGCATAGCCTGGGAAATTGAATAGCTGCGGAGCGGGTAAACGCGGGCTTAGTAATAATTTAGTTTTAGCGTCGTCTCTCGGCGTGGGTGTTTTTCTATCCACTAGAACTTAATGTGGGTCGAGCAATTTTTCCGTGCAATTTGTAGATTGTCAACGGATATAATTTATTTCACGCGTTGACAGTTTAATGGTTATTTTTGCGTTAGTTTATTCGAATTATCGAGTTTTTATGTAGGTACATACTATAGGAAAATGTATGAAATTTGTCATTGTGTAGGGTATAAATATTTGTATATGCTATACCTATAATGCCTCAAATTGGCAGAAAAATAATGTTTAGTTATTTTAGCTTTTCCCCATTTTGTGACCGGACTATACCGATGGAAATTCCATGTAGGAAATCAATTGTACAAATTTTAGGCTATTCGGTTTTGATGTCAATTATTCACAATACTAGAATTAAATAAAATTTTACAAACCACCTACAAAACCTTTTAAGACCTTTTGACAAATTATTTTACGTGTATAATGTCTTTAACGTCACTTTTTTTTCTTTTTGAGAGACCACCTAAGATGTTTAAGGAAGTATATTATAGTAACCATTTCGTGTTAACTCATCGTAAACAATAAGTACTTAGTCATCGCAATTTTCCTAATCTCCAATGTATTGTTATGATGATTAAACTCGTTTTTCAACAGTGTTATCTTCATTATGACAAGCTTAACAATCCTAAAAAGGCTTAGTTTAACAATAATGACAAAACGAATTGTGAATAGTTTTGTGGAATATGTATTATGTTTTGATGGTGGTAGTAAAATTAAACAATGGTTAAATACCTCAAGTAATCAGAGTATGAATAGAGATTTAGCTTCAGAAATATAAGTTGGAGTAATCTTTCGCTACGTACAGGTTTCATGAGTTATAAGCGCTGATCCTGAATGTGCAGTCATTTTCCGTATAGGTGCACAGTTACCTCCGCTATTTTCGCTGAGCGGTCAAAACTAGTGTAGGGCTGTAATGTAACTAGGATTTACAGTGTAGGTAAAATTTTTGTGTCCAATTGATCGTATCATCCCAAAAAAATATTTTATCAGACGCATGCAGGTTTCCTTTAGTCATGAAGCGATTATTTCCTAAGAAGTTATTATGTCTTGCGTCTAAATGCGTAACATCTTTGTAAATTTAAAATTTTATGCGACCAAACATTTCATAGACTTTTTCATTGAACTGACTTATTCTGTCTTCTTAACAAGTCTTCATTTATACTAGCATGTTATTTAGAATTTAAGTCTAAACAATGACTGTGCAATAGTAGAGCGCGGTGCGATGAAACGCACCATGTATAGCAGGCAATAGCTGCGCCAGTCAGGGCTAACACGACGCCATTTGACACGGGAGCTGGCAAGATGGCCGATCGGTAGGGTTGACAAACTTTAAACAGACAATCCTACTAACATTAAAATGTAACAAACCAAAACGCTTTTGGTTCGCGAATATTATAATTCATAATAGAACTGAGTCATATAGATTACTCATTATTTTAATCGAGTTGAATTATAAAGCTAAATAAACATGAAATACGCGTGCGAAACCGCTAGTTCGAAAAATAATATAAAGGAATCATAAGCAATCACAGTTTCCTCGCTTTTGGTCAGTCTTACGGTATTTTACCGTAAATAATCAATATAATATAAAATAATAATAATATTTGGACATGACCTTTTCACCACACAAAACCAACATCTATTAAGTGGACAAAGTCAAGAGCTGATAGGCTTACCACTTGTATCATATTCGAATAAGGTATGCTTTGCAACCCCATCAGAAACTATCCCAAAATGCAAACAAACAAAATTCCCCAATAATGACAAGTTAATGAGTGTTCCAGCCCTGACAGGAGGATCAAACGCGCCGACGTCCTTTGTCAGCCAGCGGCTACCGTGGGGCTGCGATTGGATACGATCGCTTATTTGATGTGTCATGATTGATACGGTCTAATGTAGCGCACTGCCAACGTACTCAACGTACCCATATGTATAGCAACCGCAGGTTTGGATACGCAGTTATAGTCATATCTGTGCCCCAACTATAGGTTTTGACACGTTCGTCGCTTGACCTTGCGTTTTGCGATTTTTTGTATGGAGACGTAAAAAATCCTGCACTCGCCGCTTGCTTGCTCCTGTATTCGCAGGCTATATCGTTTATGTAAAAGCATGTTAAATTCTATATTTGGGGCACTGATGTGTAGTTAGTTTGCTCAGAGGACCTACTCTCTTATTCAAAGAAATACGAAATTCCGGTCGATAATTCGCTAAGTTCCTACCACAGTTCTTATAAGTTCGAATATTACGCCCGAACTTGGTCTTCAAGAAAATTATTTGACATTTCTATATTCTAAACGAATTAACATTGCAATAAGAGCTCATGGTTGGGCCCCAGACTCGCTATTTGTTGGTCAAGAATTCTATTGTTACTTAGTTAAATGATTGTAGTCAAACTTAAAATTGTTAGGTCTATTTTAATAATGTATAACTAGCGGACGTCATGCGGTTTCACCTGCGTAGTTCCACTTCCCATGGGAGTACGAGGATAAAATATAGCTTATTTTCTGAAAGAATTTCCAACATCGGTCAAGCAGTTCCGGAGCCTATTCAATGCAGACAAACAAAAAACAATCAAATCTTTCCTCTTTATTATATTAGTGTAGAAGAAGAGTGATCATTAAACTCACTTAAGTGGCCATTGAGTTCTTATATTGTTATAAAACAGTATCGAATATAATCTGTCAAGCCTCATTATTTATTTACAACTAGCTGTGCCCTGCGGTTTCACCCGTGTAGATTTTGTTTCATCCTTATTGTCACGGAACCCTAATATTTTTAACAAATAAAGCCTAAGTTACTCCTTGAAACATCAGCTACCTGCCAGTGAAAGTCCCGTTAAAATCGGTTCAGCCGTTTCAGAGATTACCCGGAACAAACAGACAGACAGACAGAGAAAAATTTTAAAACTTGGTTATTTAGTATCAGTAGCGTGTATACTTTCATATGCATTTAGTGAAAAGCTGTTATTTGGGATTTACAAACAGACACTTCAATTTTATTTATCTGTATAGATATAGATTACAGCTATCGCACTAAAATCCTACTTTTATTTCTAAAAACATCCTATTTTAGTCATAGAAATTAGTATCTCAAACGACACGTCAAATTGATGAACGTAACACACATACAAACAGCTCAACCGAATAAATCACAGTCAACAGCAGGAACTTTAAAATGTGTTTACGATTGACTCGACAATCTAAACCCACTAAACAGACTAACATTTCACCATTTACGTTCTAAATCACACTCCCATTTTAGCTTCGTGGGGAGGGCGTAGAGTATTAATTGCTAGAGATTGTAACATCGTGGTTAGTCGACGAAAATACGACGATTCATTGCCTCGTTTGTACTCCAACTTCTACAAGGTGGGCTCGCCGCGACTCGAGTCGTGTTAAACTGTATTAATTACTTATAGGAAAAACATGTTGCTTTGTTTGCGTTGATGCGTTCGCATTTACAATTTTGATGCACTATGAGTTCTTTAGTTCCGTAATCAGTCATATTTTGTGTGAAATTTAAATTAAGTACATAACGTTCTATTTCTTAGAAGTCGTATATAATCAGGATTTGTCGAAAATTTAATAGTATTTACTAATGCACTTGAAAACTCTTATTGCGCGATTTAGGTTCACGTGTATTAGTACTCAAACTGCGCATTTGCTAGCGAGTAGCGCCATCTATGTAGCGCGAAGAAAAACGCTGCTACACTTCTATTCAAAATTTACAATACGATATTAAGCCTTATTCCCAGTCATTTCAGTAGCTAACGTTGGCATAATATTCAGTGAACAATTGTAGATAGTACAATTTTCGTTAAGCTAATGTATGTAGTTATGTCTGTCTCCTTATCTGGCTGTAGCGTAGGGATTAGTGCTTGAGTCCTCGGCTGCATGGCTCGAGCTCCTTGGCTTCGGATGCCAGAACTAATCTCCTTGTGGGTGCAGTTTAACTATTACAAGATCTGTGTCGTGTATTTTAATGAATATGGTTATGCATTGTTTTGGATATCACAGTTTAAGGTTTTTTAGTACCGGTGTCAAAGGGGTACATTTGAGAATTATGGCAGTGTTTTGAAAGTGATGTGTTTTGAAAGCTTAATCTTCGTACTTATGGTTTGATGATTTATTAAAATTTAAAAAAAAAATGTATTCGGATACGTGACAAAGTATTTATTGAATTTATTGACATTAATACAATAAAAATCAACCCCCATTTCATCATGTTACTGGAACTACGTGGAAAGGAAAATCCTTTCTTGGATAACAACACCTCACCAAGAACACATCCTCCAAAATTCATATCTCTAAGACTAGCGGCTTAGGCTGTGTGTTAATATCTGTGAATCAGTCAGTCAGTGCTTCGAATTTTATATGTAGACAATTAATCGTTCTAAATTTGAGTTCCAATAAGTAATAGTAGCATAGTGGTTTGAGTATTCGTCTGCTACACAAGTTCCAATCCCATCTGAAATGAGTTACATCATACGAATATAACGATGAAAGAAAACATCGTGAAGAAACGCATTCCTGCATAATATATGTTCAGAGACGTATTTATTGTACCTGAGACACCGATGAACTCGTCTCCGTCACTCTGGCACCCAATCATCTTCTATGGAAGAGTTTTGCAACCCTCTATCCCTTTGGACACTTTTCTAGTAAATCGTGCGTTAAATATTAAAAAAATTCAAGGCAATTTTGAACCTTTTCATCTAAACATAAAGATACTTTTTAAGCACATAGCGTTTGTTAGTTGTCGCGTGCATTTTATTGTAAGGTGACAGTGCATTCGATGTCAACGGAAGTCACACAGTGACTTGCTCTCAGCGATTTTACACTAATGTAGTGTCATGAATCTACTACAATATGCCATTATTAGCCGTGAAATAAAACTGTTGCGTAACCTTTCATTTTTAAGATGTGTCACGTGGTAATTCGTCTTAATAAAATTTGTACTAATAAAATAAATTGTTCCATATCAGCTGCCCGTTGAAGTTCAAAGCAAAGATTAAGCAGATGATGAAGATAGTGTAACATTTCATGCATAATCTATACATCTATATACAGATAAATAAAATTGAAGTGTCTGTTTGTAACTGCAAAATAACAGTTTTTCACTAAATGCATATG
Source organism: Watsonalla cultraria (assembly GCA_964035505.1). NCBI lineage: Eukaryota > Metazoa > Arthropoda > Insecta > Lepidoptera > Drepanidae > Watsonalla > Watsonalla cultraria. Next base: position 11,427,306 of record OZ037719.1, read on the forward strand.
ACAGTATACACGCTACTGACACTAAAAAACCAAGTTTTAAAATTTTTCTCTGTCTTTCTGTCTGCCTGTCTGTCTGTCTGTCTGTTTGTTCCGGGTAATCTCTGAAACGGCTGGACCAAATTTAACGGGACTTTCACTGGCAGGTAGCTGATATACCAAGGAGTAACTTAGGCTACTTTTATTTATTAAAAATATTAGTATTCCACGACAATAAGGATGAAACTAAATCTACGTGGGTGAAACCGCAGGGCACAGCTAGTGTATATTATAATATAGTCAGCCCGTTACTTTGTCATAACAATGCCAACTGGTCTACGTTTCACATTAAACAAAATTTCAACAAAATCGAAATAGTGAGTCCAGATGAAATAAAGAGTATTCTTTACAATATATGTGATGTTGATTTTGATAGAAAAGTATCCGAATATATAGTGTTAAATAAAGCAAGCACTATTCTCAGGACATTGTTAGGTCTACGTAAGGTGTCGGCTGAGAGCACCACTAAGTGGTTGGACGTATCTCGCAGTATTTGCCCGCGATACAGCGGATGTCTTGTTCGTAGACTATTTGTTACATTTATACAACAACACTTCAGCTACGGGTTTTGGCATTGAGAAATAACGTTACCTTTTTCTATGAAAATTGTTACATTTAATTCCGCCCCGCGGTTTTTTCCGCGTAGATTCAATTTCATGACTTTATACTTAATAATGAAAATATACTGATTCATTAATAAATAAGATGAGCTCGTGGCAGAGTTGCTATTGCATATATGATTCGATCAGCGAAGTGAAGCAACCATATGCCCAGCCAGTAGTTGGATGGGTGACCGCCCGAGTTCCCTCGCACGTTAAGCCGTCGGTCCCGGTTGCCAATTTAACATCTTTGGCAATCGTTACAGGTCAGTCAGAGGCCCAAGAAAGACTGACAACTGGTTTAACCCAGATTGCCGATTTTCCTCATAAAAAGGGGTTACGAAAGTCAGATCGCGGTCGCTTCGTATAAAAATCAGGTGATCTGCCACATCGGGTTGAATCAAGTGCCGACCGCAAATACATGGGATATGGCCAGGGAGATGAGATGACACTTAATAATTAAGCTTGAACAATTACTTGTAATATTAGCTACCTGTGAGTGAAAGTCTCTTCAAAATTGGTCCAACCGTTTTGGAGTTAAGGGGGCTTATCACCATCGGTTCAAGCAGAGCGTATTAAGAGCTTCTGATGAGCTATTTCATTTTTGTACCGTCACATTAACCGTTAAAGCTAAGAAGTTCTAAATACGCACTGCTTAAACGATCGTAGTTGGCCCCAGGTAACAAACAAACAGTCGAAAAGTAAAAAAAACGTATTTTTTTATAAGAATTTTCATTACCCTATAAATATACTTTCACAAATATTAACATGAGAAAGAGGAAATTGAGAGATAAATATTTATTATGCACGCATTTTAAAACTAGTTAAGTATGAATAAGTCTTCAATAGATTAAGTTAATAAGGATTTTTTAGGCAAGCAAGGATGATCACTCAGTTATAAGAATTATATAAAATTCAGTCACTCCTGTCTCCATCCCTATAAGAACTGACAGTTTCTAAGAAGCTTAAATTAACGTGTATCAAGCCATGCAAAAGACCTCGACTTGACAAGTTAAGTAAAGTACAGTCGGACACTTTTTTAAAAGCCACTAATTGCCCTTTCACTCACAGCGGTAGCGAACGCAAAGTACAACCGAGCGCAGTTTTAGCAAAAGTCCGGAATTAACGAGTAGTTGAAAACCTTGTCACAAACACCTTTGTAGGGGAATGTAGAGAAATTAAGTTTTAACTGAACGCAAAGGAAATTGACTTTAAAGCTAGATAGACGCTGGAAATTATTAATAAGAAACAGGTATACATATGAGATATTAAGTGAAACAAGTTAACAAATTACACAGATATCAATTAATCACTTCTAATTGAAAAAATCAGCTGGTTTCAATCGAACAAAAATAAAAATCAACAATCAGACACACGACAAAGAGACCGAGTTTTTTTTTTAATTTGTTTTATTTTTTGTTTGAGTAGCGTATATACGTTCGCGTATTGTGTGAAAAGCTGTAAATTTAAAATTACAAACACACACTTCATTTTTCTTTATCTTTACATTATGTATAGACTAAACAAAATAAAAAAAGCGAATAAATTATTTTATTTTCAAATTGCCTTTGAAGATCTACCTATCAAGACTTTTCGATTCACCGCTTCTCATCTCTGAGAAATCGAATAAACCACAAAAACAAGCGCTCCCGAACCAATCCTAGAACAATATACTTTCCAAGAATACGTAAAGTAGGTTTTATTCACATTATTGGCACACATTGCTTCCTGAAGTGTGCGGTGATGGATGGCCTCGGGTGATCTATACCCCTATTTATATACTTATTGTGAACGATCATCATAATTCATAATGCACGGACTAAGTTATGAGAGAAGCGATGTAACTTCCACATATTTTAAACCTCCTGTTTTTATGTTATAATTCACCGACAAAAGGGAGGGAACTACTCAAAATAATATATACTTATAATATTTTTAGTAAATAGTTGTTAAATTGAAATTACAAACAGACATTAGAAAGATAATACGTATAGTAAGGCATGTCTTTGCTAACCACTAACTATGACTAAAACCTTAAAAAAAATCTGATACCGAAAACATATATAAACGTAAATAAAAAAAAACGTTTATTATTATTTTTTTTGTTAACATGTTTTTAATCTTATAACATAATCAAGAATGTATGGAGCAAATCAGTGAATGAGTGACTTTATTTTTACAAGAACTAGATGTGCCCCGCGGTTTTGCCCGAGTCGACTTAATTTCCGGGGTGTAATTAAGTTTTTATTATTCAATGTATTTAATCAAGGATTTATAAAAGTCAGACTTCCTTACCGATTAATCTCAGAACGCTTATTTTTGAACAATTTTTTTTATTTGATATATTTTTTGTGGTGTTACAGATCAAAATGCGGATAATATTGTCCCATTTTCCTGAACTTCCTATAATCTCTAAAATCCGACATAATATCTAAATATCAAATGTTCCATGCCTTAGCCCAAACCCAGTAAGTCTGGCCCGAAGCTCATTAGCCGAAAAGATAATCAATCATAACGAATTAACGCCAGTCCGTCGGCACCGAAGCGTACCCGTTGCCCAAAACTTCGCCGGTAGCAAAATATGGATACCTTCATACAAACAGACAACTATACAAATACACAATAGGTTGATGTCCAGTTTATCTAAATCTATACATCTATACAGATAAATAAAATTGAAGTGTCTGTTTGTAATTACATAACAGTTTTTCACTAAATGCATATGAAAGTATACACGCTACTTACAATAAAAATCAAAGTTTTAAAATTTTTCTCTGTCTGTCTGTCTGTCCGTCTGTCTGTCTGTCTATCTGTTTGTTCCGGGTAATCTCCGAAACGGCTGGACCGATTTTAACGGGACTTTCACTGGCAGGTAGCTGATGTTTCAAGGAGTAACATAGGCTACTTTTATTTATTAAAAATATTAGGGTTCCGCGACAATAAGGATGAAACTAAATCTACGCGGGTGAACCCGCAGGGCACAGCTAGTTTAAAAATAACATTAGGGTTCCGCGGCCAACCCAAAATAATTCATCAATAAATCTGTTCCTACCCACATGCTCACGCCTGTATTCCCCGAAGGGGTAGGCAGAGCTGTTGTAATAACGACACACACATTTCATCGAAGATGATTAAGTGCCAACGGGACAGATGGTGAGTCTAGCACCGTCTTAGGGACTATACATACGTCTCTGAATTACTCTTCAGACATATGCAGGTTTCCTCACCATGTTTTCCTTACGCACGTAGTGTAAAATCACTGCACATAAGCTTTTAGAAACTCAATGGTAGAGGCCCCGCTGGGAATCGAACTTACCTCGCTTGCGTAGCAGGCGACTGCTCAAACCCCAAGACCGCCACGGCTCTAATACGCTTCTTAAATCCTGTTACATGAGACCTTCTGAACATCGGTACAAAAACAATTACCAAGATTTAATCTAACACGACAGAGACATTGTAACCAGCAATTAGCGGGGACATGCACGGAGTGAGGATATTAACCGGCCCCTGGGGCGAAATGAAAGAACAGCCATCCTATTATTTGCGGAATTGTGCATCTTCCGGACAGCGGCGCCTGTGCTAAATTGCGGGCATTTTCTCCCTAATACGTGTTTTCATAGAAAGTCACTTGCTATCAACTTGGTCATATCCGACGGGGATTTTAGTATTTTTAGTATCCTTGGAGATAAAAAATATTGGAGATTCTGTGTGTAAATCCATATTTACAGCTTTTCGGCAAAAACATTTTTTTTTGAAGAAGTGAGAATGAAAAGATGTGTGAATGTGGATGAAGCGAAATAAGTATGTAAGGATCGTAACATGTGGCAAACGGTGGTCTCTGCCTACCCTCATGTGATACAGGAGTGAGTATATAATTTTTTTTTCATTTTCTGTCTGTCTGGTTGCGAAATGGCTGGACCAATTTTAACGGGCCTTACACTGGCAGATAGCCAAAATATTAACTATCTGCCAGTGAAAGGCCCTTGTAATAATAAGGAGTACCTAATTTAGGCTTTTATCTTTATTTTCAATAACATTAGGGTTCCGTAGTCGACCCGCCGTTCAGCTAGTAAAAGCATATAGGTACATTAACAATAAAACCATTACGTGTGTTTGTTTATCATTTAAGACTTTTAAAGACCCACTAAACTGCTTGTTTACCGACATAATCTAGTTTAATTAAGGCCACGTCATGTCATGTCATGAGTGTGAATAATCTACAAGTATTTAGTCGACATAAAAATTAAGCAGAAGACCAAAATATTCCAATCTTCAGACGGAGCCAGACTATTGCTTGCCGGTTCTTCTCAGAAGGTTAGTTTCCGAACCGGTGGTAAATTCCTCGACATTCACAAGTGCCTTACCAGGGCCTGAATAAATCATTTTCATTTTCATCGATCTATTACTGGAGTAAGTTAACGATAAACATTACACGATTTTACACGCCACGCTTCTTAAACGATCGTAATTGGTCCCTAGTTCAGATTAGTGATGTAACGAATATTCGCATTCGCATTCGCATTCGCGAATATTCGCTTATTTTTGGATATTCGTATTCGCATTCGTATTCGCATTCGTATTCGCATTCGTATTCGCATTCGTATTCGCATTCGTATTCGCAAAATTTCTGCGAATGTTTTGAAATTGATTTTTTTATATACGTACCGTATATACATTCAAGTTCATAAAAAAAAAAGCTGTTTGTTTGAAATTACAAACAGACACTTTGACAGGTCAAATAAAAATGACTATGAAGTAACATACGTAATAGAAGCGTTGTCGCCGAGTGGACAAAATGTTAGCCTTTACGAGATATCTCTGAAGCGAGATATGTCCGGTAGGATTAAAGAAAATCTCGCCGCCAAAACATATTAGCGGACACTTGTAAGAAACGACTCATAATAGCCACGATGGCCAAGTGGTTTGTTAAATAAGCGCAAGTTCAAATCGCAGCGGTACGAACGATATTTTCAAAAACAAGAGTGATGTCACACCACGAGTTTTAAGGTGAAGGAAAATGTCGTGAAAGAAACTGTAGAAGAAATTCAAAGATATATTTTATTGGTGCCTGAACCGGCGATGGACTCACCATCTGTCTAATCATCTTCGGTGAAAAGTGAGTTTTACAACTACACTTTCACCATTTTTTATTTTTTTTTATTGTAAAAACGTTCTTTTGCAGTCATACTTTATAAAGTTTAATATTACTTACGAATACTGCAGACACCTCAAGAATCTATGCATCATTTTTTTATCACATCCACCTGTATTCCTCGGACCGACTATATTTTCTTTGTGCCGACATTCGCCTGTAATAGTCGCTATTATTTGGGGGTAAATCTTCACCTTTCATTAAAGTCATGTATACAGATAAGTAAAATTTTTATTCCTGTTTGTAATTCCAAATAAACAGCTTTTCACTAAATGCACATAAAAGTATATAGGGTACATACATAAAAAAAACTTTTCTTACCATTTTTCCGGGTAATCTATGAAACGGCTGGACCGATTTTAACGGAACTTTCACTGACAGGTAGTTTTTTATTAAAATTAGACACGTCTAAAAAAAACACCCATGATTACGCGGGTGAAACCGCGGAGCACAGCTAGTTATATAATAAAAATATAATTATTATTACTCCGGATGTGGCTTATAACATTCGATAGACATTAGCGTTGAAAGAATCCATTGAAATCCATTACAAAACATAACGCGATAGTTCTTATTGAAATGAAACATTGTAAATGAATACCTTCTTCACAATAATGACCCCCGTTGCGTTGCGAAACCACACATAATGGATCAATTCCATTATAGGCACCGATGTGCGTAATTTGTTACCGGTAACATACTATTTTCACGGTCTGTCTGATGGCTTTAATAATATAAATTTGCAGATTGTTAGCCATGTTTTATGTTGCAACATTGTGGCAGAGTTAGTTTTTCAAGACATTCCACATTCATCAAATTTAGTGCATGTAACTATGAGTGCCTAGTGCGAGTTTTATTAAAATCGCCGTCACAAGTCATCGCGTCGACGTACACTCAGATTTGTATGGGCTCACAATAGTGTCATCTTTAGGCCGACAGAGCCGCTGTTCCGATCCTATACAAATCTGCGTTTACGTCGACGTGGTGGCTTGTGACGGCGGCAGTGAAAATCTCGCACTAGCACTATGAGCAACCAAAATCTTCCAGTCTGGCTTCTAATTGCAGGTTTTCGCGCGTGTTAATGAGAGGAGTCCTATAATTATAATATCTATGTGCGTGTTAAAGTAATAAAATTTGCACTTTTTGATAGTTATTGATACAAAATCATACCAGGATACTCGAATTTCAAGTGTCGTGTCGTAGATGTTCATGGGCTGTGGATGTATGAGAATAAGCCCCTAGTAATTTATAAATTATAGTATAAATATAATACACACATCCACACACATGCTCACGCCTGTATTCCCCGTAGGGGTAGGCAGAGGTATTGTAAAAACAGCACCCACTTTTCACCGAACACAACAACGTGATAGGCGGTCACCACGGTTTTTTTTTAAATATAAATATTATATAGTAAATATTAAAACTATTAAAGTTTATAAGAAATCACATTGAAAAAATATCCACATCAGTTCGCACGCATCAGAAAACATTTTATGCAAGACCCGTTTCGAAAAATACAATTTATTTTCCGTAAAATATTAGCAACTGTCACTCCGCACTACCTCAAATGATCGCGGACAATGCGACAGCCTGACAAAGATTGATGGGAACCCTTCAACACGTCAATTGTCAAAAGGAAATGATCCAGTTCTTGCACTGTAAACATAAAAATACTACAACCTTATTGCTACAGCTTTAAGGTATACTTCAGCTTGCTCTGACAGCTGACTCCCTAATTTGCCTAAGAATAAGTTTTGAATGAAAGTCAACGATGCGTGCAGCGATTAAGGTCTATTGTTAAATGAGTGGTCTTTTAGACGTTTAATTGATCGGTTAAGGGGTTGGTTTAGTATTTTTGTTTGTGTGTGTTCTACCATGGATGGAATTTGATATTAAATCTATACAGATAAATAAAATTGAAGTGTCTGTTTGTAATTCCAAAATAACAGCTTTTCACTAAATGCATATGAAAGAATACACGATACTGACACTAAAAAACCAAGTTTTAAAATTTTTCTCTGTCTGTCTGTCTATCTGTCTGTCTGTCTGTCTGTTTGTTCCGGGTAATCTCTGAAACGGCTGGACGGATTTTAACAGTACTTTCACTGGCAGGTAGCTGATATATCAAGGAGTAACTAAGACTACTTTTATTTATTTAAAAATTTGGGTTCCGCGACAATAAGGAAGAAACTAAATCATCAAATAAAAAAGGTGAAACCGCGGGGCACAGCTAGTTTAACTATAAAATCTTTAGAGCTACCTCAGTCAGACACGGCTTACATATAACACCCCTCTTTTTTGTCGGGGCTTAGAAACTCTGATAACTTGGAAAGTAATAATATAAAACATAATTTCTGACACTATTGTCTTAATAAAGATTTGATTTGCTTTGAATTCCAAATTAGCAGGCTTTCACTAAATGCATTATTAATGGTACCTACTTATATATATAAAAAAAAACTCTGTCAGCCTGTTTGTTGCAGCTAATCTCTAAGCTGAAACGATTTGAATTTGAATTATAGTGGCAGATATCTGATGTAACAAGAAGTAACTTAGCCTAAGAAATAACATAAAAAAAAAACGTGTGGTGTTTTAAACCTCATGCTTAACTGTGACGATAAACATCGTGAGGAAACCTGCATATGTGTGAGAAGTAATTCAAAGACGTATGTATAGTGCCTGAGACGGCGATGGACTCACCCTCTGTCACGTTGGCACTTAATCATATTCGGTGAAATGTGGGTGTTGTTACAATACCTCTGCCTACCCCTATGGACACTCTTCTTGAATAGCATGTACATATATACAATTACGTCGTAGGTAGGTATAGTTTTGTAGGGGACTAAAATCGACTGTACCACAGTTAATAACTCTTACAACTTTACAATATCGTAGACACAGTAAACACACAAACAGTAAACAAACACAGATTTCGTGTTTGTCGCGCGACGATACCAGTAATCCTAGAGATCTGTCGACAGGCACGAACTTCGCACGCGTAGTTTTTACTTAATACTTTGTGTGTGTTCTTTTATGACTCGTTTTAACTTCATAATGGTGATTTAGGGGATTAAGGAAATATGAGAATAAGTATGAGTGCAGTAATAATAATGTCTACATATAAATTATAGACACAAACATAAGACAATATGTAACATAGAATCTGCACAATGACTTCTGCAATGTATGCACGCTAAAAAATTAAATCATCAGTGGGGTTAGAACTTCCGTCGCTTGCGTAGCAATCTCTCAAATTACTCAGCCACCACGGTAAAATATGTGAAGTTTATTGGATAAAACTGTTACAGAACACGGCGGATACTGTAAAAATATTAAAATAAACATTAAAATGATCAAGCTTGTATATAAAATCTATACATACAGATAAATAAAATTGAAGTATCTGTTTGTAATCAAAATTACAGCTTTTCACTAAATGCATATGAAAGTATACACGCTACTGACATTAAAAATCTAACTTTTAAATTTTTTCTGTCTGTCTGTCTGTCTGTTTGTTCTGGGTAATCTCTCAAACGGCTAGATGGATTTTAACGGGACTTTCACTGGTAGGTAGCTGATGTTTCAAGGAGTAACGTAGGCTACTTTTATTTATTAAAAATATTAGGGTTCCGCGATAATAAGGATGAAACTAAATCTACGCGGATGAAACCGCGGGGCACAGCTAGGCTAATTAAATAAAGGACTGCAGCGAGTCCAGTTTGACAAAGCAGTGTCAAATTCCAAGCAGAAATTCCTTCAAACAGAGCACCAGAAGTAAATTACAAAACCTAAAAGCTAGCAGCAGTTACTTCGTAGCTATAACGTTGTAAATAGAGTTAATCCTGTGAAAATCTCACGCTTCACGTAATCGACCCCACGGCACAGGTAATCTCCGGACGTGATCTCCCGTGTTATCCGTCCTGGGAATAAAGTACTTAAGGTTAACGTCGTAAGAGCTAAGGTACAATGGCTTGACCTGCTGATTACGGTGTGGTGATTGATGACACCGTCGGGGGGTATAATACCGCGTTTGTAAATACCGAGTAAGTGTGAAAAAATTCGTCACTTAGCTGACAAAACCGCGGATGTCATTTTCGAAATAAAAAGATCATTTGGCAGTAATAATTTGGTGTACATATATCAACTTTTAAATTACGCATTTATTGGATGCGAAACACGTGTCGTGACGACACTGTGTACAAGTACATAGTCTCCACGTGGTGAAGGCAGCAAGGCCGTACTGCAGGCAGATCAGACGGATGGCTGCAGGCTGGTGGATCCCCGGCACATACTAGACTGCACTTCACTACGATAACTATGTCAGTTGCATACTTAATTAAGTAAGTAACATTTTTATACTCTTTTAAAACCATAAATATGGATTTCCGCAAAGTAACACCTGTTTCTATTCTATATATTGTGTGACACGACTGGATGCAAGGCGAAATTAATTTATTACATATACAGGGTGTCGGGGAAACCGGAACAGCTCTTAAAATATGTGATAGGGTATAATATTAGGAAGCAATTAAAATTATTATGACAATAATATTTTCTTCCGTTTTCGAGTAATTGATGTTCAAAGTTGACCATATCAATACCTAATATTCGCATAAAAATCAGCTGTAACGTAGAGTTATTCACGTGAAATCTAACTACGTTTTAATTTTTTTTTCTCCCACTAATCAATCCTGAAATAATCCCATAAAACCATTTTTCGAAACCATTAACCTTCCCCTTAATTTAAAAAGTTTAATGACCGCGTACGGAATGTAGGTAAACGCGGCCGCGCGTTCATTCAATTGCTTAAGGCCCCGAGCTCTTCGGCCATACCTTATAACTACGTTATCGTTGGAGCTAGATATTTTACGATTTCAATATAGTGATATATTCATAAAACTCTACAACTTCTAGAAGACAACTGTTCCTTTTTCTCCGACACCCTGTACATATTAGGAACGATAATAATAAGTTATAAATTTTATGACTTGCGCGGAATTATTCGCTAAGCGATGAAATCTAAAACAGATTCAAAATGTTCAGTTGTCAAGTTGCTATTGGGAAAAAACGCAAACGATAGAATTACTTGACGATGAAAACATGCTTAACCGTATCGATATTGCAGAGAAATTACTATCTAATCAGCCCTCTCCAATCCAACATGTCACATCAATTTTGTTCGATGTATTTCGATCTTTACGCTCGCACTTTGAAAACAGCTTCCGAAATACACCGGTTTATTCTTATGCCAGCACAATAAAAAAATAGTCTTTTTTTAACCGACTTTACAAAAAGAGTACGAGAGTTAGTGCCAAATATGACATCAAACTCGCTATCAGTTACCATTCTAAACTAAGTAGGTAAGTATTTTTTTCAACATAATTATTATTTTTTGATTGCGGGTTACTTTAACTATATAAAAGTTTTATATTTATCTCTCTTTATTTACTTTAAATGCCAGTTTACTACAATTTTATAACAGTTTTGTTATTGAATTATGTATACATGAGTCGATGAAAAATATGACATCACCCAGGGATGCTCTCCGTTTCGACGAAACAGGATTCGGAAAGCAATTTCCGGGCCTCGGGCGATTGTTTCGGAATCACCGGCGAACGAGCGGGCGTGCTTTGTGCCCTTTGATGATCATAATTCGATTCCCTCGACAAACACGTACGTTTCAATTTATATGGCTTATGCAGCATTTATTATTATGAACAGAGCCCACTATGATCGCTTAAGCAGCGCGTATTAAGAACTTCTTGGCTTTGACGTTTAATTTTCAGGATACCAAAATGAAACAAAAAGCTAAGTTCTTAATACGCAATACTTAAGACAGAAAAAACTATAAATATATATGTATTTATTTATTTATTTATTCACCATTTATAAACAATAATTACAGATATTTATGAACCTAATGCGATGGAGTACAAAATAATATTATAGAATTGTTTAATTCTAATACAATCTTAATCTACACCTAAATATTATATTGTGGCCCATGTGAAGTCGTTCAATGAGTCCGAATACAAATAAATATGTAACTACCGTATTTACTTTCATTATGCATTTACAAACATACACTTCAATTTAACGTATGTGTATATAAGTTCAAAATATCACCCGTCATATTCAGTATTATCGAACCCATACCTTTCGGCTTAATCATTGTCATTTAAAACATCCTGCATATAGTTATTATCAAGGTGGGTAAATGCTTTAATGAATAAAGCGCTTATTAGAAACATAAAAGGTTAATATAATATCATAATTACGAGGAATTCAGCTTATGTTCGTTCATTATAGTTAGATAACGATAATTAAAAAACTTTTCATATAATTTACTTGGAAGATAATGACTTTATGACACAAACTGACATTAATTCAACTGATTATCTAGCGGACGATTATTAATAAGAAGACAAACAAGTTATATATTAATAAAGCTGCTTGGGTAACTTGTTCATTGCGTATCGCGTTACACATTCATAAACGTTTAATCGGTTCAGTAGCTTTCGACTCAACGAACACCATTTCAACTTTAATTTGAATATAAAAAGGTCTTTTGTTATCCAAATAAGAAGTAAAGAACCGGTATCGGGTAATCGTCAAAATAAACACACAATACGCTGTAGCACGTTAACTGTTCACTCACGATATTAAAAAACACGCTAACCCTCCGAAAGCCGGGGGTCTAAGACGTACATTCTCATTGTGCTCGGTCGCCGCGACCCGAGTAATGATCCCACGTCCCGCGTGCGTGTCCTGATAAAGGGTTAAGTACACACTAACAACCTGACGTGAGTCACAAATCCACCATTATTATGTTATTGTGGGAGCCGTGTCGTAGCGGGCCCACATTTACATACAATTTAACATGAAATGTAGGCAATAATTCATGGCTGCTGTTGCGTTATTATTTCTATTATAAAGTGTTCAACTTGACGTTTTTCATGTAGCTCGTCTGGCGTGTTCGTTTTTTCTTACACAGTTAATGTGTTAACGGCCTCCCATTACAGTCCAGTTTCATATCTAGCTGTTGAGTTATGGCAATATGTTTGCATGAAATTCGTGATTGTTACTTTGAAATGTCGTTGCTTATATAATTATTTATTCGTTCGTTTTAATGACACTATTCTATGATATTCCAAGTAGGTAATTAATTTTGTGAGGTTAGGTCGCTATTTAAAATTAATTCTAAATACTAAAAATGTATACCCCGTTATTAAAACACACAAACATGGTTTAGACGATTACTAGACTACTCCATCCCTTTCGAAGTCCATGTCACAAAAAAAATGTTCTTAAACCAAGTACAATTCTTAGTCAATATTTTTAATATAAGCATTTAAATGAACGCACATAATAGTATTTACTAAAACAAAATTTACAATTAAAATCACGCTGTTTTTAAAACCAATTTATAAATCTTTCAAAAGAAACTAATATGCATTTAAACAAAACCAACCCTTTCAATCAACGATCAACGATAAATCGACATTCGTACCGATTTATCTACGCGTCAATGATTATGAATTCAAATGAAGGCATTCACTTAAAATATTAATCGATGTGTATAAAGCTTATTGAATATTTTTACCGGGATTTATGCCCAATTAGCAGCCATTGCGTGAATTGAATTGTTTGTGCCCGAAATCTGAATAAATACCACAATATTTACGATAATGTCCGCCCGTTTGAATAGGCGGCTCGGTAAACGCGCCGCGGGTGAGAAGCGGTCGGAGTAGTTTATTATGCGGCGGCGAAGGGTTACGCTCGTTGTATGACGTTTCCATGTTAATTTACACGCTGGCTGACAAGGTGGTCTGTTGGACCCACTGTGTGTCGAGACAGGATTTAAAAAATGATATTTTAGTGTTAATACGATCGTCGAATGAGCGACCCTATACAATTTATATGGGAGATAAGGGCTTTACGAGAAATGAAGTAAGTATACTAAGCTCGTATTAAATTATCGAGCGTGCTAGCACCTGACTATGAAACCGGTTGGTTGTATTGATGTAGCGGTAGGGAGGAATATCAATGTGTTTGTTGAATAGATTTAAACTCCATAGGTTTCCCACTTTAGATATGTTTTATCTCCCTAGCTACTGTTAGGCGGAGGAGTAAAATATCTTGGTATATTTACAGACTTTCTTCTGAACTATGTCCATTTGGTTTATAGTTTATGTATTGGGTAGGTTATTATATTATATTGACTAGCTGTGCCACGCGGTTTCACCCGCGTAGGTTTAGTTTGTCGTGGAACCCCAATATTTTTAATAAATAAAAGTAGCCTAGTTACTCCTTGTAACATTAGCTATCCGTCAGTGAAAGTCCCGTTACAACCCGTCCAGCCGTTTCGGAGATTACCCGGAACAAACAGACAGACAGACAGACAGAAAAATTAAAAAAAATGGTTTTTATGTTTCAGTACCGTGTATACTTTTATATACATTTAGTTAGTACTTATACAGTTTAGTATCTGTTATTTTGGAGTTACAAACAGACACTTCAATTTTATGTATCTGTATAGATTATTGATGTCAGAATCTAAATAATAAAATTGTATATATTTGAGTGTCTGTCTGTAATCCCTAATTTAACAGTTTTCACTAGATGCATATGAAAGTACATACGGTACTTACATAAATAAAAAATAACATGAATATTTTCTCAGTCTGTTTGATGCACCTAATCTCTGACGAGACTGGAGCGATTCTAATAGGACTTATATAGACGTACATAGGCAGATAGCTGAGTATAGCAAGGAGTGATTTATAGTCACCCGTCAAATTAAGTCTACGCGGGTGAATCCGCAGGAAACAGCTAAAATAATATGTATTATTTCATCATTTAAAATTCGTAAATATACTCTCATCGTCTGACAACAGACAGAAATTCCCATTTATAATTATGTATGTATATATAGTAAATATTGTGCGTTGACTGTATTGTAATAGTCGTGTTCAGTGATTACTTCCAAGCGGCTTAACTTTTCATAATGCTTCATTATTGCCGGTAATTAATTAGGAGTAACGTTTGTTCAGCTCACTCGGTTTAATTAGTACTTTGAAACGCCCGCCTCGTGATCAAAGCTTTGTGCGCGCAATCATTCGGATATAAATCGTTTCGCGATGTTATACAGTTACATTGCTTCTCTGCTTGGAGTAATCCAGTTAGCTTATGTTAAGTAACAATGCTTGGATATTGTCTTAAGGAAAAAATGTTTTTTTTTTTCACACATAAAAAAGGCCTAGCCAGTAGTTGGATGGATGACCACCCGAGTTCCCTTCGTGCCTCGGAGAGCACGTTAAGCCGTCGGTCCCGGTTGCCAATTTAACTTCTTTGGCAATCGTTACAGGTCAGTCAGAGGCCTAAGAAAGTCTGACAGTTGGTTTAACCGAGATTGCCGATTTTCCTCGAAAAAGGGGTTACGGAGGTCAGATGGCAGTCGTTTCGTATAAAATTCATGTGATCAGCCACATCGGGTTGAATCAAGTGCCGACCCCAAAAATACATGGGATAAGGCCAGGGAGATGGTGATTTTGATACCTCAAACCTATTAGGTTTAGGTTTTAATTATTTATTTTTAAAACTAGTTCTCTTTCAATGAGATACAGCGAAATAAATACTTTCTCAATACAATGTTTACCTCTAGTGTTTTTAAGTTTGTTTTTGTATATATTTATATTATCACATACAGTTATTTCCTATGGCAATTTTTTAAGCTATTCATATAAATCCATATACATATAGGTAAGCGGGTAAAGTACTCTGTCAGTTGTAAAACAATTTACATATATTAGAAAAGTAATCATGTGTGATCTAATCTGTCTGTCTGTGAGCTTCTCACGGCCGAACTGCTGAATCGATTTTGCTATAATTTGGAGTAACTCTAGAAACTAGCAAATAGTACCTAAAAAACCTTTCATGATAACGTTCAAATGCGAACGAAGGGTAGGCTAGATAGATTATAATATTTCAGATTGCACTGAGGCTGAGATTGTAAATTTCCCTGCGGCTGGGTGAGGTGAGTAATTGGTGTAAATGTGTCATCGTCTTTTGATTGTGATACATTAATAATGAACGGACAGAAAGGTATGAGTTACGGCGTGTGGAAATAGACACTCCAATAGGGATGTGCGAGTGTCGATAATATTATTATCATTCATATCGTTTTCATATACCCTGAACTAAACAGATATACAGATAAATAAAATTGAAGTGCCTGTTCGTAGGTCTTACACGACGCTTACATTAAAAAGCAATATTTTTTTTCCTATTTGTCTGTCTGTTTGTTCCGTTTAATCTCTGAAACGGTTGGACTAATTTTAGCGGGACATTCACTGGCAGATAGCTAATGTTACGAGGATTTACTTAGGCTTTACGCCTTTTTATGATTTTAAATAATTAAAAACTAGCTGTGCCCCGCGGTTTCACCGGCGTAGATTTAGTTTCGTCCTTATATTCGCGGAACCTTATATTTTTAATAAATAAAAGTAGCCTATGTTACTCCTTGAAACATCAGCTACCTGCCAGCGAAAATCCCGTTAAAATCGGTCAGTTGTTTCAGAGATTACCCGGAATAAATAGACAGACAGACAGAGAAAATTTTTAAAACTTGGTTTTTTAGAGTCTGTAGCGTGTATACTTTCATATGCATTTAGTGATTAGCTGTTATTTTGGAATTGCAAACAGACACTTCAATTTTATTTATCTGTATAGATTATATATGGTTCCGCTAAATATTAAGTCTACATGGGTGAAACCGTGCACAGCTTTAATTGCAAAGCACAGGTTTAATTCAAAGCATAATAATTCATAAATATTTACAAATATCGATAAGCACGACGTAATAGCACGACTCTAGCGGCCAGCACCTGTCCGCCATAAAACATCCGCGGTTGAACACAAAACAAATAAAACCCACTCCTTTTATCTCAGCTTAAGATAATGATTTAATACCGTCCTACGTCTAAATATCTACTTCGAGATACTAGAGTTTGTGAATCTTTTGTGAATAGGCAGTAGGCATCTGCGGCCAAGTAAGTTCTTACTGCCATGCTAATTGGATTGCCTCTGTTTTTGGTCTAGTAGTTACCTGTACCCCAAGTAAAGGCACAGTTTAAATATGATTTACAAGTACTGTGCAGTATTCTGTATTTATCTGTTTAAACAGATAAATACAATTGAAGTGTCTGTTTGTAATTCCAAATTAGCAGCTTCCATTTACTTCGACAAATTTCTGAAACGGCTGGACGGATTTTAGCTATACTTTCACTGACAGGTAGCTGATGTTACAAAGAGTAACTTAGACTACTTAAAAAAGGGTTCCGCGAAATTAAGCCACCCACAAAATAAAGTCTACGCCGGTCAAACCGCGGGGCATGGCTAGTAGAAAATAATCCAATAGCACATTCGGAACACAACACAATAAAATAAAATAATAATTGCACAATTTCACAGCATCGATTCATAGACAATACCTAATCGTAATAATGCCAATCGTTATTATAAAAATTGTTATCTTTATAGAATTCCCGAGATGACGCAAATAGTCGGCTGACATGCGAAATATGCATTGAAAACTTTGCATAAATAGATTTATATCTAGTTATCCATTAGAAGCACGCTTGATTTATGATCCCCGAACACGCATACACATGTATCATAAAAGCGTAGGATTTGCATTAGAAATTGACTTCAAAGAGTACCAACTCGACCTGATTTGATGAACGAAACATGTGGCATATTGCTTATTATTTAACCAAATGAAATTTCCTCCCAATTTGAAATGAAGTACCTGCTAGTTTATTAATAATCATCACCTTCCTTATTCTATACATTGAAGAGGTCGTCACTTGATTCAATCCGATGCGGCTGATCACCTGATTTTTATACCAAATGACTGCCACCCGATCTTCGCAAACCTTTTACGAGGAAAATCGGTAATCTGTGTTAAACCGGTCAGACTCTCTTAGGCCTCCGACTGACCTGTAACGATTGTGAAAGATTTTCAATTGGCAACCGGGACTGACAGCTTAACGTGCTGTCGTCTTAGTTTTTAATTAGTTTTTTTTTGTGCTGTTTTAGGTCTTCAGATTGGGTAAAGGCCTCCCCAAAGGTCTTCTTTCCCACGACATTTCTGTCATTTCTGTCCCACGAAATTCTAAGTTACTCCGTATAAAATTTGTCTGTATAACATCGTCAAAAAGTGTCCAAAGTGCCCCGAGATTTGAAAGTTGCATAGGCTGTGAAGGTGACCACTTAATTACCGACAAGTGGACAGTATACTCGCATAAAGTGGAGGTTGTACAAACAATAATTACTGTAAATAACTCTTTCTCCTACAAATGTCAGTTTTCTGTCAACTTCTTCGAGAAAATGACACTAATTACAATGCAGCTCTACTACACAAGCAACGTAAACTATTGCATAATAGACAGGTATAGTAACTAGTGTTATAAAGGGCCTATTATTTATCAATATCCTGTCACTACTGGTTGTCAAATGCAGTCAACTGTAATTACCCACCGTGACTCGCGGTTAGTGTAATTTTCTCCATGCATTCCTAACTTTATTAACCTCGTAATAAAATTCCCTTTGAGAATGTATACATATTTTTAGTACCATTTGAGTTCGCGTGTCATCAAGTCATCGCGACGTGAACGCGTGTTATTACTGTGTCACGCCGGCATCAGCAATACAAGCATGAATTGACATACAAATTATAATTTTACTTATGATTGCATGTATTTAGCCACAAATTGTTAGGTTTCTGTTTGCCTGAGGTAATTACGGAGTTTCTCCGATGGGCGGTGTTAGGGCTGATTGAACCGGAATATGAATGCTTTTCGCATAAAAATTACCATTTTAAAGTACAGAATTTAAAAACTCGAGCGAGTTTTTTGATCGGAATAAATTTGGAGTAACGGAATAATGCCAAATGGATAGCCAGGATGCTAAATCAAGTGGTCTGGTCTGATCCCTCGGTGATTTTTTTGACATAAATAACGGCAAAATTATGCACCATTCCGGGGAATGACGAACGTGAGACGCAACGGGAATGGTATATTTAAATAAGCGCCATTTACAAACAAAACAAGAGCAATCGAGACACAGAGACAATGCAACGTTAAGACAAACCTGAACGGAGATCCATCAAATCGGTTTAAATCAAATACACCCCACGTATCAGTTGTGTAGACACGTTCCAATCAACCTTTACTTCAGAGAGGCATGCCGCAGACGTCTCTCGATTCAATCGAAACTGCAACTGCATTTCCAGTTGCCAGTCCTTTGATACGTCCATCGCTTGTCTGTCCAAACGATTGTACGACATATCCACTATAACTTGATCTCCAGTTCCATTGCACCAACCCCTTCGTAAAGTAGTAACTAAAGCCACTAGGGAAACGCGGAAGCTCCACCCTCTCTGGCCAGCTGTCAGTCTTTGAGTTCAGTATACACCATTTCAATTGTCAAGTCGTAACTCGTAAACAGGAGGAGGTGATAAATTAATGCACTAGTACATTAGACGGCCTGTGATCATAAAACACCCATTAAAGTGTAATTGCTATCGTTTCCCCCAATTTGAGTTCCATTACTTGTTCGTGAGCATTTGAAGATATTAGAAGCTTCAATGAAGAGCAATGGTGTTGGAAGCCGGAGATATAAACGCAAACAAAGTTTGTCGAGGTTCTGGATAGGGAGAGCATAACAGCAGAACTCACTCCGGAGGGTAATCGTGCACGAAAGCGTCTAGTAATAAAAGTAGTCGTAAAATTGTAACGTTACGACTGGAGAGACGGGAGAGTGCACTCGGATGGCACACTGATACGTTTTTCGGCTCAACTTCCACCGTACTACATACGGCTACACACGGCTGTTTAGTTTGATTTATGTGCTTACGTTTTGGTATCGACTGTATGTTATCGGAAGTGCCCTCGGTTTTATGTGGATCTTATTATTTCGCTTCAGTTGAGTATCGATCTTTTATTAATCTGCATTTGAAAATGTTGCTTGCGGCAACAAAGTCACGAGTTTATTCAAAAAGGTGTATTGTAACAAAATCTTCCACTACTTTATTCTTATAATGTAGTGTTATAAAAATCCAAATTTCCAAGCCTCATAAACCCCAATACTTCTAATAGTCAGCTTTACGACAGAACACAATCTCCACTTTGTGCGCGACAGCCGTTGGGTATTTTAACAAAAATTTGTTGGTGCTCAAATAGACTGAGATTAACTTGGACTTTCCATTTCTAAGGAGCAGTATCTTGCTAAACGGGCAGCGTTTCAAAGGTTTTATCTCTCCCCCTAATTGGTCGTAAGACGGGAGCTTTACAGCACAGAGGGTATTTATTTAAGCCTCTACCGTCGTGATTGTTAGCGGGACGATTATTGATAGCTGATACAGGATTTATCTTTGGAGATACTTCAATGTGTTTTGCTTCTGACAGATTGACGTTCGCTGGTTTTGGGATACAATAGCATTATTATTATGTTAGAAGATGTGTTAGAAATGTAAGGGAGAGGACTGAAACGACGGATGGATTGAGTGAGAGATTATATGGATAGAATGAGTGTAATTAAAAATTATATTATCCTAACTGCTTTAAAAACAGAAAGAGTGTTAATATAGGGATAATCTATACCGATAAATAAAATTGAAGTGTCTGTTTGTAATTCCAAAATAACAGCTTTTCACTAAATGCATATGAAAGTATACACGATACCGACACTAAAAAACTAAGTTTTAAATTTTTTCTCTGTCTGTCTGTCTGTTTGTTCCGGGTAATCTCTGAAACGGCTGGACGGATTTTAACGGGACTTTCACTGGTAGGTAGCTGATGTTTCAAGGAGTAACTTAGGCTACTTTTATTTATTAAGAATATTAGGGTTCCGCGACAATAAGGAAGAAACTAAATCTACGCTGGTGAAACCGCGGGGCACAGCTAGTAGAAAATAAAAAAAACACATCGCACCGACCACAAGTAACATGGGATACAAGCAGGAGAATTACGTGAGTTGGAAATTAAATTTTAAAATCGTACAATCTAGAGTCAGACCTTCTTAGATATAGACCTTAATAAAATGAATATTCTACCTGGCAAGAAAACGTCTTTTAGTAAGCTTTAGATTATACAAGCACATTCTTACAGACAGCTTTTAATAAAAAAAAAGAAGAAACATTAGTGGCACCCAACTGTAAACTACAATTACAAGGTACCTACAGTAAATGGATATTATTTTCCTTTCAGCAGGCACAAAGTGTAGTTTGGGTAAAAGGAACACAAAGTAAAAATTACCAAGTGGTGGTTTCCAAGTTACAAATGCACGGTGTAACGTATGTCCAGACAAGTTGACCTCTGCCTCCGGTTTCAACTGCCCTTGTTTTATCTCTCTAACTACGATTTACGGGAGGGCAGATGGCTCTACAAATTTGGTGCGAGCTAAAAATGTTTTTAATTTATTACTCCGCCGTGTGTTTTCGGACGTATTTCGTAAAATATGGGCCCTAGAGCTTAGCATAGCAATTGCGTTGAAAATATTACTCTTTAACCCCTCATGAGTTACTTAGTTGAATTTTTTTTTAAAATTAGGGTTTTTTAATTCATAAATAACGCATTCCTTTAAATAGAGTGGATTATTTTTAAAGTCAAAAACTACTCACTTTGAAATCTTTTTGGTTGGATTTTAAACTCAAAAAAAGAAAATTGGGCCGACTTAGCCGAGTGTCCAAGAAGGATATTTTAAAGTTACGCTACATCCCTACTAATATTATAAATGCGAAAGTAACTCTGTCTGTCTGTTACGCTTTCCCGCTTAAACCTCTCAACCGATTTTGCTGAAATTTGGCACAGACAATCTTTAGATCCTTAGAAAGGACATAGGCTACTTTTTATTTATTAAAAATATTAGGTTTCCGCGACCATAAGGATGAAACTAAATCTACGCGGGCGAAACCGCGGGGCACAGCTAGTTGATTATAACTTCTTTTCTAATATCTAACACGTCTCTCAAGTGGTTTAATATTACATTAACTTCATATCTTTATAATAGAACCTTTGAAACTCATTCAAACCAAATATACGTGATAAATGTAATGTAAGCTGGCCAGACGTTGACACCAGTGATGTGAGCGATGGGTGAATACGTATAATAAAAAAGGTACAACGCCTTTTCACGTAATTTGGGTTGGTGTTGCCAGAGTCTATAACACAAACTCCCCGACTCACGAAAAATAAAGTTTTAATAGTAAAACGTAATTATTTCAAATTAAGCAATATTAGATGAAATATAGATTTTAAATACATTGGTTACATAATAATAATTCTGGTGAATTAGGGGTTGGATCGCTGGTCTCATAATCATATTTCACGCAATAGGGAATTGTTAAATTAAATGTGATTCGTCACATATGTGTTCTTCCAGCGTAAGGGTGCTACCTCATGGTCTCATGGTCTACAAGTTTAAGCAGTCATTTTCTTTCAAAATATATAAGTTTTACATATAACAGTACTTTGCTACAATGACAGTGTAGATGATTTGTCAACAGAAATATTTATTTCTCATTCTTAACCTGGATTATGTAAATGCAGCAGCTATCTAAATAAAAAAAATCCAGGAAAAGGTTAAGGAAAACTTTTAAACATCCAACATCCAGTGAGATTGATTACAAAATCACTGGGAAGTGGTAACAACTGGCAACATTTGAGAGCAACGCCTTCCCGAGCGCGAAGCGACAGCGGTAATGACGCGTGAAAGATTGATCGCTCCGCCCTTGAGCGAACCAAATTATTCTGTAACGCACATTCAACAAGACATTCATAGTTTTTATTGAAGATCTCTTTGAAATTATTGCTTGTACATTTTCCCAAATATCCGCTTTTTTATGCTACGTAGGTGGCAATGAAGTGTGCAGAAGCCTATGAGTTACACGTCGTAGTAGCCAACTACTCCTGTTTAAGTGCCGTGGTAGCCAGATACGAAATGGGAGACGCAATTTTTAGTTAGGTATTTTTTGGTAACTTAATATCTGTTCAAGTTAGACACTATTTAAAGAAACCGAATTTTGAGTTTGGCTTATGTAAATTTCTTGATGATGTTATCCTTAACTGTTAAGTTCGTGGTGTGACAGACATTCGTACAGAGTGGCTAGTGCGAATTTGCTTTAAATCACTGTCGCAAGTCATTGCGTTGACGTATACGCAGATTTGTATGGGATTACAATATCTGAGGGCCAACAGATGGCGCTATTTCGATTCTATACAAATCTGTGTTTACGTTGACGCGGTGACTTGTGACGGCGGCAGTGAAAAACTCGCACTAGGCCCTCAGCCCTTGCTAAGAGGTGACTACAAAAACCACTCGGCCACAGCTACATAACAAACAAGTACGTAAAAAAACACGCTAAGATTTTACGATAAACAATTATATTTCGTAAATGACCGTCATAAAGCTGAATTTGTTTATTATTCTAATTATACTATTCAAATACATCATTAACTTTATCTTTAAATATTAAAATTTAAATAATTACTTGAATTTAATTGTAAATATACGTATTACATTATAAATTACAGTGTTTATTTATAGGAGCCGTCGTTTTAATGTTGAATGTAATGAAGGCGCAATAACTCCATAGCACTCAGCACTACAATAAATATTAATGAACGCTGAGCCAAAATGTACTAGGAAGCGAATTAAATTAATAACTAAAGGCTATGACATTAATTTATGGAATTAGTATTGACAATTTTACTGCCATTATTATTAGTATTTATAATGTTAAGAATAAAAAGAGAAAATCTATACCGATAAATAAAATTGAAGAGTCTGTTTGTAATACCAAAGTAACAGCTTTTCACTAAATGCATATGAAAGTATACACGATACTGACACTAAAAAACCAAGATTTAAAAATGTTCTCTGTCTATCTGTCTGTCTGTCTGTTTGTTCCGGGTAATCTCTGAAACGGCTGGACGGATTTTAACGGGACTTTCACTGGTAGGTAGCTGATGTTCCAAGGAGAGTTTTAGACTAATTTTATTTTAAAAAAACAGCATAACACTTAATCTACGCGGGTGAAACCGCGGAGCACAACTAGTGGTAAATAAAAATACGAACACGAGGCGGGACTCTAACCCACGACCTCTCCAAACCGTGCAGCTGCTCTTCCAACTCAGCAATTTTTAAGCTTCTTTGGTTAGTCATAGATAAAAAGAAATCGCTTGTTGTAACCAATCAATAGTGTCATACAATACGTCAGTCGTAAACGTCATGTCACTCAAAGTGACATTTAAATATCAACTTTACGCTTAATTTACTCGACGTTCGACCGAAACGACTAAGAGCGTCGCAAATAAAATTAATGCTATCGAGTTTGGCTCCGACGAATTGTATCGTGACTCATTACAATTTGCGTTTGTAATATTTTACAAGTTTTATGTGAATTTCCAGAGCTGTTGAATTAGTATGTTTATTATTTTATGTACCTCCCCTGGTTGAAGTACGTGTAGCAGCGTTTCTACACTCGCTACATAGATGGCGCTGCTCGCTAACAAATGCGTAGTTTGAGTACAAATAGAAGAGAACCTAAATCGCGCAAGTTTTCGAGCGCATTGCAGTATATATACAAGTTTCCAACTAGAACAGTTGGAATACCCAGTCCAGCCCAGCTCCCTAGCTCGCAATCCAGCAACGCCCTAAGCCGAGGTCCGAGCCCCACTACGGGGCGCCCTTAGCTGTGTTGCTTAAAGCTTTACGCCTGGCTGGAGGCTTTAATTAGTCTTGCCATTGTGCGGTTAAGCAGAAATAACTCCCGGAGTGAAATCTGCAAGAGACAACACAAATAAAAAAAAAATAGAACAGTTGGAGCCGCTGTTCCCCAGACATGACACCTGCCGGGCTGGAAGATCTTCCCTTTGCTGGGGATAAATATGATCACTCGCTCTCCCTACTTACGCAAGACATGAAAGTTCTGAAATTAGCCTTCTAAGAAGAACCGGCAGGGACTCAGTCAGGTAAGTAACTTCATTGCAACGTATATTTCATCAACACAGCAAAAGAAACCTGAATTTGTCTGAGAATAAATCCGAAGACTATATAGTGTCTGAGGTAGCGACGGACTAATCATTTGCTACATTAGCATGTAATCTTTGGTGATGAGTGTCTCTCCTCGCCTACACCTCTGCCTACCCCTTCAGAGACCCTTCTGGGAAGGCGAGAACATATTTCTGTTAAGCTTGGATACAGAAGTATTCCATTACCCTGGGTCATGCCGCAATTACCCGTCGTCGTTTTGACACGTCACGGCGCGACGTAATTACACGTCAACGGTGGACTGGCTCGTTATATCGCTTTTTATAACTCGGCTAAATGGTGGTTAAGTAGCCTTAGCGAGACGCCATTTTATATAAAGTTTATACTTTTTATGGCGGATGAAAAATTACTGTCGTGAGTGACATATCGTCACTTAACATACTCAAATTATACGGATGTTTTTACTTACATAATTATATCTGTAGACTTGTATTCAAGACTGTATTGTAAACTTACCCTCACCTCCGACTTTGTCCGCATAATGATTGTTTAAGTACATTATGCGTTTAAATTAAGAAGTCTATTTAAAAATTCTAGTAAAATTAAGAGGTAACTTACCGAGAAAATAGCGCCGCATAAGATTTTTTCAATTTCACCGCACAAAAGATTTTGTTATTAAATCCCATGTTTACTGAATTTCAAAGTTTACAGAAAAAAACCCATCTAAACAATCATAGAAGGTAATGAAGTACTCTAAAATGCGATAGATTGAACTTTTCAATTTCAACTGTGTTATTCACTAAGCTTTCTCGGCGTCGCACTCGTTGTCGAGTGTCGGTTTTAAAGGTACGAAATTGAACCTTATCCTCTATGTATTATGTATTAATTTCCTATGATTGAAACCTTAATGAATAACGCGGCAGGGCCGATATAGCTTGAAGCCCTAAAAAGGGACTACATTTCAAAACAAAATCCACGCTGCACAAGTAGCATTTTAAAAGGATCAATATAAAACACTCCACTTCCACCACAGCCCTAAAATATTGCAGAAATAATAAATAAAAGCCTTTACCAGAAATTGATAAGTAACAACACTAAGACACGCAAGGAAGTACGTAAATAATTATTATTATCGGTTTCCTGTGCAGACGGTCGCAATCAGTGACATTCCCCGAGGTTTTGACTTTTTACGACATAACACAGTAATTGATCTGAAAGTGACAAGTGTACCGTTTAAAAGTAATCACTGGTGCAATTGTGGCTATTAACAAATTATTATGGAATACCGTAGATACTTTACATTCAACGACGCACTACGGAAAAAGGAGAAGTGAATTCCCTATTTCTTTGCTTTTGCATGACCAGTGACCACGCATAACTTTTTACGAAGTAGTTAGATGACTGTAATGGCTTTTATTGGGTAAGGTATTATGAAGGTACTTTGATACTAGTCCCATCTACACATCTATAAAGATAAATCAAACTGCAGTGTCTGTTCGCAATTCCAAAATTACAGCTTTTCACGAAATGAAACGGGTCAATTATGAAATTAACTCTACACGGGTAAAACCGCGAGGCACTGCTAGTTTTCACATATTTTTCCACAGAATAAATTGATTTCTATAATTTGTTTTTTTAATTTATTTAAAAGTAATTATAACGGACAAACTAAATGCAATAATAAGCTTTTATTTTGGAATTACAAACAGACACTTCAATTTTATTTATCTTTATAGATACGAGTATAGATATTACTAAGCTGTCACACCATATATCTATTCACCTTGTCTCTATGGCGTATCTACAGCAAACATCATTTAACATGCCGATGACTTACAATGGAAACATATAACTTCTCAAATCCGCATAAATAACATTATTTGGCAGCCTACATTGGCCGGGCCCCTCGTTATAAATCTACGGATTGCGCACCAATAAATTATCTCTTTAAAGTATAACGCTATTGTTATTTTTTGTTAGCTAATACAGTTTATTTATTTGGCTCGGGCTCACAATAGCTTGAAATTCGACTGCTTTTATTTATTGGCAAACATTTTCGCCCATTATTTTGGCCTGCCACATCCGAGTAATTGGGGGTACGAATAGTTTGTTTGTGCTATAACTGAAGAAGATTTGATGAGGTTCAAACATTATTATAAGATGTACAAATATCTTCTATTAAAATGGGGCAAGAATAATTTTTTTTACAAAGCACACACTTCGTTAATGATGAAATTTTATAATTATTCTGATAGGGCTGTTACATCAATATTTTACATTTATATATAAACTAGCTGTGCCCCGCGGTTTCACCCGCGTTAATTTAGTTTCTTCCTTATTGTCGCGGAACCCTAATATTTTTAATAAATAAAAGTAGCCTAAGTTACTTCTTGAAACATCAGCTACCTACCAGTGAAAGTCCCGTTAAAATCCGTCCAGCCGTTTCAGAGATTACCCAGAACAAACAGACAGACAGACAGAGAATAAATTTAAAACTTAGGTTTTTAGTGTCAGTATCGTGTATACTTTCATATGCATTTAGTGAAAAGCTGTTATTTTGGAATTACAAACAGACACTTCAATTTTATTTATCTGTATAGATGTATAGATGAATCCCTATTTGCCTTGGTCACGCTATCACGCGTGAACGGCTGGATCCATTTCGCTAATTCTGTTGTTGTGTTTGTTATTGCCAGAGCGAGGTGTATTATAAAATAAATAAATTAGAAAATTGCGCGAAATATTAGAAAATGTTAAGAATACTTAACCACCAAAAACATTTTTTTTTGATGCAGCCTTATGACGTTTGAAATAGAATTGACAGAACGCGTGCTGCAAATATCTCATAATTAAGACAGGAGAACGTCTATCGGGGCAGCTAGTCAAGTATAGACCTGTCCCTTATACCTTTGAATAGTCTAAGAACAACAATAAGAGTTGATGCTTCAGAGATGTTAATTCCATTGCCAAATGCTCAATAATTTGCATATTAAACTGTATATAAATTGCACGACAGCTGCGTTGTAGTTGTGAAGAGTATTTGAATTGCTAAAACCCTTACATTGCATCCGAAGTGGTCAATTAATTGTGGCTAATTGCTTCATGCTCTTGTGTTTATTGCTGCTCGATACTTTGTTACTTGGTTAAGTTATTGCATTGAAATGGATGTTAGTGTTAAGCCATATACGGGGTTTATTTAATTCTAAATGCAATGTGAGTGGAGACCGTAACTTGGCAAACGTAGTGTAGGACGCGCTCCGGCCAGGTGGGATGACGATCTGCGAAAGACTGCAGGCAGATGCTGGATGCGGCAAGCTGAACACAGGGCGCTATGGCACTCATTAGGGGAGGCCTATGTCCAGCAGTGGACCAAGATAGGCTGTTGATGATGGTGATGATGAAATGCGATGTGAAACTGACCTGACAGTTAACAGACAAATCCTACTAATATTATAAAGGGTTTGTGGATGTATGGAAATTTGTTACTCTTTCGAATTCACAGAATGGCTGTTAATGAATGATTAAATATCTTCGGTCTAAAACCTTTAAACGAGCAATTCTTGCATATATAAATATAATCCTCGAATCAGGTGGAAGAAGTGGAAAAACTTAAGATAGTTATCTTTTAAAAATCGTAGACTCTATCCCTCTATTGGCATACCTACATTTAGTATAGATTTAATGTTGCAGGCGACTCCTGAAACCAGAAATAATTATGAATGCTCCAAAACATCCAATGCTAATGCGTAAAAGTTTGTCGCGATGTTTGCAATGAGTCCTTTATGCCGCTCGTTATAAAGGGTTTACTCCAAACATCACGTACTCCCCCGGCAATAACGCGGCTCTCGTCACACGTAATCGCATATATAAATCAGCCATTATCTCGCTCTCGAAGGCAACAGAACAAAACGGTGACGCCAACAAATGACCGCCATTTTTCAAAGGCATCCGTAGCCGAGGACTCTGTCAATATATCCATGTTGGTGTGGCGGCGCACTACGAGAGGACTAGTCTAGTGCGCTGGAGCGAAGCTATTTTGGACTGTCATAGCGTTTTGTCTTCTCCTCATAGAAGGAAATAAAAGAGAAAGGAAAGGGATTTATAAAACCTTTCAAACTTTATAATACAAAAACTAAATTTAAATGAGAAAAAGTACTCCAATTAAGGAAAAATATAAAATTGAACACAGAATTTTGAGTGTCCAGCAAGCTCGCTGCAATACCTCCGTATATTACCGCATATTTTTTAACAATAAATATAATATCTGTTTCAAATTTGAAGTGGTGAATGGGTAAATTCATAATATTGTTGTCTCACCAGTAGCACTGTTTACCATAAATGTGTTCGATTGCCATTACTGTGCCAATAAGTTCTGGTTACCTGCACATATTTTTTAAAACGTATTTCGTTCATCTATCGTGTCGACAATTTGTCAATTCTATGAAATCTCATTTATTTAAGTTTAAATCAACGCAATGCTATTTATGACTGGTACGAACATTGAAAAATATGTCAATCGCTTGCAGTAGGACCGCACCTCAGCATCTCTCGCCCCATCTGCCGTCCCTAACCACTGTTATATTTTATTTGCGCGATAAATTACGTTTTATTACACATATTTTGTCGTGTTATAATAACTAATGTACCCACTCTCTCAATTCGCATGTAATGCTCCGTAACGCGTTTTTTTGTTATTTATTTGTTTTTTTATTGCACTCCACCCCTGTTTGTTAGCGATCAAAATAATTCCAATAATTATGATTTGTTTATTTTATAAGCTATTTTAGCATCTTTATAATATGCTAGTTAGTTGACAGGCATTCCATCTAGTAAGTTAATTGCAAGCGTTCACTAATGCTTTGAAATCATTGGTCAGTCTCCAATCTGTCAGTATCATTGACGATCACATCAACTCTAATTATTTACATTCGTTCCACTCATTGCAAAGGACAGCGGAGCTATTATGCATGGATTTGAATCCATTGCAAGTACCTACATATCTCGCGAAGAACCATAAACCGCTGGGGTAAACGTGTTCTTTAGTGGAGACCGCGACTCCGCAAACGTAGTGTAGTACGCCCTCCGGCCAGGTGGGATGACGATCTGCGAAAGACTGCAGGCAGATGCTGGATGCGGCAAGCTGAAGACAGGGCGCTATGGCACTCATTAGGGGAGGCCTATGGCCAGTAGTGGACTAATGTAGGTTGATGATGATAATGACGATGATGTAAGTATAAAGAAAACTACGGAAAACTTTTTTTTTCTACCAATATAATATATAGCTTCGTAATCTTTTTTTTTATAACTAGACAAGCTGTGGGTCAGTCGGTTTACACCCGTCACTATCAATAAACAACCATCGCAATAAAACCTCCCCAGAGCTAGATATGCTTTGAATCCTTGAAGTTTTAGTAGCTAGTGTTTTAAAGACTGAATACATTTTCCAAGAGCACCTCGGAATGCTTGAAACAGATGGTGGTTCTACATTATTTGTGTGGCGTCCCTTGTAAATGGCGACTATAGATCTCGGAGTAACTTTTCGGGGTGAGTGTACGATTTTTCACACCGACATCACGTCGCTTGGAGTTAAGACCTCTCAGATTGATGGACTTGTTGATGGTTTTGACAGAACTATGTTGGTGATATGACGTTGCTACTGAATTTGTTTAAAGTTGCAGGTTATTTAGACTATATAGAATGGACCTTATCTTTGCATTTTCGGCAATGCTCTAAGATTGCAAATCTAAATACTCTCTTATATTTATTGCATAAACGATGACTTAACCTAAACTCAGCTTCAACTATTTCTTTTTAATTGGATATCACAGAAAGAGATAGAACTACTTTTAAACAAAAACTGTATACCCCTTAAAAACATGCTTTAAACGAAGACTATACTAAGCTCGAATTAAAACTATGTGCATCCCTTTTTGGATCCATATCTCAGAAAGAGATGGAGATGTAGCGGTAGTGAACCTCTTTCGATGAAAATGTTTTTTATTTATATTAAATTCGAATATTGTTAAAAAGTGATTTGACACAACATGTCAGCTTGTAGAAAAATAGCTCGTAGAACAGATTTTTATGTTTTCTGATTGTAAATAAAATAATAATAAGTAAATACCAAAATAAAACGGACCCAACTAATGTAGCGTATTTAATTACTATAGAGATGATTCCCCACAATGTTCTATAATAAGAGGGATATTGACCTACACGTACTTCACACCACGTGTTTTACGGTGAAGGAAAACATTGTGAGGAAACCGGCATATGTCTGAGAAGTAATTCAAAGATATGTATAGTGCCTGAGACGGCGGTAGACTCACCATCTGTCACGTTGGCACTTAATCATCTTCAGTAAATAGTGGGTGTTGATAATACAACACCTCTGCCTACCCCTTCGGGGAATACACGTATGTACGTATCTACGTAGTTACGTACTTCACACCGGTCCTAATATATTTTATTCTCACACTACAGTCGAAGTTTTAACACAATTAAATTTAAGCACGCGTACACATAAAAATTCTAAGCAGTAAACTCTAATATTACTAATCTAATATCTCATAGACATTATTTTAGCATTACGTCACCAGAACCCTCTGGGGCTTTACTATGAGCTCTTATTGCCATGATAGTTTCACTCATTTATGAGACAGATGTATGTGACGTGTATACATCTGTCACTGTCGCACAACTGAATTATCATTGCAATAAGAGCTCATGGTTGGCCCCTGATCCAGCCTCTCACCACGACAATGTTGACATTAAATTATTCTGTCCAATCGAGTACTTATCGCATTAACGAAAGTGACATGTGCAAGCGCATATAATTCACGACAATTTATTAGACACACTCAATCCTCACATAACTTATGATAATGGTTTAAATATAAAAATGAAAGGGGCATTTCAAAAGCGAATGGGACGTGGAAATGGCGCCTCAATTTATGAAATGACAAATAATTTTTGTATTTGTGTGAATTTAACTTTCTTAAAGTTCTATAAAGTTGTTTTATTTTTACTTTTCTTAAACGCAGGAACTAAATTTAAACATTAGTAAACTATGAACAAAATAACTGACAGAGGTTGAGGCTCAGGAAGACCATGAAAAAACAGAAAATGATTTATCCCTGGTAAGGAAGGCATTCATAATTGTGAACGTCGAAGAATTGACCACCATATTCCCCTTATTACAAAACAAGGTCTAAACAACACTTGGATTAAAACTATGTCCTGTTGGGATTTATCGTAAAAGAAGTCGTGATTTGTCGGATGAATATAGGATTTATTGTATACGGCTTAGACCAACGAACAGTCACAGTGACGGACACAAGAGAGTGTCAGAACAGGATTAAAAATAAATTCCAATGACAGGTGACTAACACTGGCCCTTAAACCAATACAATAACAATAATTAAATAGTATAAAGTGGGTCAAACATTCTTGAATGCGAATCACTAATTAATGCTAGAAATGAAGGACTATTTATCCCATGCAACCCTAGGGTCGAATTATGATAGGCTTTCATAATCAATGACAATAAATATGCCAGAACAACTACTATTGATGTGCCCAATAGTATTCCAAATCTTAGCACCAACATAAAAGCATCAAAAACTAGGGTGACGTGATGGATGGAGCGGACATAATTGGTCGTCCCCCACATGTTAATGAATCGTACGTAATGAAAAATGATTGTGCAACCGTGTCTCGGCGTGTCCGGTCCCTGTGTGATGTATGGTCACACTACTTCGTGTTACAAATTATATTACAAATGGCGTCGTATTGTTTGGGGATTTGAAGGGTTTTGATTGTAAAAGTAGTGACAGTTAGAAGTGCTCCTGATTTATTAGGAAATATGCACTTATTTTAACACACAAAGGGAATTAAATTGAATGCTTGTTAATTGATGAAGAGTGTTCGGTTAATGTGATTGGTTTCCCTTTTGTAAATGTTATAGTTTCTGTCTTTACTTTTAAATCTATACATACATACATTACTACATATAATTACAAAATAACAGCTTTTCACTAAATGCATATGAAAGTATACACGCTACCGACACTAAAAAACCAAGTTTTAAATTTTATCTCTGTCTGTCTGTTTGTTCCGGGTAATCTCTGAAACGGCTGGACCGATTTTAACGGGACCTTCACTTTGCTGATGTTTCAGGGAGTAATTAATAATAAATAAAGTCGGTCCAGCCGTTTCAGAGATTACCTGTAATAAACAGACAGACAGATAGATATTTTTTTTTAAACTTGTTTTTTTTTGTCAATAGCGTGTATACTTTCATATGCATTTAGTGAAAAGCTGTTATATTGTTATTACAAACAAACACTTCTATTTTATTTATCTGTATAGATTTATAGATATGCCGCGGATGCTGTAGCAACTACGCGACGTTTAGCAACTTGTTCTGAACCTCAAGAACATGTTTTAACGTTGCCTATATCGACTGCGAATTTCCTCATTTTGTATAGGAATGTATGTATGTCAACGTAAAGACAGGTTTAAACCTATACTTGGGGTACAAGAGATTTTTACAGTGACGGCGCATGAGTTCTGGGGCCCAGTCATGAGCTCTTATTGCAATGAGTGATTTATTATGTATTTTTTAAAACTGTATAATATTCTTTAAAAGAGTAATTACTGAGTTTTTTGCCAGGTTCTTCTCAGTAAAAGCAACCTTCCGAACCTGGCGGTAGCATGTATAATCCTGTGTAATTGTGTCATTCTGACGATTTGAAAGTACTTTGTATAAAGTCTAATCGAATAAAGATATATTTGAATTGAATTTGAATTTGAATGATAATTCAGTGGTGCGACAATGACAGATATATACACGTCACATACATCTGTCTCATAAATGAGTGAAACTATCATGGCAATAAGAGCTCATGGTAAGGCCCCAGGCTCCGGCAACTTACCATTAGGCAGGCTATGCTTTGCTACCTTAAAAGTACAATAATATATTGTGTGTCGTGGCCAAAGGTCCATTCCTGCTGGCCATCCTAAAGCTTGTTCAACCACGAGACTCATAAAACTGCTCGCCGATGACAAACTACCGGCTATTACGGGCCCGTATATTAACATCCAGCGTTTTACGCCCCTTTATCGCTTACGGCGCTAGTAAACGATTTGTGCATTTCAACGATTCATTGTTTAGGGTTCCGTTTAAACTGTGCTTACGTGACGTCTTTGCTATGATATCTGTTGGTCTGTTCTTAGGTCATATCTAAAACAGGTCCACTTTGGACTGCTAAGCCACAGGAGAAGATTTTTTTTTATTTCACCAAAATGAGTACAAATATGTCTTAATAGCTGTGCCCTGCGGTTACCCGCGTAAATTTAGTTTCATATAAACTTTCATCCCCTATTTTATGCTCTTGGGGGTAGAATTAATCAAAATCCTTTCTTAGGGGATCCTACGTCTACGTGGATGCCAAATTCCAGCCCGATCTGTCCAGTGGTTTGGGCTGTGCGTTGACAGATCACTATGTCAGTCAGTCACCTTTGAGTTATATATATTTAGATAACTTAATTACGGAACCCTCAATGCGTGAGGCTAACCACACTTTACTGGTTTTTTAAGCGTTATCTATATGGTGTCCATCGTTATTGCATTCCTAAGAAACATTAATCATTGCAGAATTTCAATTTGCAATTCATTAATATGTGGTAATATTTGAAATGGTCCACGATACCTCATGGTCAAAATACGTTAAAATTAATTAGATTTGTTTTCGATCGAAATTTTAATCTAGAAATTACCATCGAAATAAAAATTAAAAATATCAGACTAGTACCGCTTTCAAACGCACATTCCGTTGAAAAGAACGATACATAAATTACTTATCGAATTAATGTTGTCTATAATCGATTAGATGTTGAACATAACTCACAAACAATTCTGTTAAGCTTTCAACGAAATTTTATCGATACATCGGGGATAAAATCAAATTTATTTATCTGAGAGTGTTGTCGGCGCTTTGTGTTAAACGATGCTCGATTAATTTTATCGATATACGTACGGTACATTTTAATCGATACAATAAAATGTGAAAGCCCATCGTCCCATCTGTCGTGTTCTTTGTGTTGACATTATATTCGTGTGAAAGGGCGTGATCATTAATATTTATTATCATACATTTATTGATAGCAATGTCTTTGCGACTTAGAATTGATTCAACTTAATGGAACGATTTATTTGAGTGAGAACGAGTGTTCGTCGTGAATATAATACTCAATTGCTTTATCTTATGTCTTTATTTATTAACATATCCCTTCAACTAAAATATCTTCTAATGCAACACTACTTATATAATTTATGATGTTTTTTTTTGTAATTATTATTATTTTACTGTGTGATGAAATGTACATGATGCCAGCTGAGTTTCTTGCCTATTCTTCTCAGAAGGCTAGTTTCCGAACCGGTG
Source organism: Watsonalla cultraria (assembly GCA_964035505.1). Taxonomy (NCBI): domain Eukaryota; kingdom Metazoa; phylum Arthropoda; class Insecta; order Lepidoptera; family Drepanidae; genus Watsonalla; species Watsonalla cultraria. The sequence continues at coordinate 11,462,594 of OZ037719.1, forward strand.
GTAAATTCCTCGACATTCATAAGTGCCTTACCAGGGCCTAAACTGAATAAATCATTTTCATTTTTTAATTTTTTCATTTTCGTAAAAAAATATTCATATGCCTACATTATGCTCACGCCTGAATTACTCGAAGGGGTAGGCAGAGGTGTTGTAATAACAACACCCACATTTCACCGAAAATGATTAAGTGTCAACGTGACAGACGGTGAGTCTATCGCCGTCTCAGGCACTACACGTCTTTGAATTACTTCTCAGACATATGCAGGTTTGCTCACAGCTTTTCCTTCGCCGTAAATCACGTGGTGTTTTCACTGCACATGGGTTTTTAGAGAAACTCATTGGTTCAGGTCCCGCTGCGACTGCTGAAAACCCAAGGCCACGGCTCTTCTTCACGGTCTATCTTAAAGTGGCTTTTTTTTTTAATCGCAAAAACTGTGTATTCTAATGCTTTCTGTGAGTTGGAAGCCGGAATAATGTTCCGGAATGGTGTATAATCTAATGTGTGCAGGGTTAGCGGGTAGCTGACAAGCCGACGTACTTGACACTCTTGATGGATGGCGCTGCAAGATGGATGGCGGAGCGAGGTGTCTACAACTTCACAATTGGGTTAAGTGCCAGTAATTGTTGGCTTTCATTTGATTGTTTTGTGTCTTTTCGTTTAGTTTAAGATCCTATACTATTATATTTTGGGGGTTCCGAACCCAAAGGGTATAAAACGGGACCTTATTATTAAGACTTGGCTGTCAGTCTGTCAACAGGGTGTTTCTCATGAACCGTGACAGTTAGACTGTTTAAATATTCACCGATGATGTATTGCTGTTGCCGCTTACAACATATATTAATGAACAGAATATAACGAACATGATATTTTCCTTGTTTTTATAGATAACTAGCTGTGCCCCATGGTTTTACCTACGTAGATATAGTTTCATGCTTTATTTCGCGGATTCCTAATATTATTCCTAAATAAAATTAACCTAAGTAACTCCTTGAAACGTCCCGTTAAAATGCCCTTCACCGTGAATTGAAATAGGGATTCATTTTTATATAAATAGATATGTACGGAATCCTTCGTGGTTGAGTCCGAATCGCACTTTACCGGCAAATTTTTAATATTTTAGATTTAATCAATAAATTCGAAAAGAATTTAATGTCGTCTGTCAGTCACAAAATCGCAAGTCGTAAGACCCTTATTTTGGTATCCAATTCGCACACTCACCAAACGCCGACAAAAAGCTAATTCTAACAAGAATTTGACATAACAAAATCTGAAAGCCGAAAATTCAAATTAGATCACGTCACACGCTTGAAGAGGAAACATGACATGTGTACCTATCTCTCTCTATCCCACCAGGAGGCAATCTAGAGTGAATGTTAACAGGGCAATGAGATTATTATATTTGACAGGGTAATTCGGCGACACTGGCTTTGTCGCGCCGATCTTATTAGGGATGTAAATGAATATGGAATGAATCCATTATTTCACAAACAAGCCTAGGGGCTGGGGCGATAATATTTTAGGAAACGGGTGGTCTAAATTTTATGGCACTCGCTCGAGTTGCCAAGCTTGGATTAAAGATTATGTCGTGCACTAAAATTATCGCTAACGGGCCTTGATGGAATTGCTTGAGCATTTGTCAAAGAAGAATATTTTCTTTACATTTGGTTTCTAGTTGTACCATGCTCACAAATATTTTAGTTTTTTATTTTTCACAAATTGAGCATTGAAACTGTGTCCATGGGCTTATGGTTGCTTAAGTGATTTATTTTGTATTTTTAAAACTGTATAATATTCTTGTAAAGAGTAATTACTGAGTTTCTTGCCAGGTTCTCCTCGGCAAAAGCAACCTTCCGAACCTGGCGGTAGCATGTATAATCCTGTGTAATTAAGTCATGCTGTCGATTTGAAAGTATTTTGTGAAAAGTCTAATCGAATAAAGGTATTTTTGAGTTTGAGTTTGTAATAATATGTAATTCTTGTCAAGTGATGCCAAGTTACGAAAATACAATGAATATGAAGTGATAAGATATTGGAACTGCTTGAGAAGTGGCTTCTGGCCTGGTGTTTCATTCAAGCTAAGTCAGATATTATGACAGATTCACTCTACCTCACTAAGTTAAGACAAGCATTTTATGTGATATACATTTTGTATGTATACTTCCAATGTGTCTGGCTGTTTCGTGTATAAATATAAAATACAAAAGTTATATAGTATCTAAGAAATTTATCCGTAGTACAATTGTTGCTTAGTCTGATACTAGATAGCGCTATGATACTGTAAAATCATATACTTACTATCTCACATTCGTACGTATATGTCTATTTCTGTTAGATATTAACTTAAATATCAATTTAATCACAAACGTTATTATCATCTCTATATAATTCCCCGTCATCGTGGCGGCCATTAAGCAGGGAGATGTATAATAAATGCGTTACCATATTTTCGTCTGTGTTACGCGGGGTGTTATTTATTGGCTTAAAATTGTAGTCATCGCATACATTATGTATGACGTCCGCGGTGATTACCCGCGGGCGTTCACTAGGGCTCGTGTTGAGACTGATGGTTTGAGATATGACACTGGTTATTTTGAATTTATTACTATTTTATTATAATTACACAGATGAAAATGAAAATGAAAATGAAAAATATTTATTCAGTTCAGGCCCTGGTAAGGCACTTATGAAAGTCGAGAATTTACGACCGGTTCGGAAACTAGCCTTCTGAGAAGAACCGGCAAGAAACTCAGCCAGGCATCATGTACATATCATCGAAACAATATAAATCATATGAAATCATCATACAAAATTTAATTTGATAATAGGTATTCACAATAGTGAAAAATTGTATTAGCATGCAGGTAAGTATAAAACAAAATCAAAGAGAATAAGAAAAACAAATATAGCACAATACCAGATAGATTTACAAGTGTTTGCATACCATGTATTTGCCAGGAGCTACTTGTGCACAGTGATTTACATAGTTCCATATATCCTTGTCATTTATAAAATCCGAAAGATGATTCAACATTTAAGAGAAGTATTTAAATGTTTTTTCTTGTACAAGTGACGTGAAACTTCACTGACCTTCACACTCTGGAGTGGATCAGGTGAGGGGATCAGATCGGTATAGCTGTAAATTTTTTTTTAATCTGGTCTGGATGTAATATATATTTTCATCACAATTCCAAATTGTCTGAAATGTGTCTTTAACTTTTGCAATAAAAGTGGACTATCAATTTCAAGCATTATTTTCGCTGAGCGCTCATAGCTCGTGGCGGCACCTGTAGGTACATATTAATGTCTCAGAAAATTGACTATGTCGAAAAATATAATATGAATGAAGTAGCTTCTAGTCCCCATGATCCAGTAGCTAAGTTTGAACGCGTCCTCGTCGGTAGCTCGATGACACTTCACTTTGTTGACGACGGATGATTAATTCATATTTGGTGGGGCTGCTGATGGTTTGTGGGGTTATTTATAGTTTTTGAGTATTGGGGTGATCTATTTTGACTTATTGTTCAATAAAGGGGAGTATTACTTGAATGATTTTACTTTCGTGATAGCAAAATAAGTTTTGTTGAATGAATCTATAGGTACTTCTCTATAAATATTATAAGGAGGAAATATTTGTTTGTAACGAATAGGCTCCGAGACTGCTAAGGGCCTACCATCATCGGTTTAAGCAAAGCGTATAAAAACTTCTGAGCTTTGACGTTTCATTTTGGTACCGTAAAACTGCTTAAACGAAAACCAACTATAAAGCTGCCCCCCTAGACGGATATATAAAAATATTTTACTAGCAGAATGTAGCATTCATTATTGCTACGTAATAATATACAGTAAGGTTAATTAGAGATCCATAATAACACGCGAACAAAACGAACTACTTACTATCGTAAGCGAGTAAAATATAATGTTAGATTTGATATGGATTTCGAAAGACATCATTATTTTACATGACATGATGATATTTGAATCTAGTTTCATAGCTCTATATTTGCAACAGTTTATGACGAGAGACATTGTTACTCCGTTTTGATATGAATAACTATTAAACATGCTGCACAAGCACTAGATAACATTAACGACATGAGAATGCATTTCAAAAAGATGTAAGGGTTTTTGGCAGAAAGAACATTTCTCATAATTTGAAAAATTTAAGAATGAACCAAAACAAAATTGAACACATAAAATGTTTACACACATAAGAAAGAACCACATTCAGCCAAAGCAAATACTTTGCAAAACACAATTACAAACATCTGCAAGACACGGTTATTCCCACTGTTAACCCTAGTTCCACCACCATTTAATTCAATTAACACGCATCAATCTTCATCTCTTTCCAACGCTATGCAAAATGTGTGCAGTTATCTCATTCCCACAGTAATCTGCTTGCGGTGACCCGAGGTAGTTAACATGTTGGCCATTGTTTTGGGGGTGCTATTGACCCGCAAGGATAAACTTGTCGGCTTAGTACATTTGTCGTTGTAAGGTGCGGGTTGAGTTAGCTCTGGTTTGGCGCAAATTCACTTGGGATTTTCGCAATTAAGGATTTCGGACATGTCTTAAGACGCTGCGTTTATTCTTAATCTTCAGTGTACGTATGCACATACGTCGCTTAAATTACACTGAGTTTTTCTATATGGATAAACTAGCCTCAAGATAGGCATCTGTCCAAATATGAAGCTACTTATTTGTCTATTAGGTACTACTGATATTATTAATGCGAATGTGTCTGTGTCTGTCTGTCTGTTTTACACTGTCAGTTTCACGGTTAAATCGCTTCGACAAAACTGAACCACCGAAATTTGGTATAGTGATAGCTTTGACGGGAACGAGTAAAAGATTCTTGAGAAAAGTGGAAAAAAAAAAGAAACTGGTAAAAGTTAGTTTATTTATATAAGGATACATGGTACTGCCGAATACGTAGTTACTTTACGAGAAACATTATTTACGGATGTAATAAAACCGTGAATTCGGTCCACATTCCAAAGCCCATATTTCACGCTAAGACAATTATTTTAATACCATCCCATTTGAGGATTAGGCGTCGTTCGAATAAGGCCTCGGTAATCCCTGACAATGTATCTAAACTAGCCTTTAATTTCCCGACCGGACCCGAGGGTTGACCACAAGATTTATAGATTTAATAGTCGCCAACTGCGGTCATGTCGACAATTTACTAGGGTTGTCTACCGCTAAATTAAACGGGTATGCGGTTAAGGCGATATGAATGACAACAGAACTGATAGTATTGGTAAGTCTATTAAATCAACAAGAAACACCACGACTTGTACAATACAATATCATAATAATGATCCTAAGAATTTATTTGATACCTGCTGAATCAATTCTTCTTTGGATATTGCAATGATAGAAAAATAAGTAGATTTACTTACCTAAGTATAAGTGAATAAAACGGAACTAAAACTGATTTAGTGTATATAGACCAAATTGAATCATACACTAAAGTCATCTCTCTGGCTTTATCACATATTGTTGGGGTCGGGTCTTGATCACACAAAACGAATGCTATCTATGAATAAGATAAGGGACTCGGATGGTCCATCTAATAGGCTAGGTTACTTAACTTCGTTGATCGAATGATATACACAAAGCAACCGTGTCTTATCTTCATGATGCCTGGCTGAGTTTCTTGCCGGTTCTTCTCAGAAGACTAGTTTTCAAACCGGTGGTAATTATTCATATTTATATTCATGCAATAGAGTAAGAAATGAAGTGTGTCAACCATAGAGCAATCAAATTAGGGTAAGCAACGGCTGCATTATTAACGAATGTTTAAGGGTGTTTAGGGTACGCTATTTTCCTGTCGGCAATTTGTCTTGATAATTCAATCAACGTGATACTGCTTGGAAGTCAAGCATTTATGTCTGCTAGTTAAGAGGTATGGTTATGGTTGGAACATGTCACGTTGCAAAACAATGGCGCTTGGATTTAAGCAGAGCGTATCAAGAAGTTCTAAGCTTTGACGTTTCATTTTGGTACAGTAAAATTAAACGTCAAAGCTAAGAAGTTATTGATACGCGCTACTTAAACGATCATAGTTGGTCCGGAGTGGTAATTTTTTAGACGTAAATAAAAACCTTAACAGGATCTAAAATTAATAAATCATTATAACTCACAAAATCACATATGAGAGTAACCATAGAAGGTTCAAGCAGTAAAAAAAGCGTGTGTCTCTTACGAAATTGAAAAGGAATTGATTTAATTTTTGTTTGATTTATAATGCTTCGATTAAACAAATTTAGTAAAGGGAAAAGCCGGCGTAACAGCTAGCTATGGCTTTCTCTAATTAAAGACTAAATGGAAGAAACCAGTAAGTACAAAATATTTATTATGTAATATTTAATAATACCCACTCGCAAATGCTAGAGTATTTTTGAATATTCGTATCGTTCTTAAAAGTATATAAGTTGTTTCTTTTTAAATGCTAAAACTGTATTACGAAACCGCAAACTGACTTCATAATATTATTTCCAGCCAAGCTGAATATTACGTTCGCAATTTAGGGTTGGTACGCTGGGACAGTCGGAATCACGGGACTGAATTACAAGGCAGCCTGAGCCGGGATTTGCCGCGGGATTGCGAGTACGTTAGTTGAGATCTTGTGGTCAGTCCGGGATTCCAGGATTGTTGGGGTTGGGGTTTACTTGTTGAAGTTACGGCTCCGGGAATTTAGATAGTGGGATCGTGAGGAATATAGAAATGAAGATTTCTTAGTAATATTCTTGCTGCATCAATACATATGCTCACGCCTGTATTCCTCGAAGGGATAGGCAGAGTTGTTGTAATAACAGCACCCACTTTTCACTGAAGATGATTAAGTGTCAACGTCACAGATGCTGAGTCTATCGCCGTCTCAGGCACTATACATACGTCTTTGAATTACTTCTCAGACATAGGTTCATTCACGATGTTTTCCTTCACCGAAAATCACGTGGTGTGAAATCACTGTACATAAGTTTTCTTATAAAAACTCATTGATATGGGCCCCGCTGGGATTCGAACTTGCGTCGTTTGGCCCACCACGGCCCTTTCTGCATCAATGTGCCATGCATAACATTGGGCTTACCTATTAGATATGCCTAATGGTGATCAGTTGCATCAGTCTATGAATGCTTATAATATGTCTTCCTTATCTTAGGGATGATCAAAACTATTCCAACAATCTTATCTTTTCTGAACAGAACTGTGGAACCGATTTTGGTTAAGTTTAAATATAATAATAAACAATAATAATAAACGTTTATTGATTTCAATAAGCAGCAACAAAACAAATAAAACTGATACAAAAAAAAATATACAAAAAAGAATACACAAAAGAAATAAGTAGTGTTTTTATGGTGCAAAGTGGTTCGCACCAGTACATCGGGTGTTGCCGCACATTGTCATCAAAGGGCCACAACTCAACTATACCCGCAGACCTAACTGGAGTCCAGTTCAATCTAGCGGAGCTGATTTTCAGTGTGACCCACTGAGTGGCGCACGACGTCGGCCAAAAAAATAAAAATAAAAATATACTTATATAATAAAAGTATATATACTTGTACGTGTGATGGTTACTATATGTGAAAAAAATATATATATTAATGTAAAAGAATAATTTGCAATGTGTTATGTTATAATTATAAATACCTACACTGACATAAAAGTAAAGTAAACTAAAATGATATAAAAGCAAAATACATATTTATGTGTAAAATACGTATTAAATAGAGATATTGCTAGCCTAAAAGCTGGATTTAGGGTACTATAAATGTCATTACGTAAGCAGGTTTTCCTACAGAAATATAATTTTTGGTCTGTAGTGTAATCATATACAGATCGAATCCATAGGTACAGATAAATAAAATTGAAGTGTCTGTTTGTAATTCCAAAATAACAGTTTTTCACTATATGCATACACGCTACTGACAGTAAAAAAACAAGTTTTACATTTTTTCTCTGTCTGTCTGTCCGTCTGTCTGTCTGTCTGTTTGTTCCGGGTAATCTCTGAAACGGCTGGACTAATTTTAACGGGATTTTCACTGGCAGGTAGCTGATGTTTAAAGGAGTAACTTAGGCTACTTTTATTTATTAAAAATATTAGTGTACCGCGACAATAAGAATGAAACTAAATCTAAGCGGGTGAAACCGCGGGGCACAGCTAGTTAAAAATAAAACAAAATATTTTATACAAAAATAAATAGTAAAGAGGCAATTATATCACATCATATAAAAAATAGAGGCAATTTTTATTTTTATTTTAAATTTATACGTAATGCCAGCCAATGCTCTATTGGCTGTTTGACCCTATTTGACAATTTTATATAATACTGTGCCCCGCGGTTTTACCCGCGTAGATTTAGTTACTTCCTTATTGTCGCGGAACCCTAATATTTTTAATAAATAAAAGTAGCCTAAGTTACTCCTTGAAACATCAGCTACCTGCCAGTGAAAGTCCCATTAAAATCCGTCCAGCCGTTTCAGAGATTACGCGGAACAAACAGACAGACAGACAGACAGAGAAAATTTTTAAAACTTGTTTTTTTAGTGTCAGTATCGTGTATACATTCATATGCATTTAGTGAAAAGCTGTTATTTTGGAATTACAAACAGACACTTCAATTTTATTTATCTGTATAGATGTATAGATAATTTTTGCTTCAACTTTTTGCGTCCATATAAAAGTCTAGTGCCAAAATGAATACCATATCATATACGAGTAAGTATCGTGGTTCAAATCCTTTACTGTCATCATCAAACCTAATCACGATTAAAACTAATATCATTATCATACAAATTGGTTGGTTTTTCAAACTAGCTCTCCGTTATGGTTCTATTACCGAGTCATGAGATTTGCCGGGATTAACCCTCCCAATGGTTTAGAGGGGATTTGTGTGATCTGCGGGGAGCACGGGATGGTTTACTTATTGTTGACTAGCTTTCTGTCTGTGACTTTCATCAGGATTTTTAATCTTATTTATTTTTTTTGGATTTTTATATTTGGATAAATAAAAGTATTGAATTATAAAAATGGATAAAAATACATGATAAATAAACAATGTTATAACGAAACAGCTACATGTTATAATCGAGGTCACAGAAATACAGAAAACAGTAAATCAAAGCACATAGTAAAATATTTTTTGCAGTAAGGCAACCGCATGTGAAAATAATAAATAAAATAAAATGGGTTATAAAATTTTGAGGCACATATAAAAGCGTAGTTTAACAAAATGTACACTCCCTAGAGAACGAGGTCAGTAAAAAAGCACCGTTTCTATGTAAATGTTATTGAGGCGTCCGCTTAATCCAGCTTTCCGCTTTGAACTGGCGTGTTTCTGCTTTAAACTGGATTAGGGTTGTCGACCATCCATTTCAGTTTAGCTGTTTTCATAATATAAATATGCGACATTATGTAATTAGGCTTAGGTTATTAACGTCCCTGTTAAGTGGTGGCGATGAAAATATTTTACGAGTGGAACACAAAATTTTGTTGCTAAATATTTGAAGTATTTTTATTATTTTGCAGATACTTTCTTATAATACCATACACACCCAAAATTCTGTTTTTCTTGGTAAATATGGGTAGTTATTATAATAAGCCTTAGGAACTTTTTTTGTAAAATTAGCTTTTTTCTAGTGAAAGTCAGGTTTAAGAAATTAGCCGGAACAAACAGACAGTAGGAAAAAATTACAATATTGATTATCTTCTTCTTCTTGTAGTGCCTCTCCAGTTACTGAAGGTTGGCCGTCAGTTCGGTAAATTTCTGTCTATCCTTTGCGAGGCGGAGGAGCTCAGCAGCACTGCTGATGCCAGTGCACTCGCGAATATTACGCAGCCACGACTTCCTCCTTCGGCCTACTGTTCTCTTCAGCCACTTTGCCCATCATAATAAGTTGCAGCAGTCCGTATCGGGCATGTCTCATAATATGCAGTCATTATTTGATTGGTTATAACTACCGTATATACTTTCATATGTAATGCTTTTAGTGAAAAGCTGTTGATTTCGGAATTACAACTAGACACTTCATTTTTATTTACCTGTATAGATTTTAGTTTAATTTAAGGACATTCATTTCACATATTCGTAATAATAATGAGCTAAAACTGAATATTGTAACGTATTGTGAGAAGTCACCTGAATTCAATGTATTGGTAAGGTTATCATTATCTTCATTACACAAATATTATAAAGTCTACTATATTAGTATACTAGCTGTGCCCCGCGGTTTCACCCGCGTAGATTTAGTTTCATCCTTATATTTTTGATAAATAAAAGTAGCCTAAGTTACTCCTTGAAACATCAGCTACCTGCCAGTGAAAGTCCCGTTAAAATCCGTCCAGCCGTTTCGGAGATTACCCGGAACAAACAGACAGACAGAGAAAAAAAATTTTAACTTGGTTTTTTTTTTTCAGTAGCGTGTATACTTTCATATGCATTTAGTGAAAAGCTGTTATTTTGGAATTACAAACAGACACTTCAATTTTATTTATCTGTATAGATTATAAAGAGGAATGTTGTGATCGTTTTTTTGTTTGTTTGTTTGCATTTATTTTGATAAACATCTTCAGTTTGTGTTCAACCCTGAACTGAACTAGATTTTGAAAGCAGATTCAGTTTTTATTTGATAGTTTAGCAAGTCCAATCTTTGTTAATGCTTATGAGTTTATACAAACAATTTATATTGAACAAAATTGTTTTAAATAATTAAACTTTATGTAAACGGGGATGCTTTTCATTAATCGAAGGGTTATCAAAATGTATGCGAGTAATCTCTTTGTAATAAGTTTAGATCCGTACTAATATTATAAATGCGAAAGTAACTCTGTCTGTCTGTCTGTTACGCTTTCCCGCTTAAACCTCTCAACCGATTTTGATGAAATTTGGCACAGACAATCTTTAGACCCTGAGAAAGGACAAAGGCTACCTTTTATTTATTAAAAATATTAGGTTTCCGCAACCATAAGGATGAAACTAAATCTACGCGGGTGAAACCGCGGGGCACAGCTAGTAATATAATAAAGAGGAAAGATTTGTATGTAACGAATCTTCTCAAAAGACCTCGACCGATTTAAAGATTTCTTTCACCATTTGATTGCTATATTATCACTGATTAATATAGGCTATATTTTATCCCCGTATTCCCACGGGAACGGAATCTACGCGAGTGAATCCGCGTAACGTCCGCTAGTAATGAATAAATCTTAAAAAAATACTTCACAATCTGCTAAATCGTTCATGTAATATGTTGTTATGGTCATGATTTCATATCAATGTTTCTGAAGCCTTCGGAAACCTTTGTACATACATCGTAATGCGTTAATGCTATGTTATAAAAAAGTCGTAAAAAAAACCATATAGAAATCTCATATAAGATATATCACATTCGGTGGAATACCTAGCTTCTTACCCCTTCGGGGACCCTTTTCGGATGACGTGGACACTTGTTTTTTATCTGTTCAGTCACTTGTCTTGGTTTACGTATTATATCTTCCGCCTTCTATCTTTCTTATAACTATTCCCTCAAATTCATAATAATAACTGAATACGATCCTACGCTAATTAAATTTGTTTTCAAACTTACATCTGGCATTCAATACGTATCGCAAAAACTCAACGCTTACTCAAAATGTAATTTAAAAGTCCTTGTATGGAATATCTCGGACGTCAATCGATACTTTATTCAATTCTAACGATTGCAATTTTATCTCGATGCGAAGCCTATCCGATATCTGATTCCGACTGGCAGTGTTGATAGCAACACTGGTGGAATACCAAAAATATCCAACTGCATTCACTATCGCAAGGTTCCAATTTGCAACCACACGTGAGAACGATGCAACTTTGTCGCGTTAACAGTAACTTGGGCATCGAACAGCTATCAAAATTAGACTCTAGCATACTGTGATAAAGTTTGAAATCGTGTAGATTCGACAGAGATTTGAGCCCTTTCTCGAAGTAGAGTTTAAATCGCAGGTTAGTGTTGATACAATTCCCTGTTATCGATATAGATAAGGTTGTTCTAAAATGGTTATTAGATCGTATAAGGTTCTATTAAGTTGTTTCTACACGACTGTCGCCTTTATTCACGAGTGAGAGGCAGTTATTATATTCTAAAACACTGAATTTAAATTACTAAGAGGTGAAACTTAGAAATGGGGGAGTAATTGTAATTTCCAGTCTAGCATATCACATTTTCACTATTACTGCATCGAGCCATGGTTGAGTGGCTTGGAAAGTCGCCCACCACACAAGCGGCATAAGATCAAATTCCCAGCAGTTTTAAAATGGTGATAGTAAACGTGGAATGCAGAATTCACGTGATATGAAAGCACTTGGCGTACTATACCTAGTAAGTTTGCGGATATTTTCATATCTTTTTTTTTTTTTTTTAGGATATGGTCTCTCGCAGTTGGTAGGGGGGAGTTACCTCCACTGCTTAACCGGACTATAGGGCGAGACCCAAGGGCCTCCAGCCGAGCTTAAACTTAAATACTAAGCAACACAGCTAAGGGCGCCCCGGTGCGGGGCTCGGACCTCGGCTTAGGGCGTTGCTGGGGGATGAGCTAGGGAGCTGGATCTGAGTTGTATTATTTAGGGACATGTTTAAGGCTAGTGGCTCGGCGCGCGCCGGCCCTAGCAGAGGACGGGGGGGACGATGACGTAGAGTTCGCGACGAGCCTCGCCGGCGAGGACGGAACAATGGTCGGTTTGGTGTGTGCTTTTGAGACATTGCTTGCTGAAGCAATGTGATATCGTCGTCAGGGTCAAGGAGAACGTGCCTCGGACGGCGTCGGGAGGAGATACGAGATGGGGTATATCGGGCGGCCGATACGATTAGTGGGTTCGGGTGTTTTTCGGCAGATTCGAAAAAGCGCTTAGAGGCTCTTTTCATGAACTGCTTGATGGTGGGAATTTTGAAGTCTACATGGAGTTGACTATTGCGAACATACCACGGGACTCCCGCGGCCTTTCGCAAGAATTTGTTTTGGAGGACCTGCATTCTATGGATGTTAGAGCTGGCCGTGTGTGCGAAAACAACACTGGCGTATGTCATTATGGGACGGATGCACGAGAGGTAAATTCTCAACTTGGACTTAAGTGACAATTTGCTCCGTGCATTTAGTAGGTAATGGAGTCGACCAAGGGCAAAGGAAGCACGTGACCGTACTTTCTTTGTGTGGGATGCAAAGGACAACCTTTGGTCGAGGATGACGCCTAGGTATTTGGCCGTGGATTCCCAGGGAATCGGCTGGCCGAACATGGTTACAGAAGGCGGAGGATCGTGATATCGGTCGCCAGAGCGGCAGAAGAGGACAGCTGCGCTCTTATCTGGGTTGACTTCAAATCTCCATTTCCGAAACCATTTGCCGAGGGCATTGGCTGCGGTTTGGAGATGTTTGGCGATCGTATGACGGTCTCTGCCTCTATAGTAGATAGCCGTGTCATCGGCGAAGAGAGCTAGATCGGCATTGGGACTTTTGGGGATGTCGCTGGTGTACAGCGTGAAAAGTAGTGGGGAGAGCACGGAGCCTTGGGGGACTCCAGCACGAATACGGCGAGGGGAAGATAATGAGCCCTCGATGCGATATTGGAAGGTGCGATTCGATAAGAAGTCTCGTATGATGAGCACGAGTCTGTCAGGCACACCGATTTGGTAAAGCTTATATAATAAGCCATTGTGCCAAACTTTATCGAAAGCTTTCGCTATATCGAAGAATAGGACGCCCGTTTGCTGTTTGACTTGGAACCCCGCACTTATGTGTTCAACGATGCGGTGCACCTGTTGAACACATGAGTGCTTGGCTCGGAAGCCAAACTGCTCATTTGGGATAAGTTTGTGGGATTCAGCGAAGTCCTTAAGTCTTTTGAAGATCAACCTTTCGTAGATCTTCGCGAGAGTTTTAAGGAGACTAATGGGGCGATAACTAGAGGATTCGGATTTGGGTTTACCAGGTTTTGGTATCCCTATGACAACTGCTTCTTTCCACGATTGTGGGAAGATGTTGTTTGAAAGGGCAGCGTTAAAAATGGCTGTCAGGAAGACAATGATGTGGAGGGGAAAGAGTTTGACAACTTTATTTGTTATCCCGTCGGAGCCAGGAGACTTCCTAGGGTTGAGATCTTTGATGAGGGATTGAACCTCATCGACTGTAACTACTGGGAGTGGATTGTCTGGGTCCTCTATTGGGGGCTGCGCTACCCTTCTTTCGACCTCGGCGTCCACCTTTGTGAGATGGGCCATGTCTACTTGTTGGGAGCTGGGAGAACATTGGGATTCTAGATTGTCGGCTAGACATTCGGTCTTTTCGTCGTCGTCGAAGGCGGGACTACGGCCAGGACGATTAAGAGGAGGGATGCCGCAGGCTTCTTTGACTCTGAGCTTGCGTTGCAAGTGCCAGAAAGCCTGGTGATTAGGGGTAAGGTTAGCCAAGAAGTTGTCCCAGCGAGCTTCCCTCATTTCATTCATGCGCCTTCTTACTTTGGCTTGTAAGTGGTTCATGAATGATCGGTTGGCTGCTGTGGGGTAAGTCCTGTAGGCTCGGATAGCCGCGTTTTTCTCCGTCACCAGTTCGCGTACATCGTCCGGCAGCCTCCAGCGATGGTCGTCCATCGCTGGGACCTGTCGGGAGCAGTTGTTGACTGCTGATTGTACGTGACTGGTGAGGGAGTCAATTGCGTTCACCGTATCTACAATGGAAGTTGGGGTCGGTTCGGGGAAGGGCAAGGGAGTAGACTTGAGGTTTTCCTCTAGTTTCCTCCAGTTAGTTGCCGTTTTCATGGGGGTGGGAGTACTCGAGTCAGGGGGACCTGTGCGGGGGGTAAGACTGAGTACAACAGGACGGTGATCGGAGTCAAGCTCGTCTATCGATTCCATAGAATTTAAACGAAGGTTTATATTCTTTAGAATCGCCAGGTCGAGAACGTCCGGACGGTGGTCTATAATAGCTGGGTAATGCGTCGGATGCATAGGAGCTATAACGTCAAAGTTATGGATGCTACTGAGGTAATTGAGTTGATTACCTCTGGAATTTCGAGTGCGGCTATTCCACGACTCGTGTTTGGCGTTTAGGTCTCCTGCCACGATGACAGAGTTGCCTAAGCTAAGAAGTTTTACGATATCAGGAGCGATATCGCCTTGTTTGTTGGGTGCGATGTATGCCGAAACTATTATGATTGGTTCGTGTCCAGTCATGCCTAGCCGACATATTGATGTCTCGATTTGAGAGAGGTTGGGGGGATCCATAGGAATGCAGTAAAGAGATCTTTTATAATAGATGAGGGTGCCTCCTTTGGCGGAGTGGGTTCTATCGTTGCGTACTATTTGATAGTTCGCAATTTTGGGATCGCGGTTGGAGGGTTTGAGGAAGGTCTCTTGGAGGAGAAAGATGTCTAGTTGGTGTTGACGGAGGAAAGTAGCGATCTCGTCGCGTTGGGTGTTAATGCCATTGGCATTAAAGAACCCTACTTTGAGGGACCTGGGTTTGATTTTTCCTCCTAGGTTGTGGTTCTCCATTATTGGACCGTATCAAAGAAAGAAGTGAGGGCTGTGGTTACGTGAGCGAACTTGCTCATCGTAGCCATGACGGAGGCAATGTTTCCGCGTGAGGCGCGGAGTTGCTCGGCCATCTGGTTCAAGCTATGGATGTCAACCGCATGGAATAATTGGCTCAGATAAGCCATATTATCGCCGGTCGCGGTGGCTTCCGGGGCTTGGGGAGAGGGACGCTTAGGGGTGGGTGCCAGAGGGGCTGTTGGCGAGCGTGAAGTTGCCGCGGGAGGAGGGCCTTTTGGCTTAGGGGGTTGTATGGTGGGGATGGCCATTAATGGGGGGATAACCGTGGACTGGGGAGCTCTCGGAGGAGTGAGTTTGGGGAATGCGCGCTGATGGTTCAGTGCGTTCCAGGGAGAAGGTCTTTGGGGGCTTAGGCGCTCGGGGAGAGCGGAGGAAGGGAGGTTTTCCCTGGTGTTGCGAGCTTGAACTCGCTTTACCATTTTGGGGTGAGGACGAGGGGCTTTTGGGCAGCCGCGATAATTTGCAGGGTGGCCCGATTGGCCGCACAGAACGCAACTAGGTGGCTCTGTGCAGAGTGAGGTGTCTTTAGGACGGGGGCAATCGCTTGTGCCATGGTCACCTAGGCACTTAACGCACCTGGGTACCGCAAAGCAATTTCGGGAAGAGTGGCCATATAGCTGGCACTTGTGACATTGGCCGATTTGGCCGCGTTTGTTGGGGGCTTCGACCTTTAAGCCAGATAAATGGCATACGGTCTTAATATTGTATATGCTCTTTCCGGCGGGGGAGTGCTTACATACGACAAAGACCATGTCGTATATGGTACTGTTGCGGGCGCCGTGCATGCGGTGCACCTCGAGGGCGGGGATGTCTTGCGATTGAAGATCGCATAAGATAGATTTTTCGTCTATCTCTTTAGGGATGCCGCGGATTACTACTCGGAGGAGACGGTCCTCGGGGAGGTCATATGAGTGAAAGGCTACTTTCCTAGCCTGTAGCATTTTGGTAAGAGACCTGAAGTCGGTGGAAGTAGGCACCGTGACTTTAATACCATTTGCGGTTGTTCGGGCATTTGTGTAAGCAATGCGATTAGCATTGCACCATGCCGAGACGTCGGTCCATTTTGCCTTATCTTGGATGAAGATAGGCGGTGGGAGGGGTTCTTTCCTCGAAGATGAGGCTACGGACTGAGAGGGTGTGGTTGCGTCGGAGCGGTTTTCCTCCGAGGGAGAGGCCGCCTGCGCAGATTGGGAGGCTACGGGTTTGGCGGAAGTCTTGAGAGACTTTGCCGGGGTCTGGTCAGAAGAAGCTTTGGTCTTGAGAGACCGCTTCTTCTTGCGTCCTAAGACGACATTAAAGTTTTCGTCGGCGGAGGAGTTGGAGTCCGAGTTGGACTCAGAGGGCATATCCGCGTCGATAATGACGGGACGGCTGGGAGGGCAATCGGGACTTGCGGGGGACTCTTCGAACCTCATTGGGTTCGGTTTGAGAGGGACAGAGGGCGCCGCAGGGGCGTATGTGGAGGGCTCGATGGCCGGGGAGGGGCTTGGTTCGCCGCAGAGGTTGGCGAAATCCTCCGGAGAGAGGACAGAACTGGCTACGGCCTGGTTGGCCGGGACTTTGAGCAGGGCCCGAAGGAGGGCGCGGAGAGTGGAGTCGGCCATTTTAGGAATGGCAAAACAACAATTGGGGGAGCAAAAATACCACGCGGTATTTAATTTATTTATTTTCGCGCCTAATCCCCAGGTTGGACTGGCCTGGGGTTGTGTGCGTGTGTGTTGGTCCCTTCACTACCGGGGGTAGGCAGTTAGGGTTGAGTAGGGTGTGCCCTAAGCTTGTAATCCCGCTGCCAATCTTAATGTGCAGACGGGTTCCTAACAGCCTTAGTGCAGAGGAGTACTTTTAGCCGAAGCTTAAAGCAACCAAACAACACTAAGGAATGGGATGGTAGGGAAAGGGTAGGGTGGGAGGGAGGAGATGGCTAGCGTCGGCGAGGGAAGCCCCCAAGGCCGGTGGTTCTAGCCCCGTCCGATTTGTGTTTTTGCCCTGAGGGGGCAAAAACGGGTGTATCGGGTCCACACCCCACTCGGCTTCGTTGGCACCGCTAGGTATCCACCGAGGACCACCAAACAGTGGTTTTTACCTTAAGGGTCACAACTAGCGAGACTTGTCTCACACAGAAACAGAGATGGCCGAAACCCGCCTTGAAAAAGGCAAGTTCGGCGAAGGGTTCGGTGCGCAGGTAGCAGCGGGCGGCGACTGGACAATGGGCAGCGGCGGAGCGCGGCAGGAGAGCGCTTCGAGACGTCCGTACGGGGCGGAGGTCGGAGCGCGAGTATTATTTTCATATCAGGAGAGTATTTATATAAGTAAGAAAACGTAACCATAGCGCGATGCAATTCACAAGTAGCGCCATCTAGTGCGTATATGACGCAATAAGTAAAGACCACATTATAGTAATTTCGATTTAACTTCTACTATATAGTATAATTCTATAACTTACCCCAATTTTGAAATCTCACCTTTATTTAATCATTATTATAATCACTTTATGTAGAGAAAACGTTATATAGCTTTTAAGACAGTCAAATTACTGTCACATGTAAATCTAGACAACTTAGTTAAACTTACTGATTAATTATTTGAGGGTTAAGTTACAAACTTACAGCGCGTTTACTTAAATTACAAATCATTTCTCTTTACAATATTATAATAGTGACGACACCGTTGGTCTAATGGTTAATAGACCTGACCGCTACACTTAGTGTTGCGGGTTCAGTACCCGGAGTCCCCCGTGAGCACTGAGGATGGCCATTGGAAGGGTTTTAGTGTGGTAAAAATCCCACATACCCCGATCTGCCTCTTCGACTTTTGAAGGTATTCCCCTAGTCGAGAAAAAAAAGGTGTTACGGGTTTGATTCCCGCATTAGGGCAAACAATTTATATTAAGTATTCTATCCGTTGTCTAGTACCCTTATAGTTTTGCTTAGTTTGGGACTACATGGCACTTTATGACAATGTCCAAACATTATTTATTGATTTATTATTTATATAATATTATAGAATTATAGATTAACACTGCTATCGCTTCTGACTTGTAAACAGTAATGCATACATCACGCGAAACTTCAGCGAACGCGAGTGGTAACTAACGCAGGAAGTACAAAATTTAAACTAACAGAAGGCCAGCTCTTCTAACAAATAACAGCAATAGGAATAGACACACCATGACCGTCTTGTTCTAAAGCTACTATTAAAAACTTTATTATTTACCACGAGAAAAAAAAATTATAGCCATAACTAATGGCATTAAAAAAGAATTAGCGTAATCCTCACTGTAAATAAGTGATTATAAGTACTGGCTTTGATTTTTTCCGCTATTTGGTGATTTTATCCTACTAATAATTTATATTATAAACGCGAAAGTTTGTAATTATGGGTGGATGTATGTTACACTTTCGCGTAAAAACTACTGAATGGATTTTAATGAAACTTTACAATAATTTAGCTTATACATTAGAATAACACATAGGCTATAAAAATACATTTTTGTTTGGACTCAGCTTGTCTATTACAATAGTAACTAGCTGTGCCGCGGTTTCACCCGCGTAGATTTATTTTCATCCTTACTGTCGCGGAACCCAAATTTTTTTTTTTATTAAGTAGCCTAAGTTACTCCTTGAAAAATCAGCTACCTACCAGTGAAAGTCCCGTTAAAATCGGTCCAGCCGTTTCAGAGTTTACCCGGAACAAACAGACCGACAGAGAAAAAAAATTAAACTTGGATTTTCAGCGTGTATACTTTCATATGCATTTAGTGAAAAGCTGTTATTTTGGAATTACAAACAGACACTTAAATTTTATTTATCTGTATAGATTTCTTAGAACGATACAGAGCGATAGAACATAATTTTTTTCTCAATAAACTGCTTGTCAAGCATATATTTAAATTGAGCTACTAATGTATGTGTGATAGATCTTATACTGATTTATTTTGGAAGCCTCTCTTCTGTTAGTTTTTATATTAGGTATGCGAGGGAAGGTAAGACACGAAATATTTGCCTGCACCGCGATTCACTTATCGCTCGAATAAATTACTAGAAGTGCTCATTTATTGCAGCGATCTGTGATTTAGATTGATGAGTATAATATACTTTAGTCTGTTGTTTAACGACTGTGTCCCTAATAGCTGTTCTATTTAAAATTAGAGGTGTACCCATTTCACGGCGGAGAATAGAGAGGGTTGGCGATTGCTTCACTGACAAGAGCATAGCTCTTAAATAAATGATGATGACCCGTTTCACATTAACTACCTTCGATACCAGTTCTAATTAAGATTATAAGTAAGTAGGTACACTATTCGAGACCAGTAACGTTTCACAAAACCACTAATGAAAACGAAAATGATTTATTCAGTTTAGGCCCTAGTGGTAAATAATGTCATGCGCTAGTCTTAAAAAAATACGTTATTTATCCAACTAATATTATAAAAGTGAATGTAAGTTTGTTTGTTGGGCTTTCACGCCGCAACCACCCAACCGATCATCATGAAAATTAGAAGTAACGTAAATTACATTTTACCTAAAAAAAATCAATGCGAACGAAGACGCGGATGATAGCTTACTAGCTTCTCATTATTTTGTACTCATAATTATTTAATGACTGTTCCAAGTGCCACAACGAAGGCTTTTTGAATCTGTGTGTGCGTAGAACTGTAAATAAACTCTTTGGTCATAAATTAATTTAAGTACTTACCTTGTCCCTAAACTAACGCGATATGAAACTTAGCCATTAAGTAAAGCAAGACAAACAGCGGACGACCAGAAACAACGAAAAACACATTCTGTGAACACGTAGAGAAGTTTTATTTTTATTTATGACCACACCGGTTGTTACATCTGCTGGCATGGCAACATATAAACGATACTTATGAAAAGTAATCCTTAAAATTTTAAAGGTATTTTTGTAGGTTAAAGTCTTTTGATGACCGTTTCAAATAGAGGGTGTAGTTGCGTATGTACTTTATTCGCGTCGTGCATACGGAGCGTTAGAGTCTCACTAAATGAAAACTGCGCATTTAATATTAAAGCCAGCGCTCATAACTCGTGATGCCACTTGCATATAAATGACGGAATCAATAAGATGCCAGAGGTTTCCACTTGCACTTTGCCAACATAGACTACCTACTAATAAAATGAAGGTTGAAATGAATATTTTTCATTCTCTGCCTTGAATAATTAAATTGATTAAATTATGCTAAAACTGGATACTGGGGGTCTACCATCATAGGTTTAAGCAGAGCGTATTAAGAACTTATCACTATTATATTTAAACGTCAATGTCAAAGAGTTAGTAAGATGTCGCTGCTTTAACGATGATAGTAGGCCCCTTAAGACTACTTAAGTCTATTAGGATGTAAATAAACAATTGCAAAGTTGAAAAAACTTAGGTAATAGGTTTACAAAATACTATACAGTCAGAAAACTCAGTAAAAGCCACGCTACGCAACATACGTTAAGCACTCATGTTTTTGCCCACAATCTTGCTTGCACAAACAATATAACCTGCAATTGAAAGCTTGCAGTTTCAGTTGAAACAGTAAAAATAGCAAACATAAAGCACGTTTTATTGCGACGATCAATAATATTTTATGGGCGCCATTCAATAACATCTAGGACGCGAGTTGCTCAAGCGAATAAAGCAACAATTACTGCGTACGATACATAAATAACATTTACGCCAGAACAGTGAGCTGAAACCGTCCCCCTACCGATTATAAAATTGTAACACGCGTTTATCTCGGCCGCTTTCTCAATAAACAAACCGAAGTAGGGAACGGATAAGTCGAAAGACTCGCATATATCTCGCGGGGCAATAAAATAAATCCAACTCGCCTCCATAATAACATTCAGAGAGCTGAATTATTTTCTAATCCGCCAGCGGGAAGCTAATAGTTTGCACGTGTCGGCGTTTCTACGTGAGTTACTGGTGAAAACATCCCAAGAAAAACATGAATTTCCTGCGGAACGCCCGTCCGTAATGCTCTCTTAATGCGGACACCTTAATAATTGTCAAATAAATTTGGTGGTAAAGCCGGGCTGGAAAAAGAGCTGCATTAGAGGGCGTAATGACGTCATAAAGTTGGGAGGTGATGTCTTGCCGACAGCGTTACCCTATTCTAGGGTTAACTTAGACACAGTACAAGTGAAGATCAGTACAAATATCACTATGAGTACATCAAAATACCTATGTGAATTTATGTGATATTTGCGCTCTATAAGTCAGATGAACGCACAACTTTATAATTTATTTAAAGTTTTTATTTATTATTTATGGAAAACTTACAGCTAGTTACAGATGTTAGACAGTGTATCAAAAATAGAAACTTAGGGCTAGTTACAGGTTTTCACAGACAATAAATAGATTTATGATGTGTACGTAGACAGACAGCAAAAGACAAAACGTGAAGAGTACCTATATAACACCCTTACCTTAACGGAATATGTTATTATTCAGGCTTTTTTGTTAAGTTACATTAAGAATTTAATTAGATATTTTTTTCTTAATCAGTGGGAGAAACGGCCTCAAATGAACGAGAATTTAGAGTGCAAACTAAAAATCCTATTAAGCATTGCTATGGTAGGTCGCATGTTTTGCTCGTTTATATAAAGTTGTTCTACTGCGCTGTAGTTGTACTGTGCCCATGCGCTTTAGGTCGACTCAAATTCTCACAAATGGATTTATTAGTTTACTTAAAATCTTAAAGGCTACTTTCTGGAGAAACACCTCTTTACATCCTGAACGAGAAAAGATAATGATAAGAAACCATTTTCTTCCATTAAATCTGAAAATTTAACGCCTACTGAATCACAGCCTTTGCCCTGAAATATATCAACCTACAATTGAATTAAGATACGAGAGTACTCGTGTCATAAATCGCGCAACCCTGCCATGTATTATAAAACGCAGGAAGACTGCGACCGAGCCAAAATTTCATCTCACGCCTGACACCAGACATAAATAACGAGTCATATTTTCACGCCATTTCAACTATGCCCTCCACAAAGGAATGCACGTCTGTTTGGATTAATGTACCTTCATACATTTATACCCGGCTCTCGCGCTCAACAACCCGAACTACTAAGGGCATTAGTACCTTGACAACCTTGCTATGATCGGGGAAAATGACACCTAGCTTTTTAAAATAAAGTTCAAATTGGATTGTTGCGGGATCGGTGGTTATGACCTTGGAAAGTTGGAAAGGTGATGAATTTTCCAGCAAACTTCTTCCCGTGTCTATCCGAGCACTTTGTAAGATAAAAATGTGGACGCGAAAGAGCATAGATCAAGAGTGTGGCTCGCTTGCAGACAACCAACAAAAAGTGGTTGCGATTCAGACAGCTGCTATTTAACTTCAAGACGCTTTGTTGAAACTTTTCTTGACTGTAATGTGACTTGTGAATGACATTAACTTTGTTGTTTAATTAGGTATCGGTCTGAAATTGTATTCCGATTCTTTTACACTACGTTGCCTTAGTAGCTTTTAAATATAATGGACGATTGTCGCCTAAGCCAAGATATCCTTAGCAGTTTTTATTTTTGCATTTAGAAAGCATTTAATTTTATCAATAAACTGAATAATAACTTATGATGACTTTACTAATAATAATAATCATGCATTTCAATATCACCTGCCGAGCAATTATCCTTATGTAAAATATTTTCTAGTTTCTCATGGAGTTTGCTTTTATTCGCGACTTCTGCTGTGATTGTATTTTTAATATCCTGTTCCTTATTCTTATAACTATCATTATCAAAATTTTGGCATTATTGGTCCAGCGGGTTGACCGTGAAAAGGTGACAGACACAGAGACAGACATTCAGGTTTATATTAGTATGGATGTCAGCTCTGAGTTTATCAAAGTCTACAACGATTGGATAAGTCATGGCCTCCGGTTTGTGTAGAGTTTTAAATTGAATAAGATATAAATCTTGTCAGTTTTTAAGGTCGTATTGACGCCATGTCGAGACGTCTGGTTTATGTCCGTCGCATGTTAGAGTTATAGGCAAGTGTCGACGTTAATAAAACTGTATCACTTGAAAAATATACAAAAGGTTCATTTTATTTTAGCACGTTGACCAAGCATCGTGCAATTTGGCAAGAATAATGCATTATAAGTAGCAAGACTTAAAGAAAAAACTGATAACAATGAATTTTTAATCGCACACAAAACAGTGTATCGCATTAAAAATTGAAATAATAATTTTCATAAATTGACCCCTTGCTTCTATGTCATATAACCTTTTGAGACGTTATTCTTTCTAGACAAAAAATAATGAAGGCGGATTGCTAATTAGTCAAACTGCTTTAGTGATATTGATTTGAGGCATTTTGCATTTTAATCGCTTTAAATGTTAGTTATTTTACGACTTAATTATTTTGTGACATAATTAATTATAAATAAAATTAAGTTATTATACTCTTTACATTGCTATACATCGAGTTTCGTAATTGAATCCTTCTCACTGAGGAATTGCAGGCCTTGAGGTGGGTACGGTCTACTGTGCTTTGGGGAATCAGCTAATTTACAAGATAAACTGTTGTCACGAACTGTGGCCAACCCATTAACCCAATTAGACAATAATTACTTCCTTACCATGTATAAAATGTTCCAGTCACTTCAGTGAACGTGAACGATACACACGAATACAAGATGGAAAATAAGTTGGAATTACCGGAGTAAGTACTTAACTTTATTTTGAATCTAACTGCGCCCATGTAGTAAGTAGTAACAGTTATGAATATCAGTTTTTTTATCGTGATTATCCCGTCAACACACAGTCTACAGCTTAGTGGATTTGTCGGAATATCCAAATTATTTTACCTTTTTGACACACATTTAGTAATAAGCTTTACTTTGGATCATTTGCGATTATTTAGTTATGCAACCTATCTATATTAATATCACGTAAGTTCTTGCGTATTGTAAGATTTGTGTAACCATAGCCTGGGGTCCCACGGTGGGCGCCAATATAAGTGACGTTCACGGTCAAATTGCGACTTTATGGATAACAAACGCAGCAAACAGAGCAAGCTTGGAATATCGTACGTGAAAACTTTGCCTAATTCACTCTATGCCAGCTGATTTAATTTTGGGGCTGCCTACGCTTCCATTCTTGCGACAGTGAACAAAGGAATATATTTTTTTAAACTAATAAAGCGACAAACGAGCTTAAACTCCGGCTGATGGTAAGCGTCTACTGCAGCTCATGAATGCACGTAAAACAAGTGTCATTCGCACGTTGCCTACCTTATAAAGAACTAGCTGTGCCGCGCGGTTTCACCCGCGTAGATTTAGTTTCATGCTTTGCGGAACCCTAATATTTTTAATTAATAAAAGTAGCCTAAGTTACTCCTTGAAACATCAGCTACCTGCCAGTGAAAGTCCCGCTAAAATCGGTCGAGCCGTTTCGGAGATTACCCGGAACAAACAGACAGACAGACAGACGGACAGACAGAGAAAAAATTTAAAACTTGGTTTTTCAGTGTCAGTAGCGTGTATACTTTCATATGCATTTAGTGAAAAGCTGTAATTTTAGAATTACAAAAAGACACTTCAATTTTATTTATCTGTATAGATGTATAGATGAAATCCCAGTGCTAGTATATAATGATAATTTTTGGTAGAACTGCATCTCCACTCCTACTCTTCCCATCCATGGAGCTCTGACGACCTTACTCACTGCAGGAACACAACACAACTTAAAGGTGGCATCATTTGTTTGGTATCTTCTGTAAGCTGGAGATACAATCCCCAGTCGGGCAGCTACAGTAATCAAACGGCAGATCCCGTTAGGCCTTACCGTTAATTTTAATTTTTTTTTTCAGCATCTCAACTATCGAGCCCAATACATTCGGTGACGTGTGCCTCAGAAAGCAGAGAAGGAAACGCCAGAAGCTTCTGATCGTTGATTTACTCTATGATTTTGCAAAGAACAGCACGCTACATGGCCTTAGAAACATTATTGATACGAAATTGAGCCTCATTGAAAGGTACCTTTGCCTTTAAAGTCCGAAATGCTTCACTATATTACACGAAGAAAACAAAAATATCCTGACGAACAAACATTTGACTAAATGGGAGAATGAAAAAGATTAATTTAAAAAAATATTAGGCACAGCGTTGATTAGAAAGAGTTTGATACAAGTAGTAATCCTTTTTGCGGCGGTCTGCAGCAAGTGACCAGGGTCTTTATCATAATCTTGTAATACCATGATGTTTTTATTAAGTGCACGAATCTGACACTGTCACACAAGCAAACTATCAAGACGATTAAGCCTGATACATGATGTACTACCGCTCATGAAGTCACTGTTGCTAACTTTTTAGGACTCATAGTACATCAGGAATGAATTCTAAGGACCCCAGCAGTATTGACATACAACCCCTTCATACCTCAATCATTCAAAATATTAGATTTTATGCATGATATACGTGTTTTTATTCTTATTTTTTTTTATTTATTTGAACAATACGAACTTGAGGTGAGACTGCAAGGCAGTTCCCAATACTGCAAAAACAAGGTAAAGAAAAATTCGACGCATGAGGTGAGAACATCAGAAAAAGCAATTGCACGGTTTGAAGGGCTCGAGTCTCGCCTCGCGTTTGTAGTTTTCCTAACCATTCTAAGAACTAAATAATTCTACAATGTAATGATTAATTATTGTTATAGTCGGTCATAAATATATATTAGGTTTTTCTGTCAAGAAATTCACAATAAACGAATGGGGGTGTTTCTAGCCGCGTGCCTCGAAAAGCACTTTAGGCCGTTGGTCCTACGCCTGGTCTCTCTCCGGTCGTGTCGGATCATCGGTCACATCGGACTATGAGAGTGAGGGAATAGAGAGTGCACCTGTGATTGCGCACACACATGTGCATTATAATACCTCCTGCGCCGTAACCGAAATTAGGCAGGAGATCAGTATTATTTTTATTGTCAGAGTGTTCTGGTTCGTGACGTTCGTGATGAGCGTGTGCATGTGTTTCTACTTGATGAGCAACGTGTGGGTCAAGTGGCGCACCAGTCCCGTCATTGTCACCGTCAATGAGCAGCTCGTGTCCGTCGGGAAGGTTAGCTTTGAATCTTTTATTAATTTTGAGACATAAAGTTATGATTTTTGTGCTAAGCTAAGAGTTTACTAACTCATCATTATTCAGTGAGAATGAGTTGTGACGGCCGTGAGGTTAGAACAGTTGTCTACCACGCATGCGTCGCAATTTGAATCCCAGTGACCTGTACCAATGAGCTTTTCTAAAAATGTAAGTACATTGATTTCAGACCACGAGCTTTACGGTGAAGGAAAACATCGTGTATGAAGAGATGCATGAATGTGGATGAAGCGAAAGAAGTATATAAGGACCGTAGCATGTGGCAAACGGTGGTCTTTGCCTACCCCCATGGGAGGAAAGCGTGAGCATATTATGTATGTATGTATGCCATAGGAAAAGATGTATGAGATAGGACACAGCACTGCAACAATCATCTGACAAGATGAAGTGGCCTGACGATGACGATGTATGTATGAAAACATCGTGAGGAAACCTGCATATGTCTGAGAAGTAATTCAAAGACGTATGTATAGTGTCTGAGACAGCGATAGACTCACCATCTGCAACGTTACATTTAATCATCTTAGGTGAAAAGTTGGTGTTGTTATGGTGTTGGTGAATAAATTTATAAATTTTTTCAGGTACCATTCCCATCAGTAACAATTTGCTCACAGTCAAAGTGCAACTGGGATGTCTACAACTATACATACCAATATAAGAGATATTTTAATGAATCTAATGATTCTTTCGAGTAAGTTTACAATCTAATGATCTGTTATTATGAAGGCAAAGATTCATCTAGCAATATATAAATTTCCGTGCATGACATTGTCATGATTATTACCTAATAATACTGACCAGGATATCAAAGGTCTTCGAGGCAGGACCTTACGGCTTGTTGTGATAAATCGTACAATATAAAAACACATTGCTATCTTCATTAATATTGTGAAAATGAAAATTATTTATTCAGTTTAGACCCTGGTAAGGCACTTATGAATGTCGAAAAATTTGCACTGGTTCGAAAAAGGGCACTGCATACAAGTTTTTTAATTATTATTTTTTACACATGCATGGTGATACAATTTTCACTATTGTGAATAATTTTACATGATTTTTTTGTAACATAATGCCAACTGAGTTTCTTGCCGGTTATTCTCAGAAGGTTGGTTTCCAAACCGGTGGTAAATTCTTCGATATTCATAATTGCCTTACCAGGGCCTAAACTGAATTAATAATTTTCATTTTTACTCTACGTATTAATATCTCACTTTCCAGAATTCCTGAAGAAGACGCTGGAGCGACAAAATTTGATGATATCAGTGTAGTTTGTGAATATGACAGATTTTACACAGATTTTTACCTACACCGTAATAAAACAAATGTAACTCTGGTTCAAAACATAATGGAGGTACCTAGTTTAGGAATATGTTCACAGATCTTAGTTTTAGACATGCGTTAGATCGATAGGTATTTTTTTTTAAATCTCACGCACGGAATGGGTTATTTTCAAATATATTGGTACAGATTGGTACAGATCGCTGGACTATTCTAGCCCCGGGTTTCACCATGGCTTACCTATAATCTACAAATAAAAAATCTATACTTAACAAAATTCTGCAGTTTCTGAAGTTGTTACTTTAGAGATTAACTTTATCTTTTACATTATATAGCTGTGCCCTGCGGTTTCACCCGCGTTGACTTAATTACATGGATGGCCCGCGGAACTTCAATGAGTTTTTACACAAAATTCACTTAAGTTACTCCTTGTAACATTAGCTATCTGCCAGTGAAAGTCCCGCTAAAATAGGTCGAGTCGTTTCAGAGACTAGATTTACCTGCGGCTTAGTTCAAGTTTCATAATGATCAGTTAAGATGTTTTCGCGTGAAAGAGTAACAAACAAACTTACATTCACATTTATAATATAATTATCTGTATTATCTTTATATTTTTTTTACAATTTTAAATTTGCATCACTTGTTTCTGATACAGGTATCGGACGAATTTTTTTTTGAAAATTGTATGTGGAGAAATTATACTGTTGGATGCAGAGATCTATTTAAACCGGTATTGACTAGAGAAGGTTTATGTTACAATATGAATGCACTGGCTGCCAACGAAATGTTCTGGAATGAAAGGTAAGGACTTTGTGGACATTTTTAATACCTGTGTGGGGAGAGCACTCGGTCATGCACATCCCCAGCAAAGGGAAGATCTTCCAGCCAGATGGTGTTTTGTCTAGGGAACCGCGGCTCCAACTGTTCTAATTCAGAACTTGTAATTATACTGTAAAGCGTTTGAAAACTCTTTTTGCGCGATTTAGGTTCTGGTGTATTTGTAACTAAACTTCGTATTTATTAGTAGGTAAGTAGCGCCATCTATGTAAGGAGTGGAAACGCAGCTACACCTACCTACTATTACTGGCTCTACACAGATTTTATCACTGAGAACATGATAGTATATTTGTGCATAGTATTTTATGAAAACAACATAATATACCCATTCAGAACGAATCCCTATTTTTCGCGCGCCCCAAGATTTGTACAAAGTTGTATTGGTCTAATTTTTCGTTGGAAATTTAGAGACATTGGTACGATCGCAGAATTTTACATTCACGAGGGAGTCCAAGCTAAAGCGCACTTCCCGTTGACCTAGAATAATTATGGCAAGCAGCAATATCGTGCAAAGTAAGAACCTCAATACGTAAAAAAGTACTAATGGCCTTGGAAGTTTTTGAAAAAAAAATGCATGACAGTTTCCAGATTATTAAAGGTCAGATGGCAGTCACTTCGTATAAAATCAGGTGATCAGCCGCATCGGGTTGAATTAAGTGCCATCCAGGGGCGGCGATACAGCTGCCCCGGAGATGTGCCCCGGCAAAGTGTGAGGGGACACCGGTGCATTCCATCAGAGTACCCGGAGTCCCCCCCTGAGCACTGAGGATGGCCACCGGGAGGGATTAGTACGGTAAAAATGACACATACCCCGACCTGCCTCTCCTAGTGTGGTCGTGGACCTTTTAAAGGTTTCCCCCTCGTCAATAAAAACAAAAAAAAAGTGCCAATCTCAACAATGTACGGGATAAGGCCAGGGAGATGATGATGAGTGCGAAGATTTCTGAATCATCCTCAAAATACAATATTGTACCACATATTTATATCCTACCTACTTATAGAATTACTATTATCTCCACAGTATCCAACACGAGTATGCATATTCGAGTGCTGACCATCCCAGCAAAGGGTGGTCTATGGATAAAGGTTATTATACGTTTGACCCCGAGGCTTACCCAAAGCGCGGACGAGTAAGAAAACAATATTTTTTTTAGCAACGTTAAAATTTTTTTTTACTGAGTATTATCGATAGAAAAAGAATAAAAATATAAAAATAAAACACAGAATTTAAGAATTGTCGTTCGTTGTAAAAAAAACTCTTAAAATACACTTTTATTTTTTGCCGGTTATTTTATTTATTTTTGGGATAGTTTACTCTTTAAAATTCATTTTAATCCAAAAATAAACGTTGTCTTAATGTTCCACATCAAGAGTATCTATCTATACAGATAAATAAAATTGAAGTGTCTGTTTGTAATTCCAAAATAGCAGCTTTTCACTAAATGCATATGAAAGTATACACGCTACTGACACTAAAAAACCAAGTTTTAAAATTTTTCTCTGTCTGTCTGTCTGTCTGATTGTTCCGGGTAATCTCTGAAACGGCTGGACCGATTTTAACGGGACTTTCACTGGCAGGTAGTTGATGTTTCAAGGAGTGACTAAGGCTACTTTTGTTTATTAAAAATATTAGGGTTCCGCGACAATAAGGATGAAACTAAATCTACGCGGGTGAAACCGCGGGGCACAGCTAGTCATAAAATAAACTTCAAAAAATAAACTTTACCTCATATGTAAGTAGAAAGGAAAAAATTATAAAAAAATTAAGCGATTTTTTTATATTTTAAATTGATCTGTACTTCCTACCCTGCCCTGTGTCAAAAATGTATATTTTTCAACCCAAATAAACACCCTATTATTATTTTAGGAAAGCAGCGCCATAGTCGATCTGTCCATCTCACTAATTGAAGAAAGAATCAACACAGACAAATTATGTAACAAGTTAAATTCCGGTTACAAGGCTAGTATATTGTGTTTGCATATCCATATTAATATTATTAGTGGCTGGAATGAGAGTAGTAGGCCGAAGGAGGAAGTCGTGGCTGCGTAATATTCGCGAGTGGACTGGCATCACAGTACTGCTGAGCTCTTCCGCCTCGCGGAGGATCGGCAGAAGTTTACCGAATTGACGGCCAACCTTCAGTAACTGGAAGGGCACTACAATAAGAAGATTAATATTATTATGAATAGGAAAAAATTCCTATCAGATTTCAGACAACTTAAAAAAATAATATAATGAATGGCGGTCTTTACATTCTGCTTACCCTGTGAGTTACGCGGCATGATAAAATATGTGTAAGACGTATTGCACCTACAAAATTCAAGAATGAGAATGTGACAGTAATTAAAGTTTCCACTTTGAGCGTTGACTTTGTAAGAGGGCGTCCAAGACCTGTGTTCTGCTGCGGATAACTTATAATGATACATGTTCATATTTTATGCTTCTAGATATACCTTCACCACCCGGCGGATATGGCACAGTCGTCGATGTATTACTACTCCGGCTTACCCTCGACTACGACCGCCTTGGCTATAAACATGAACATACTGAACACATCCGACAGCTTAAGGCAATACGCACCAGAAACGTATGTACTATATTTAATTATCACAAAGTCGACAGCTCAAGTATTCTTATTGGTATAGCGAAAGTTTTATTCTCTAATAAAATGAATTGAACTTTGTCATTTCTGGAAAAAAAAACATTGAACAGGGGGCCAAATATGATCGTTTAAGCAGCTCATAATAAGTACTGCTTAACTTCATTTAACTATTGGGTACAATAATGAAACGTCAAAGCTAAGAAGTTCTTAATACGCTCTGCTTAAACTTTCGATGATAGGCCCCCGCTCATTACCAACACATATCATGTTATAGAGAGAGCGTAGTCTAGCTCCGAGAGAGAGAGCCCGCGACTTTCTGGCCTTTGTAATTTCAAAAAGACTGAGACTTTCTCAGGACCTAATACATCTAAGAACTTCCAGATACCAAAAATATGGTATCTGGATCATGGTGGCTTTAGCAGATATGAGCTACTAAAGATGGAAGACGAAGTTCCTAACCTTGCGGGCTCTTGGGCCATTAGGAAGCACGTGATTTTACAGATCAAATTGAGATGATAATAATTTCTATTGTAAGACTAATAATTGACCGATGATGACGTACTGTTTGCATTATACATTCACAGACGTCAATGTTACTTCCCTGGGGAACGTCCGCTGCGATATTTCCGAATCTACACCGCAAATAACTGCAGGATCGAGTGTTTGTCCAACATCACCTTCGCAGAGTGCCAATGCGTGTGGTTCCATATGCCTCGTATGTATAGCAATTATTATACAATTTCTAAGCTATAATTAAGAATATCAAAGGAATATAAATAAATACCGTTTTATGTAAAAGTCGAAACTGTCGATGGATGAAACATACTAGTGATGTGTATTTAGCTTAATTTACAATCTCTGAGATAAATAAATCTATAATAATATATATAAAAATGAATCCCTATTTCCCTTGGTCACGCCATAACGCATGAACGGCTGGACCGATTTTACCGGGACTTTCACTGGCAGATAGCTGATGTTTCAAGGAGTGATTTAGGTTAATTTCATTTAGAAAACATATTAAGTTTCGCTAAATAAAGCATGAAAATAAATTTATGCGGGTGCAACCGCGGGGCACAGCTAGTATATTATAAGTGTCGTTAGCACACAGTTAAACTTTTAAGTCTTTATTTTCAGATAACGATAGTGCACAGCTGTGTACAAATGCAAAAAAAGAATGTGTTCGTCAAGCTGCAGGTACGATACAGACTAAATTCATAGAATAATTCACCTTTAGTTACCAAACTGAGGATTTATTTGCAACTGAGATACCATTTTCAGAAATGCTGGCAGAAGAAGAACAAAAGCTGATCAGTGGCTCTAATAATTCCGCATGTCAGTGTCTCCCCGCTTGTGATAGTGTTGAATATGATGCAGAAGTACTCAAGACTGAGTATAACATTAAAACAGCTATTAAAGTGGAATATGACGTCGACGTGGACGAATGGTTTGTTACAAACATAAAGTATATAATTTCCCGAAATTATCCATACAAATTTGCTCATGATACAAAAATAAATCACACACGCTTGTGATAACGTAGCATAATCAATCTGATGATGGTGCGACTATTTTAGCAGTGCCGACCGCTTCGGCTCCAGTCAAATTGTTGGTCAAGCAGTCGCGTTTGGCTTATGTAGCCAATCTTCTTTAGGATGGTTCTCGCACATCATTTTCATTTCCCTGGCCTTTTCCCATACATTTTTGGGGTCGGCACTTGATTCAACCCGATGTGGCTGATCACCTGATTTTTATACGAAGCGACTGCCATCTGACCTTCGCAACCCCATTTAGGAGGAAAATCTGTGATCTGGGTTAAACCAGTTGTCAGATTATTTTCAGGCCTCCGACTGACCTGTAACGATTGCCAAAGATGTTAAAATGGTGATGAATCTATTTATACTTCAATCCAAAGGTCGCGTCTTCGTGGTATCCTTAAAAAATGTCGTCTCCAACGATAAACAAATTAGGGACAGTCGTTGTTTTATGAAAAAATCGACGCATGAGGCAAGATCATGAGTAGCTTAGTTGGCAGAGCAACTGCACGGTTTGCAGAGATCGTGGGTTCGAGTCCCGCCTCGTGTTCGTATTTTCCTGATCATTTTTAAGAATATATATTACTTTCATGAAAAATGTTCTTCGTTAATCCTTACATACTGTATGCATAAATAAATAAATACAGGTACCAGTTTTCGAAAGTACAGCTGTATTTCAAGAAGCCGCGTTATGTATCGATGCGTCGCTCGGAGCTGTTCGGTGCGACGGACTTCCTGGCCAACTGCGGTGGGCTGCTGGGCCTCTTCCTCGGCTTCTCCTTCCTCAGCCTCGTCGAGATATTCTACTACCTCACTCTAAGGTGCATACTAACTCATATTTTTTTTGTGTAGTACCTGAAAAGCTGGTCGGAGAAAGCCCTGGATCGGAAGCGATGGAAAGAGGGAAGGCCTTTGCCCAGCAATGTGATACGTCAGTCGCATTGTAAAATAGAAAATAGTTGTTCCTAGTAGTTAGGTATAATACAATAATGACAAAATTTACTAACATTGACAATATTATTTCACGCGTGTTGAAATAAAAAAAAAAATTATAAATTTAATAATTTTACTTTTCCATGTACCGGTTTTGAACCGTTCTAGTACAAATGATAAATACAAAACCATTACATTCGAAATGACAAAAAAACAACCGCAAGACTTGATTATAGATTTTGTAGCAAAAAAAAATTTCAATATATCGTAAGAGGTCTTATCTATAGAGGTTTTTATAATATATCTTTATTAAAATATTAAAATACAAATATTTATGTGATTTTAACGTTTTGTTTTATACAGAATTGGCTGCATTCTGAAGAAAGACTTGCAAGATGAAAAGATGGAACCAAAGTTGAAGGAATCAAAATTAAAATAATGAAAAATGTAATTTTTTTCTGTAATTTATTTCTTGAATTATGTGGAAATTAAATACTTATATTCAACTAGTTGTGACAACGGCGTAGGTATTTTTTTCGCTTTGAATTCTTACGTTACCAATGTCGTAATAAGTATTACTTATATCGTATAATAGCAAACGAAATATTATTATTGTGTGATTGTTCCTATTATAATATCCCTTGTGACACAAAAATAATGGTAAAGAAAGAAAGAAAAATATTTTTGAACGCAGAAAACTCCCCACATTTTTACAAAAATCTAATTATACTGTTTATTTATATAAAACTAGCTGTGCCCTACGGTTTGACCCGCGTATATTTAGTTTCATGCTTAATTTCGCGACATCCTAATATTTTATATAAATAAATTAAGCATGCAAAGTCGCAGCCCGATCGGTTTAAAATTGACAAAGTTTAATACAAACTTTCATCCCCTATTTTATTCCCATGGGGGTAGAAATGATCAAAATCTCTTAGCGGATGCCTACGTCATAACATCTACCTGCATGCCAAATTTCAGCCCGATCCGTCCAGTGGTTTGGGCTGTGCGTTGATAGATCACTATGTCAGTCAGTCAGTCAGTCACCTTTGAGTTATTTATATTTAGATGTTTGCCATGGGAATGGAAGCTTAATGAAGGAGAAAGAATAATTCTTATCAAAAAACTAATAATATATTTTTTTTAAAAGTAACGTATAAAGGGTTAATTATTATACTATATTAGAACTTGCTCTGGTGACCAACTTTTTTCAAAACAAAATTGGCCTGCTTTATAAATAAAAACCGGAAGACAGAAAAGTACTGTTTTTCGATAACCATAAATAACCATGGCCAAAAATTATTTTGTAGTTTAACAAAAAAAATTGTTCAGCCGTCTGATCTAACGTATTTTAAAAGATACGTAGAGCCATGGTGGCTTCGGGATTAGTGCAGTCGCCTGCTACACAAGCGACGCAAGTTCGAATCCCAGCGGGACAGTGTACAGTGATTTCATACCACGTGCTTTGCGGTGAAGGAAAACTTCGTTAGGAAACCTGCATATGTTTGAGAAATAATTCAAAGACGTACATATAGTGCTTGAGACGGCGATGGACTCACCCTCTGTCACGTTGGCACCTAATCATATTCGGTGAAATGTGGGTGTTGAAAATTACAACACCTCTGCCTACCGAGTGAGCGTATGTATGTATGTATAGTCCACGTATTTCTCAATTACGTCTCAGGCACCTTTCGTAATTAATAAAACAAGAGTAGCCGCAAGACGGGAGCCGGCGATAACACGCGCTCGTTCATAATGATAACATTAAAACGACGGTGATTCGTTACATTTTATCCGGTAGCCGACTGCTGTGAGCGTCGCTGGGTATCGATAGAAAAAAAATAACATATACGATTACAATTTTACGAAACATAATGAACTAAGAAATCAACATCTTTGCTCAAATATTTATCTTTCTGGATCGTGCCGTATTTCCTGCATTTGCGATTGAAACTCCGAGTCCGATGGGCATCTTTTCATTGAGGTTGCACATTATTTAGCAAAGGCGTCTTGTGACGAGGGACTATTCTCGTAAACAATAATATTTTACAATGATAAAAGATTGAAATCGCTGTGCCAGCATAATAAATACCATTTTTTTTCTAGCACATCCACT
Source organism: Watsonalla cultraria (assembly GCA_964035505.1). Classification (NCBI taxonomy): domain Eukaryota; kingdom Metazoa; phylum Arthropoda; class Insecta; order Lepidoptera; family Drepanidae; genus Watsonalla; species Watsonalla cultraria. Next base: position 11,498,599 of record OZ037719.1, read on the forward strand.
ATAATCGAATTAGAAACTTAATTGGTTTAGGTCTATCTATACAGATAAATAAAATTGAAGTGTCTGTTTGTAATTCCAAAATAACAGCTTTTCACTAAATGCATATGAAATTATACACGCTACTGACAATAAAAAACCAAGTTTTAAAATTTTTCTCTGTCTGTCTGTCTGTTCCGGCAATCTTTGAAACGGCTGAACCGATTTTAACGGGACTTTCACTGGCAGGTAGCTAATTTTACAAGGAGTAACTTAGGCTACTTTTATTTAAAAAAAAACATTATGGTTCCGCGGGACACCCAAGAAATTAGCTCTACGCGGGTGAAACCGCGGGGGCACAGCTAGTTTTAAATATGCTATGTTTAATTTCTTTTAATTGAAACTATATATTTCCTTTACATAAATAAATAAACCTTGTCCATAGTGCCTCGATTTTCAACAGTCGCGACCTTACTCTCCTTCCTAGCAAGGTGACGTTACTTGACTGCGATTCTCTGTGGGGCTATTAATCCACAGACGGGTAACTCTTAACTTTAACATTTTAGTTTTGTTGACATATGGCTTTCTTGCCTAATTTAAAATACTTGTGCACTTTTATCCCAGTCTGTACTTCGTCTCGTAAGACGGAGCGACCGCGACCGGTTGCCACTAAATGTCAAACTTTTGACAGCCAGAGATATGAAGCCTGCGATACAATTGACGGCGGTCAATCCACCCACAATGCCACCGATACACAGATAATGAACGCAGCTAATGAAACAGATGAGGCTTTTATTAGATACGTTGATAAATATCATTTGTACTTGGTAATTGGTTTTGAAAAAGTTAATGTTATATCTTGGACGCAATTATTCATCGTTTTATCTTACTAAAATATACCGTCTAAGTAACAGTAGCCTCACCATGAACTCTTATTGCCATGATAGTTTGACTCATAATATGAGACAGATGTATATGACGTGTATACATCTGTCATTGTCACACACAACACTAACATAGTAATAAGAGCTCATGGTTGGGCCCCAGGGCCTGTAGACAAAGTAACTTTATCCTCACGCTTCGCTAGTAGAAACAATATAAAATGTATGGTAATGACATATGACGTGACTGATTTATGTAATTTGATATTTAATCTCTGAAACAGCTGGACCAACTTTGGACTTTCACTGGCTGGTAGCTGATGTTTCAAGGAGTAACTTTTATTAATTAAAAATATTAGAGCCAACAATAAGGATGAAACTATATCTACGCGGGTGAAGCCGAGGGGCACAGCTTGTTATAAATATAGGTTAGACGTCCATAATACTAATTAAGTTTCATGCGATACACCAACACGTGCAGATAAATAGAGTATAAACACTCCAGCGCATTAACGGGGATTAGGACGCTGCACAGGAAGAACAAATCACTCTCAAGTCGATACGGGATCTTTTCAGCTTTCAAACACCACTTGAGTGTAAGGAAAGAGTGGGAGTATAATTATATATGGTGCTGCGTATCTATACATCTATACATCTTCTATACAGATAAATAAAATTGAGATGTCTGTTTGTAATTCCAAAATTACAGCTTTTCACTAAATGCATATGAAAGTATACATGCTACTGACACTAAAACACCAAGTTTTAAATTTTTTTTCTGTCTGTCTGTCTGTCCACCTGTCTGTCTATCTGTCTGTTTGTTCCGGGTAATCTCTGAATCGGCTGGACCAATTTTAACGGGACTTTCACTGGCTGATGTTTCAAGGAGTAACTTAGGCTACTTTTATTCATTAAAAATATTAGGGTTCCGCGACATTAAGGATGAAACTAGTTCTACGCGGGTAAAACCGCGTAGAATTCCCGTTGTTTCAGAGATTACCCGGAACAAACAGACAGCCAGAGAAAAATTTTAAAACTTGGTTTTTCAGTGTCAGTTGCGTGTACACTTTCATATGCATTTAGTGAAAAGCTTTTATTTCGGAATTACAAACAGACACTTCAATTTTATTTATATGTATGTATACGTATATAGGTATATAGAGTATAGATATATAATAGATGTATAGATAATGCCTCCAAGCATTATTCGAATAGAATTGCCATGTAGTTGATAATAACGTTGTCAGAAAGCTAGCTGTCACTTTGTTGGAGTGTTTACACGGGGCTGGGTACTTGAGCGAGTCAGCTCGACTCCGGTAGTGAGTGTTTTGTTTAGACTGCTGTGTAAACACAGCCGAGTGCAAGTGAATAATTGTGCGGTGCATTGTTGACTGTTGATAGTGTTGGGGGATGTCGATACTTTTTTTTAATTATATTTTTATCAATGTTTTAAATCATTTCACCTTCAGAAAGTGATCCATTGGGATTGATCCATTGGGATTGGATGTGGAACCCTAGTGTGTTAATATAACAGTTGCCTAATTTACGCCTTGTATCATTAGCTATCTGCCATTAAAAATCAGTCCATCCGTTTCGGGGATTTACCGTGTTGGGTGAAAAGTTAATTATTTGGAATTAAAAAACGACACTTCAATTTTAATTATTTATATAGATTTCGTGGACATATGGCTTAAAATTGGTAAATGATATTAATAACATTTCAAGTTAACATATTATTTTCATATTATTTCACTGCGTCTACCCTTATTCTTTCGAAAATCGACTTTTGTCTGTGTATAATAATATGCCTGACTCTTAAATAAGCAATCATAAATTAGCTGCAACATTAACTATTTATCGATAATAAAAATCGTATTGTGTCGCATTTAACTTGTTGACAGTCACTAGGTACTTAAACTGAACAGAGCATCGTTTTAAAAATCTGCGTGTGGTCGGCTACTGTTTGCCTTCACCACAATATAAATATAAGGTTTATAAGCAGTATGGATACTAGGAAAAAGTCGTTCAAAATGAAACATTCACTTCTACGAGATTATAAACAGAATAGCAGTAGCGTTAATAAGGGGTTTCACGTCGTGTCCAAACGCATATACGTCACTAGCGGACGTCACGCGGTTTCACCCACGTAGTTCCCGTTCCCGTGGGAGTACGGGGATAAAATAAAGCCTATATTAGTGATAATTAACATTCAATCGGTAAAAGAATTATTTAATACATACATTACATACATTTACATACATCTTTATAATATTAGTATAGACAGATATACTAGCGGACCCGGCAGACGCTGTCCTGCATACCGACTGCAGCGCCATCTGTCGGGCTGAAACCAAACCATCCAGGGCGCCACACAAACTTATCCAACTAAAATCTTTTAGATCGGTCCAGCCGCTTAGAATGAGTTCAGTGTCATACACACGTGCAGTAGAATTATTTTAACAGTGCATTATTTTAACATTTAAAAAAAAAAGTAAATTATAAATCTTCAAGATTGACGATCCTCACACTTAATGGAGAAAACGTGCTTATACCAAAAAAATAAGCCTAGATTCCTTACTGCTTCTAAACTTAATATTTATACTATGTTTCTACCTTCGATTTTAATGCTCTGCCGTTCAAAATTCAAGCGCAACGAAGCAAACATCTTAACGTTACTATAAGAGACTGGCTGCATGTTTAAGTTTTCTTAAATAAACTATTAGCTGTAATAATGTAATCTTTTTCTTTTTAATATTCTCCGTCTTAATTGTTTGAATACATGACCGAAATATAAGTGGCTTCCTCCGTTGCAAATAAAAAGGATTTTTTTTCATATCTCTACAGTAATAAAAACTCTGAAAGCATTTTGGGCGATGTTAGCAGTCGGCTACCGTAAAATGTATCACATCGTAAATTAATTTAATTTACGCTGTTCCAAACTGTTTTGAAAATAAAACGTCTTAATTACGTCTGTCGTTTGAAAATATTTACGCATCCGTTTCGCATTAAAGTGTGGTGAGTCAGATGCTAATCGGTCAACAACTCTTTACTTACAACTCATGTGTTAAATACTTTAAAGACACAGTTTTATATGAATTGTATTGTTATGAAATACTAGCTGTGACCCGCGGTTTCACCCGCATAGATTTATTATCATGCTGTATTTTTAAAATAAAATTTCTATCAGCTATCTTCCAGTGAAAGTCCCGTTAAAATCCATCCAGCCGTTTAGGTGTGATGACCAAGGGAAATGGGGATTCATTTTTATATATAAAGACATGATGCTAGCTGATTTTCTTGTCGGTTCTTCACAGAAGGCTAGTATCCAAAACAATGGTCAATTCGACAACCATAAGTGCCTTACCAGCGCCTAAACTGAATAAACATTTTCATCTATTATATATAGATGAAAATGTTTATTCAGTTTAGTCTATACAGATAAATAAAATTGAAGAGTCTGTTTGTAATTCCAAAATAGCAGTTTTCCACTAATAAATGTATATGAAAGTATACACGCTACTGACACTAAAAAACCAAGTCATAAAATTTTTCTCTCTAATCTCTGAAACGGCTGGACCGATTTTAACGGGACTTTCACTGGCGGGTATTGATATTTAGTCTGCTTTTATTTATAAAAATATTAGGGTTCCACGAAATTAAACATGAAACCAAATCTACGTGTATGACCCCGCGGGGTACCGTTACTTTAGAATGATTTACTCCAATATATTTCCATTACAACCTTCAAAGTTAACCCTTCATTACAATTGTCAGACTGTCGCGTTCAGACACAAAAGAAATCCACGTCAGAATTTATAAGAATTGCATCGTTCTGCATCAAATGCGTCGAAGTTGAATTTGTAAGTGAGCACGTCGGAGGCAAAAAACCTACGTGCCTGACGCGTCGTGCAGCGCGGACATATCGACAGAGGCTGTCGCTGGATCGGAATTAATATGGTGCTTACAGCAAAAAGTTAAACACACTGTTACTTAGGATTTTGCAACGGACGAAATAAAAAGAGGTGGTTTTCTACGTCACATTTGGATTATTTAAAGCGATAACTTGTTACAAGAGGTTGAGATTTGGTACTTGTATGTCTATTTTGCTTAAAATTTTTAAACCAAACCAGCACACATTGTAGTAGGTAATTATAATTATTATTTTGACTTATTTTTATATGCGGATACATAAAATTGAGGTGTCATTCTAAATTAACTGGCTTTCGCTTAACGCATATGAAAGTATATGTATAATATACTGTACTGATTTTCACGGGACTTTCACTGGCAGATAGCTGATGTTACAATGTGTAACATAGGCTACATTTATAGAAAAATAAAAGTAAAGCTATCCATTTCAATAATCCTACGCCGGTTGCATTGCGGGCACAGCTCTTACTCATGTGACAGATTAGATGAAAAAACTAAAAATAAATCTATACAAATACTTAAATAAAATTGAAGTGTCTCTTTGTAATTCCAAAAAACAGCTTTTCACTAAATGTAAATGAAAAGTATATACGGTACTCATATAAGAAAACCAAATTTTTTTTTCTCTGTCTGTCTGTTTGTTGCGGCTAATCTTCGAAACGGTTGGTCCAATCGACCGATGGACTTTTAGTTGCAGATAGCTATTAGGAGTTATTAAGGCTACTTTTATTTAGCCGTGGTGGCCTCGGGGTTAGAGCAGTCGCCTGCTACGCAAGCGACGCAATTTCAATCCCAGCGGGGCCTGTACCAATGGGTTTTTTTAAAAACTTATGTACAGTGATTTAACACCACGTGCTTTACGGTGAAGGAAAACATCGTGAGGAAACCTGCATATATCTGAGAAATAATTCAAAGACGTATGTATAGTGCCTGAGACGGCGATGGACTCACCCTCTGTCACGTTGGCACTTAATCATATTCGGTGAAATGCGAGTGTTGAAAATTACAACACCTCTGCCTACCCCTTCGGGGAATACAGGCGTGAGCATATGTATGTATGTATGTACTTTTATTTACAAAAAAAGGTTCCGCGTTTGAGTTCCGCGGGCCACCTATGAAACTTAGTCTACGCTGGTAAAACCGCGGAACACAGCTAGTTGGATATAAAAGTAAATTATAAAGTCCTTGAGAATAATAAACCTCTAGAACCGTCGAGTCCCTCAACCCGGGAGGTCCCAACTAATTAGCGTTCCACTTACAATGCGACTGTATGAAATATGCATGCAAATTCAAAGGATTTGCATTCCCTGCGACGAATACCAACTGACTCGATTGTCGACTCGATTGTCTGTCTGTCCGTCAGAATATCGATTAGATTTGCAGTGTGGAGATAAAAGGTGCGTCGACGTGCACCGATAGATGTATAATGATAGGTTATAGAGGATATGGCGTATGGTTTATTCATTGGTATTTCAGAGGATATTGGATTTACTTTTTCAGAGTATCTGAAGGTGGAGACGATAATAGTTGTTAAAGCTAAAACTATGAGTATATTTTAAGCAAGTCAAGTAACAAATTAAGCTTTCTGTGTTATTTGAATATGTGAAAAGTTATATATTTAGGTATGTCTGTTAGTCTAATCAGTTTTATTGGCTTCTAAGAATTTAAAAGATTTCATAATTTTTTTGGCTAGCCAATAAGTAGTAAGTACTTTTACAATTTTTTATAGCTAATATCAGGTGCAACCCATCCTAATTATCTATCTATATCTATACATCTATACAGATAAATAAAATTGAAGTGTCTGTTTGTAATTCCAAAATATCAGGTTTTCACTAAATGCATATGAAAGTATACACGCTACTGACACTAAAAAACCAAGTTTTAAATTTTTTCTTTGTCTGTCTGTTTGTTCCGGGTAATCTCTGAAATGACTGGACCCATTTTAACGGGAATTTCACTGGCAGGTAGCTGATGTATCAAGGAGTAACTTAGGCTAATTTTATTTATAAAAAATATTAGGGTTCTGCGACAATAAGGATGAAACTAAATCTACGCGGGTGAAACCGCGGGGCACAGCTAGTCTACACTAATATTATAAATATTTTCTTTTTTGTTTGCATTGAATAGGCTCCGAAACTACTTGACCGATCTTGAAAATTCAGCAATGGATAGATACATCATCAGCGAGTAACATAGGCTATATTTTATCCCCGTACTCTCACGGGAACGGGAACGACGAGGGTGAAACCGCGTGACGTCCGCTAGTATCAGATATAAGGGAAATCTTATTTGTTTTAAACATGTTATTGATAGAAAGAAAAATACATTTAGGTACTAACATTATACATCAATTTGTGTAGAAGTTGCAATAACTATAATTTTTTACGAATTGGTCCGAACTCCGCATAATCTGGCAATCATTGCAATTTATTAATATGCAATTTTTCTACTGGGATTGGGATTATGCGAGAAAAAGCTTAAATGTTGATCTAAGTACAAAAATTACGACATTATCAAAATCTGTTCAGTAGTTACAGAGATCAACAAACATACATTCCGGAATTTATTTATAGATATTGAGAGCTATTTACAAGGGGTAATGTCAGAGGATATGTCGTACCTTTGTAGTTGTGCGAGTCATGCGAGAGTGACACACGTATGACAGACACCAGCGGTATGTTACTTGGAACTTCTGAATAAAACAATTCCACGTGCTCCACCAGCTATAAATCTCAGATTCCTGACAGCGAATGATTAAGACTGACAAAGAAACCGTTTCTGCTAGAGAAATACCGAAATCCGAATTATTTTTCATTTTTGGTCAGTAAATTCCTCAGAATCGATTTAGCAACGAAAGGATTGCCGCCCGAATAAATAATAGGACAAAACACGTCGGAAATATTCGCGGACGACGCCGACAAGCGGGCAGCCACGTCCAAAAATGTCAGCTTTGCAGCCATCACGGGTGGGAGCGGCAAAAACTCAGGATTCCTAAGCTCAAACTGAAGCGCTGCGTCTAATTTCGAATGCTGCAAGCGCTGCCATCTCGAGCCCTCTATTATTATTTCAATCAGAGATAATTGGACACTTGTCACCGTAAAAAGCGATGGAACCGCTGATTGGTAACCGCGAGTCACGAGAGTGCGGCGCTTTTGATTTTAGAATGGTATCGTTTGAAATTCAAATCGTCGAGACGTTTGGAGGACGTTCGGAAGCATGAATAGAACGTTTGCATAAGGAAGCCTGCGTTTGAAGGTTCAATAAAGGCGATATAACGACAAGTTCCCGTCTTGCAATTGAGACTTAATTAAATTTATTGTTCGTGTCCGTTCGCGCTGCGAGTGCTGTCAAATGTCCGACGTCTTTTGAATTAAATCTCTTGCTGTTGAAAAGTGAATGTGATTGGATTATGTTATTATTATTTTGCTTCCTTTCTATTCTATTGCTAATAATTTGACAGTGAGTCCAGAAAGTTCAGACAGGTATTCCGTGTAATCTATGTTTCACGAGCCAAAATAATTTCCTTAACAAAGGAAATAATTCAAATGTATCAAACAAGTACAGGACTAGTTTTATGGTAAGCGTTTACTGTGGTCTATGAAAATACCATTTTAAAAGGTAATCTTAATTTAAAGTACGGTATTACGATGCACTAAAGCTTTTAAAACAGCAAAAACTCTAAGCCGATCGTAAAAGATTATTACTGACATTACGTAGTTACTTAGACAATGCAGTTATCGCATCCTTAACACTTGCCTAGTCATTTATTGCAGTCTAAAAAAACAAAAGGCGATGCAAGTTCATTGACAAATACCACCCAGGAAGATACAAATTACCTTTTGCCGATTAAACATACAAAAGGCAGGTAGACGATTTTGATGTTGGTGCCAGTCGAAACAAAGGTTGGCGCCAACTAATTGCTTGTACTAACTCCTATTTAAGAAGTCATTCGTCAAATTTTGACACACAAATTTGGCAAATTCGCGCCCCAATACCTGTCTAATGAATAGATTGGCCAAACGTAGCGCCAATAGTTGATTTAAAGGCCGATTTTGTGTTGAGATCTGTAATTTGCCTCTCGTGCCGCGGTTAGCTTTCCTAATTGGTTTCAAATTCGGTCGATGGAAATGGCATCGTGATGGTCCGTCTGTGGTTAGAGCAAATTACATATCATTTTGTCCGGGCCAAAGCCGAAAGCCCAATGTTGGCGCCTTGTTGGTCGACCGGTCATTACCTTATTGAGGGGTACGTCGAATCATGACTGATACACAGAGACGGACTGTGAAGATATTAAATATAACAATATTTGCTGATTGACTTTAAAATGTTCTGTAGAATGTACGGACACAAGTACCAATATACTAGTATATACTAGGAGGTACCTGTATCTTATTAATATTTCATATTCAACAAAATATAATTACTTGAAAATGAAAATGAAAATGATTAATTCAGTTTAGGCCCTGGGGCCCAACCATGAGCTCTTATTGCAATGATAATTCAGTTGTGCGACAGTGACAGATGTATACACGTTACATACATCTGTCTCATAAATGAGTGAAACTATCATGGCAATAAGAGCTCGTGGTAAGGCCCCTGGTAAGGCACTTATGAATGTCGAGGAATTTACCGCCGGTTCGGAAACTAGCCTTCTGAGAAGAACTATAGTTGAATATAGTTGATGACTCTATGTATCTTGATAACAAATTGCATTCATAAGTTTTTAACATAACATTTATCATTCAAGATAACCTGTATTAGTTATAAAGTTATTCTTCCCTTCTTGATTTCTCATCTGAGTTATTATTGCCTCTGATAAAATTTTAATATTTCGTCAGCGGTCTCCAATCTGAGTGACCTAACCTTTTAAAATTCGTGTATATAGAATCTGGATCTCGGGAACGGCTGCAACGATTTTCATGAAATTTTGTATGTAGGGGGTTTCGAGGGCAAAAAATTGATCTAGCTAGGTTTCACTTTTCTTCTAGCTACTTTCACTACTAGCTTTTTTGGAAAACGTCAAGTTTTTTTCTTTTGTGGGAAAAAGTTTAGTTTTTTGTGAGAATAAAACCGAGCACAGCTCGGTCAACCTGGTGCTAATCGTTATGTATAAACAAACTCAGTCTGGCCTTCGAGTAGGTACTTGGGATCAAATGAAAGAATGATGTACCAAAGAGGAAAAAGTTTTTTATTATTTTTTTACGATATGGTCTCTCGTGGTTGGTAGGGGGGAGTTACCTCTACTGCTTAACCGACCCAAGGGCCTCCAGCCGAGCTTAATTTTTTTATTCAGCAACAGACGTTTCATATATATAAGCCCGTTGAAACTATCAATAGCGTGTTTTAGTTATAGATGTCAACAAAGTCAACGCCATCTATCCATATAACATATAACTAAAATATCACATTATAATCTATGTATATTTGGCTTATACAATGTATATGCAATACCTACATATAACTTTGGTAAATAATGATAAAGTAACGTGCTACTTATGTGAAAGCTCAACTCAAAGTTACGATTAAATTAATTATAATAACCCAGCCCAAATCCGGGCCAGTTTTCAATCGGAAACCATAATAATAACTAGAATTACGTGATTAGAGGCCAGACCGCGGTTAAGTTAAGTATTTTTACTTAAGACCTCAGAACCGGAACCGTAATTACCGTTACTTAAGTTGGAAATTGCAGTTAAGTATAGCTTAGAGTTATAACTTGGGATCGTCGGTTTGTGTATTACAGAAATTGGCTCATGTGATGTGTGCGTTCTTTTGTATGACGATCTGAGATGTCTGATGGAAAATTGATTTTTTATAATATACTTACTAGCTATGACACATCAACCAAAGCCTTTCGTCAATTGTACAACTACGAATTTTAAAGTTTTTTGGCCATATTACTAGGAAGGAGGATGCGATGGAACGTCTAGCGATCCAAGGACGAATAGAGGGCAAACGGTCCCGAGGTTGATCTCCAACTAGATGGATTGGGCTTATGAAAGCTTACACGAAGAATTCAATAACGGAGTGCTCCAGAAACGCACATAATAGAGACAAATGGAGGAGCATCGCTAATATAGCTTGTACCAGTGCATCCATGACCACGACCGCTCTGCCAAGAGCGAACGACTAAGAAGAAGAAGAGCTATGCAGTTTCACACACATTGACTTCAATCCATGGATAGCCGTATCTTACGGAATCATATTTTCTTTTTAACCTAAGCCTATGCCTATGTACACCTTGTAACATCAGTTATCTGCCCTTGAAAGTCTCGTTAAACTCGGTTCAGCTGTTACAGATATCAGCCGAAACAAAAAAAATATAAAAGTAGTTTTTTACCCCACATATATATGCATTTAGTGAAAAGCTGTTAACTTGGAATGACAAACAGACACTTCAATTTCATTTATCTCTATAGATAGCGTTTGCCTTCAGATTCACCCATTATACTGCAATGGTGACAAATATATTATGCAGTTTATGTCCATACTGAAATTTATTCTAATATTGTTAAGATTTTTCAAATTCAGGTGAGAATTTGCGAAGACCTACTATTACCTACAGACATATTGACAAATGTTACCTATTTATATTTATGTTACCCGATTACGATAAGCAGCTTTATCTATACAGATAAATAAAATTGAAGTGTCTGTTTGTAATTCCAAAATTACAGCTTATCACTAAATGCATATGAAAGTAAACACGCTACTGACACTAAAAAAACAAGTTTTTAAATTTTTCTCTGTCTGTCTGTTTGTTCCGGGTAATCTCTGAAACGGCTGGACGGATTTAAACGGGACTTTCACTGGTAGTTAGCTGATATTTCAAGGAGTAAGTAACTTAGGCTACTTTTATTTATTAACAATATTAGGGTTCCGCGACCATAGGGATGAAACTAAATCTACGCGCGTGAAACCGTGGGGCGCAGCTAGTATAATATATTTTTGTAATAACACAAAATTCGTAAAAAAATTAAATCACGTCGAAACCCAATAATTTTTTTTAACTATTGTTATTTTTATCCGTAAGTAGCTTGTTTCGCAAATGAATAGTTATTTCTTGTTTAAATACTATAAATAACATAAGTTAATTTTGTTCTATCTCTTAATAGGAAGATTATCATTACTTCCATTTAACATTAACTTTAATTGGAATTAAAACTCTGCACAAGTAGCTCCTGGCAATGACATGGTATGCAAACATGATATGTAAATCATTTGGTATTGTTTTTACGTTTTTAATTATTATTTTTTACACATGCATGCTGATACAATTTTCACTATTGTGAATAATTTATGATGTTTTTTTTTTGTAATTATTATTATTTTACTGTGTAATGAAATGTACATGATGCCAGCTGAGTTTCTTGCCGGTTCTTCTCAGAAGGCTAGTTTCCGAACCGGTGGTAGATTCCTCGACGTTCATAAGTGCCTTACCAGGGCCTAAACTGAATAAATCATTTTCATTTTCATTTTCATTTTTCATCAATTGTCACTCACATAAAAATAAACCTGCTATAGCAATATAACAAAACCCTTCATAAAGAGTTAACATTTGATGAAGGAGCTCGTGGCACAGTTGCTATTGTGCATATGATGCGATCAGCGAAGTTAAGCAACCATACGCCTAGCCAGTAGTTGGATGGGTGACCGCCCGAGTTCCCTCTGTGCCTCGGAGAGCACGTTAAGCCGTCGGTCCCGGTTGACAATTTATCACCTTTGGCAATCGTCATAGGTCAATCAGAGGCCTAAGAAAGTCTGACAACTGGTTTAACCCAGATTGCCGAATTTCCTCGAAGAAGGGGTTACGAAGGTCAGATGGCAGTCGCTTCGTATAAAAATCAGGTGATCAGCCACATCGGGTTGAATCAAGTGCTGACCCCAAATACATGGGATAAGGCCAGAAAGATGAAAGAGTGAACATTTCAACATCATCAAAATGTAAGTCAAACAAAACCATCAAATCAAAAGCTCAAGTGGCAAACTCGTCAATGCAGTTGCAAGGTGCAAGTGGCGGCCATGTTGGCGCGTGACGTCACTGGGCGGGGCGTCAATGACCCCGCCCTACAGACCGCCCCGCCCCAACAGCTGATGCAACTTTGCAATATTTACGAACATTGCACTTACTAAAGGGATCATTAAAGATTGGTTGAAAACTTTGTTACTAAGGTTTTGATACAAAGTTAGAAAAGTGAAAGTGTCTTATGAATGTTATTTTGGTTTTAAGAAATGTTTATAGAGTTGTTTGAAAAGGATTTATTTAAATAAAGCTAAAATTTATCGCCGTAATTACTCATAACCAGTTTGTTTCTTTAACGACAAAAATAAATAAATTATGATTAATTCGTAGTGATCATTATACTCGTATTTTGTGCGCTCGAAAATAAATTTGGAATTCTTACGCACTTATCTGGAAAAGTATATGACTTAAGGAGGTTATATTATTATGTGAATTTATTATTTATATTATATATTTTATATTAGAAGTATGAAGTGTGTGAACGTGAGGGTGTGTGATGTGTAGTGTATCTGTAGAGTCTGGGTGGTGTGTGTGTGCACTGTCGGGACTGGCCATCTCGCCAGCCATGCATCCCATCGACCAGAGTATCTTAGGATTGAGTTTGTGTAACTGCTTGTGCGTGTAGTTTTTGCATGTAGATGTGTAGCTGCTGTGTGCTGTAGGTGTGTGTGCAAGAAAAATGTGTGAGGTTTTTGCATGTTAAGTGTAGCTGTGTGTGTGTAAACTCTCTGTTAAGTGTATAGCCCCTAATTGGCTAGCCATCAGGCGCCGGTCAACAACAGAGCCCCGTTAGAGGAATGTTGTCAACCGTCGTTGCCCAGGGTGCACCACGTGGAGGTTGCTGCCTTGGCACCCCAGGTTATATTATCCTAGCCCAACTTTTATAGTTTTAAACTGCTTTATGCACGCTATTTCACACGGATGAAATCACACGAAGAAGATACGTAGTAGTAAACCTACAGTAGTAATCTCTAGAACTAGATTTTTTTAATTCTACGGCCTTTAGATACCATTTTAATATTATATTATGTTATTCATGCATGAAATTATATTATTACAGGTATATTTTAACTAACTAGTTTTTTATTTTTTTTTATTGAAACATTCAAAAATTTCTGAATCCAATTTAAAATCTGATACTCATCATCGACCACCGACAAAAATCACTATAATATTTTAGTTTCGCTTGTTTCGGGCACAAATGTAGCGTATCTCGGGAGCCGAGGGCTCGTCTGCACGGCAATAATTCATCAGGCAAAAACCAGCGGTGAGATCAAAGTGGCGGTGCGTCAGAGGCTGAAATGACTTGTTTCCCAGTTAGCTTAGTGTAAACATGCCGCGACATCAAACGGCCCGACTGAGGGCTAACGGATGTCGGGTTTCGATAGCGATTTTGCTTTCTGGTTACAACATTTGCTGAAAAGTCGATACACTTGAGTAATTATAGTAGGAAATTAAATTGTGTTATTAAGTTTAGGTCCCGATCACTTATGAACTTCGATAAGTATTTAAAATCAGTTCGAAAAATAGTCGACACGGAATATATCTAGGTATCTTTAACATATCTAAATCAGCCAGTCATTAAAATCTTATTATTATGAACCCGATGTGTCCCACTACTGGGCCAAGGCCTCCCTTCCTTTTTTCCACCCATTGCGATCCTTGCATTGTTAGTCATGCCATCTTTCAAATAAAAAAAAAAAATTATAATTATTTATTTTTAAAATCGTTATCGTACCCCAGATTTTTAGAGAGAATGTCTATTCTAAAATTATAAAGAGGAACTGTATGTATGTTTGTAACGAATTGGCTCAAAAAGTACTGGACCGATTTACAAAATTCTTTAACCATTTGAATGTTAGATTATCACTGATTAATATAGGCTATATTTCATATCCGTACTCGGGAACGGGAACTACGTTAGTGAAACCGCGTGACATCCGACATACCACATAAGTAAGGTAATTTTCAAGACACCTTATTTTATAGAAAACTAAACTAATATCGGTAAAACGAAATGGTATCCAAACAACTATACCGTGGCGCCAGAGTTATTATTTTTTACACCGAGCTGCGTTAATTTGTCAGAAATACAATATTTATTTAAACCCGGGGATCTGTGCTTATTAAGCGAAACTATCAATTAACCGGCGCCTGACGCCGGTCAAAGGGACCGACTACTAATGCGTGATGAATGGTATTTTTCGACCGAACTAATGATAGCTAAAAATAATTATAATTCCATCTTCGATATTACGGCTTCGTGGTCAGTTTAAAGTGCTCTAAAGACCGATTTCCGGTGCTTTTTTTACAGCGGTCATTTGTATCAAAAATGGCGGTCGGATGATGGATTGACGGATCTTTTTTGCAATTGCATAAGTACGTAATTGTACGGTTCGCTTTACAGGTTTCCTGCTCTAGTAATAATCGGTCAATTTTCGATCATAAATCAGGGTCTTTGCTAATCTTCCAAGCATTTAGATAAGGATTTAAGATGACTTTAATTGTTATTGATGGGCTCAGGAAATCACGTTTTAAACTATTACATAATTATCCCAAAAAGTGGTCGATCCACCACAATTTTACTCTTCCGTAAACCAAACCTAGGAAATCAGAATTTTTGGTTATGATTTTATAAATTGTATTGGATATTTAAGTGCCTGACTGAGTGTCTTAACGGTTGTTCTCAGGAGACTGGTTTCCGAAACGTTGTAATTTTTCCGATGTTCAAATTTTGGGTCCAAATTGAATGGTAAATCCCTTTTATTTCTTAAAATAGTAAGATGATCACGAGTAGCTCAGTTTGCGGAGCGACTGGTTTGTAGAGGTCTTGGGTTTGAGTCCCACCTCGTGTTCGTATTTGTTCTAACTATCACAAAAATTAAGCATCATAAGATGCCATGGCTGAAATGGATGAAAATGAAAAATATTTAGTCAGTTTAGGGCACTTGAATGAATGTCGAGAATTTAGCACCGGCTTGGAAACTTAGCTCCCTGAGAAGAACTGGCAAGAAACTCTTCCAGAAATCATGTACACTGCATCGAATATTAAACATAAATAAAAACAAAAACTTTTAAAGTACCACTTCAGAATTAAGATACTATCTTAATTCTGAAGTTATCATGTCACTTAGCTTACAGAAAGTCGTCTGATTAAAGTCGCGTGCGCACTCGACGTAAATTCTGTGCCTTCGTGTCAGAATCAACGCGATCGGCCCGTATCCGTCGCGTCGACGTCACGATAACGTTGATTAATGTGGCAGAATGTACTCTACAAATAATGGTGCTAAACTTTTTAAACTTAATTATTTGAAGGTTGCCACACGCTAACGGCTTGGTGTAAGAAGTCGTTATCAACGAGGAAATTATGTTGCTAGCCTGAAGTAACAATATAAGGCACAAAGCTTACGTCTCGATGTCCTAGAAAATATATAAGTATATAATACAGAAATCCAGAGAAGAAAATAAATCGTCCGCAGCTAGATCTTTCATCATAAGACCATAAAGTTAAGGAATATTTGCGGAAGTATTTAAATTATTGTCAGCTTATTTCTGATAATTGTTTGATTAGCTAGATACATTTTGTACCACCAAGGTATAATTTATAACTACCAGATCTTGAGTGTAAGGTGGAGTGTGAGTTTCTGTAAGGTGGATCCACAAAGCCCAATAGAGCAGCTCTGAATTTACAACGTGAGATAGATTTCCCGTGTTGCCTTACCTCTTAAACAGGAGATTAGTTATTGCCCCATTTATGAATTTTCAGCTTTCCATCAGTCTAAAAAATATCAGTATTTTTTTAAATAAAAATGGCAACCGTAAATGATATCTTAGTATCTTGTACAGTGTGTAGAGCAACATAAGATCCAGATCTAAATTACCTGAGATCACACAGTGTAGTGCGTGATGTGTCACGTAAACAATCTCATCATGAGCCGATGCGCAACACGTCGCGCGCACGTCAACTATCTCTGACAGAACCATTACCGGCCACTGCGCACCGACAGACTTCACACGGCTCGCTAGTGATGGGACACGTACGTGACCATCTTATCGATGGCTTAGTAAGTGTTATGAATTATAATGTAGGAAGTAGAAATTACGAGATGAGCGTCGACTTTTGATTGAAAACTGATGTAGGATTTTATCGTTTCTTACTATTTTCGCATGATTATTGCATTTTTATAAGGTTGATAGTGACGCCATTGGTATTGGTTATAAACAGTAGCCGCTTATGACAGCCAGAATGCTTATTTGCCAACTATAAGAATCTACTGATGACATGATTGATATAACTGACATTTAATTCACAAAGCTCAAAGCTGTAGCCTTCAGACTGCGGACTGTACTTCCACTTTGTAAAAAATCGCAGCAAAATAATGATACTTTAGAGAAGTGTTGTATTATAATTGGATGAAACAATCCTTTCGCCTCGTACTATTGGAATAATTATTCCATTCTTTATAAGGTAGATAATGTGCAAGTAACTTACTTGGTGTTGCTTAAGCAGTAGCCGCTTATTACAGCCGGAACATTTATTAGCTAACTTTAAATCTATATATATATATATATGAAGTGTCTGTTTGTAATTCCTAAATAACAGCTTTTCACTAGATTCATATGAAAGTATACACGCTACTGACACAAAAAAACCAAGTTTTAAAATTTTTCTCTGTCTGTCTGTCCGTCTGTCTGTCTGTCTGTCTGTCTGTTTGTTCCGGGTAATCTCTGAAACGGCTTGACCGATTTTAACGGGACTTTCACTGACAGGTTTCACTTTTACAAGGAGTAACTTAGGCAACTTTTATTTAAAAAAATACATTAGGTGAAACCGCGGGGCACAGCTAGTTATAAAAATAAATATATTAGGAGTATATTAAAAAAATATCGACGTGCAATCACCCATACTCTAGCATAATAAAAACAAGACTGAAATACCGATGAGATCAAAGATGACGCAATTAGGTCGATGTTACACGATACGACTTCAAAGTGTTAAGACTAATTTCTTTTTTCGGCAGCGAGGTACTCTGTCAAACCCTTTTAGCGGCGTGGCGGGTTGTTTGTGCCTGGCGCCCACCCGCGGTCTATTAGGGTTGGCAATTTGACATGCTGTAACTGTCATGTGCATTAGGTAGCTAAAAATATTTTTTTTTCGTTATTTATAAGATAATTTTATACTCTTGTTCACATACTAAAACGGGCATTCCAATTCTGAACTTTTCATAGATCATTAAGCGATTTCATTGACTTATAACAATGAATTGTCCACTTCGCTGCGTAATAAATTACCGACTAAAAGAATTAGAGACACATAATAACTGTTTATTCAAAATAAAAAATTAATAGAAAGAACGTAATAAAACTATTAATTATTAGATTCATGTTTATTTTTATATTTTATACTTATTAGAGGCCAGTATCAATGAGCTTTTCAAAAAAAATATGTGCAGTGATTTCACACCACGTGCTATATGGTGAAGGAAAACATCGTGAGGAAACCTGCATATGTCTGAGTGCCTAGTGCGAGTTTTCTTAAAATCGCCGTCACAAGTCACCACGGTGACGTAAACGCAGATTTGTATGGGCTCACAATAGTGTCATGTTTAGGCCGACAGAGGCGCCGTTCCGATCCCATACAAATCTGCGTTAACTTTGACGCGGTGACTTGTGACGGCGGCAGTGAAAAACTCGCACTAGGCACTCTGAGCAGTAATTCAAAGACGTATAGTGCAGACAGTTACTTATAGTGAGACAGTTACTCTCTATCTGTCACGTTGGCACCTAATCATCTTCGGTGAACATTTCTGATTACCCTTTCGGGGCTTGTGGGATGGCGTGAGTATACATTGAATTAAAAATTCTTTGAAGTTTTTCAACCAGTTGAGTGGTCACGACACCTCGTCAACCCTACGGAGCCGTAATGCACCATCGGCGTGAAAACGCGCCTAATTGAAAAACGCCCCGCGATTACCGACCACAATGCGACCGCCTCATAGCTGCGATGAGAATTTTAATTGCTCTCTGCGTTTCGTCCGACATCAAGCGTTCTCAAATGAAACTTGATGAGATGTTAAATGTTGTAATTTGGTTTCAAGTCTGTTATCTGTTTAGGTTTGTAGTTATTTCAAAATTCATGAAAAAGGGGAAATGAAGAGTGAAAAAAAAAGGCAAGGCAAATTATGCTTTAGAAATCTTCGATTCTCTTTAATTTTGGAAACTCAATTGGTTTATGTTTAATTTAAATATGTTTAGTTTATTTTACATAAAACTGTATGTTTCCTTTACACTAATAAATAAGTAGATATTATTATGTATATGTCACAGGATATTTCATGTCACAGCTGATGCTCACACATAAATAATACAAATAATAAATGTACAAATAGTTAAATAGGTTCTTACGAAATTACAGTAAACAATACATTTAAAAATTGATTAATATGCGTATCTTTTTTTTAATTAGCGTCGAATGGACGTCGAAGAACCTTAAACTAATTATGATGATGGTAACATTTTTTTCAATCTTATTCGCTATTTAATTCAGACTATAAGTCTAGAGTAAAAATACTGACTTAAATATATATTTTTGCAAATAATTCGCTCCATCGTTTTTCTTTGTTTTCCGATTTTTTATGACTTTTACCTAATTTTTTTTTTTACCTATATACTTATCGGAGCTCAACTCCTACATGCTAGAAAACCCTTATCAATATCCGTAACGTAGTTTATAAGAACGATGCCTTCAAACAGACTAAATAATTTTGTATGGAGACTTCAATTCATCTTCACTGATATTATAATGATGAAATATTTGATTGTTATTTTGTTTGCATTGAATAGGCTCCGAAACTACTTGACCGATCTTAAAAATTCTTTCAGCAATGTAACATAGGCTATATTTTATCCTCGTACTCCGATGGGAACGGGAACTACGCAGGCGAAACCGCGTGACGTCAGCTAGCACTACTTAAAGGTGTAACCTTACTCTTAAGTACTAAAGAAAATATATGAAACTGACAACAGTTTCAATACTAAATTTATGGGCGTCATTATTAAGCGCAATATCCTAGTAAGGATAGTTTATATTACACTTTCAATATAAAAGGTCACAGTATAATAAATACAAAAACATTGTCGATGTCCACTATAATAACTATGAAGGGTGATGTCTCAATAACTACGATATAATAACCTTTTCAGGGTTCCTTTCTGCCGATTTACTCACTAAGGTTTCTCAGCGTCGCACTCGTCGTCGTGTGTCGGTTTTAAAGATAGAGTTTTGAAGAGAGATGGAGACTTTAGTGAGTAACGCGGCTGATATGGAAAACCATAAAATATAATGTTTTCCCGTGGGAGTACAGGGATAAAATCTAATACAGATAAATCAAATACACGCTACTGACACTAAAAAACTAAGTGTAAGCATTTTTCTCTGTCTGTCTGTCTGTTTGTTTTATTGTTAGGGTTCCGCGACATGAAGCATGAAACTAAATCTACGCGGGTGAATCCGTTACAAACATACATCCAAATCTTTCCCCTTTATTATATTATACTAGCTGATCCGGAAAACGTTGTTTTGCCATATAAATAAATTTAGGGGTGGACTACCCCTAACATTTAGGGGGATGAAAAATAGATGTTGGCCGATTCTCATAGATACCGGATAAGCACAAAAAATGACATCAAAATCGGTCAAGCCGTTTCGGAGGAGTATGGCAACGAAAACTGTGACACGAGAATTTTATATATTAGACTAGCTGTGCCCCGCGGTTTCACCCGCGTAGAATTAGTTTCCTCCTTATTGTCGCGGAACCCTAATATTTGTAATAAATAAAAGTAGCCTAGATTACTCCTTGAAACATCAGCTACCTACCAGTGAAAGTCCCGTTAAAATCCGTCCAGCCGTTTCAGAGATTACCCGGAACAAACAGACAGACAGACAGACAGACAGACAGACGGACAGACAGACAGAGAAAAAAATTAAAACTTGGTTTTTTTGTGTCAGTAGCGTGTATACTTTCATATGCATTTAGTGAAAAGCTGTTATTTCGGAATTACAAACAGACACTTCAATTTTATTTATCTGTATAGATTATTACTTCGAAGTGTATATTTTTCTACAGAACATGAAGAGTAAATATACAGAATACCATCTTGACCAACCCATAACCTTTTCCCATCATAATTATATTCCATTCTTCACTTATACGTTGTCTTTCAGTTAATGTACCTATTTTTTACTTGAATTCAATTTAATTCATAACGATTGTATCGTTATAGTCATTTGACGACCGAGTAATAATATTCATATGGGCTGTAATGACAGTGTTGCCATATGCAATAACGTACAAAACGAAGTGTATACATGTAGTTTGCCGATATCGATATAAGGTAGTTGTTATTACACGCACTTGATGGATGGACGGACGGACAAATTATACGTCGAAGCGACGATAATTAATATGGATTGGACACTGTTATTTATTTTTTTTATTTCGTAAAGGGGATTTTGTAGATAATGCAACGAATAGTAAAGTTTTTAAGTGGGATTTAGAACTAGTTACTTATTGAAGTACTGCATTTAATATCGGATAAACTAACGAATACATAATTATAATATACTTTACTTTAATTATACTTTTAACTTATATCTAAAACAATATAACTAAAATAATAAAAAATAAAATAATAAAAAAATATAAGTAAAAAACTGAATTTAAATTAGTGTCTGCGGGAATGGGGCCCAGTAAGCTTGCTGAGTTACCTCGCTGGATTGCTAAACTGTTCCTCTGACCGAGGTTAGAACCAGCTCGGCGGTCACCAGAGACGTTAACCAGCTTATTGAAATCTATACAGATTAATAAAATTGAAGTGTCTGTTTGTAATTCCAAAATAACAGCTTTTCACTAAATGCATATGAAAGTACACACGCTACTGATACTAAAAAACCAAGTTTTAAAATTTTTCTCTGTCTGTCTGTCTGTCTGTCTGTCTGTCTGTTTGTTCCGGGTAATCTCTGAAACGGCTGGACGGATTTTAACGGGACTTTAACTGGTAGGTAACTGATGTTGCAAGGAGTAACTTAGGCTATTTTTATTTATCAAAAATATTAGGTTGCCGCGACAAAAAGGATGAAACTAAATCTACGCGGATGAAATCGCTGGGCACAGCTAATATAGAATAAAATGGAAAACTCTACCTCTTCTCCTCCCATAAGCAATATTCTTGCAGTGAGTAAAGTCACCCGTTCTCAAAATGTATTGCAAGTCTCTATGGGTAAAATGTATTGCAATCGGGCAGAATCCAAACTTCAAAAGGGCGTCCGTGTTATGCCCTGACTATATACCCTCCTAAGAATAAAAATAGTCAACCGATTACTTGAAAATATTTCAATGATTTGAAACGTAAGAAATATGAAGGTATCGTAATATCCCGTACGCAGTGGCATGTGTGAATGGACGTTAATGAGCGCTAAATAACATAACTAGATCCGGTATTTCCTAACTAAGATGGTGCTTATTAATTTATTCACATTGTTTGCACATTTTTCCCCTCAACCATTTATGCATTCTGGTTTTTAGAGTCATGTATGTTCCAAGATGTTTGGCATTTCTGTCTATGAAAGGCAACGCGTCAGTTTACGACAGTCGTGCTGGAATTTTGAATGAATATTCATCGTTATTCATGTTCTAAGTTAAGGCTTAATAGGTATCGTAATTAGTACATGTTTGTTAGTTTGTAATTATTATGTTACAACCGTTTTAATTCACATTCCGAAAACATAAACGTACTATAAAATTCCGATGGCGCGTGAAAGTTTTAATCTACACAGATAAATAAAATTGAAATGTCTGTTTGTAATTCCAAAATAACAGCTTTTCACTAAATGCATATGAAAGTATACACGCTACTGACACTAAAAAAACCAAGTTTTACAAATTTTTTCTGTCTGTCTGTCTGTTCCGGGTAATCTCCGAAGCGGCTGGACCGATTTTAACGTGACTGTCACTGGTAGGTAGCTGATGTTTCAAGGAGTAACTTAGGCTACTTTTATTTATTAAAAATATTAGGGTTTCGCGACTATAAGGAAGAAACTAAATCTACGCGGGTGAAGCCGCGGGGCACAGCTAGTACGATAATAAAGTAAATTGCTGTAAGTGAACAAAAATCCATTTAAGCAAATAAATATTGCAATTTAAGAATTTCACCAGACACCATTACATCTTTAAAAGGTTATCAGAATGTTCGTCGTTGACTGCAATTTGCTGTAATTTGACCATAAACAACTGTTTACTCTTTTCGCGAAAATCGCAGTAATGACAATTAAAATAATTGAAGAATTGTTTGTGGTACCACCCACCGCATTATTACATTGACGCTCAATAAGGCACATTTTAGTCCCAGTACTTAACATTCTTGCTACCTACTTATTTAAGGCGATTTAACGATGTGAGTGGAAGCATCGATAGAGGGCGCTCAAGGAAGAGCTGCCAATCATCTACCTGATAAAAATAAAGTTAAAATCTGTCAGACTCTAATAACTTATGGGACTTTGTTGGGGTCTGACTGATTTTTATACGAAGTGACTACCATCTGATCTTCGTAACCCCTACTTAATACGAGGAATATTTGTGATTTTTTTTTACAAACAAGAAGTTATTTTAGTTTCTTGCTGAGTTTCTCCCAGTAAAAGTAAACAGGCGGTAACATTTATAATCATGTATAAACTGTGAATTTATTGCCATTTTTAGTTGCCAATTTAACATCTTTGGCAATGGTTACAGGTCAGTCAGAAGCCTAAGAAAGTCTGACAACTGATTTAACCCAATTTTCAATTGCCGATTTTCCTCGATAAAGGGGTTACGGAGGTCAGATGGCAGTCGCTTCGTATAAAAATCTGGTGATCAGCCACATCGGGTTAAATCAAGTGCCGACCCCAAAATACATGGGAAAAGACCAGGGAGATGATGATGATAAACTGTGAAGCTTCATACGATAAACCGCTAGGATTTGAATTTGCGTCGCTTGCTTACCACTTCACTTCTCAAGACACTAAGCTTTAACGACTCTACTTTAAAAGTAATAAGATATAGACCTTGTTTCCACGATCAAATCCACATTGTATGTGTTCCGTCACTCATAAATCTAGGGCTTCACACTATCAATCTTCGATAACAATTGCGCAAAAAATGAACTCGTCTGATGGGTCGTAACATACGGTTATGTAGGTTCGACAGCAATTGAGTTGGTTAAATAAACTATCTATATCTATAGATACAGATAAATAAAATTAAAGTGTCTGTTGCATATGAAAGTATACACGGTACTGACATTGAAAAACCAATTTTTAGAATTATTCTCTGTCTGTCTGTCTGTCTAACTGTCTGTCTGTCTGTTTGTTCCGGGTAATCTCCAAAATGGCTAGACCGATTTTAACGGGACTTTCACTGGCAGGTAGCTAATGTTACAAGGAGTAACTAAGCCTACTTTTAATTTAAAAAAGCATAAGGATTCCGCGGGACACTCAGGAAATTAACTCTACGCGGGTGAAACCGCGGGGCACAGCTAGTTATTAATAATATTATAAAGAGGAAAGATTAGTTTGTTTGTATTGTTTGTCTTTTCTTCTCCTTACAGTTTTACATTTGGAAATGGTAGTATATTATCTTAAGTTAGCGTAAAAAGATGTCGTGCAATCAGTGTTCCAAGTGCCCGTATGTTGATTTTATTTTCCTTTTTGAATTGAATAAGCTCCGACACTACTAGTCTGATCTTGAAAATTCATTGACCAATGGATAGCTACATCAGTGAAAATCTTTTAATTTAATGACAAACATTTTGGAGAATCTTTACTATTAGTTAACTCGTCACTCTAATAGCCAGTATGTCACGAGCTTTGAAGGGAAAAATTACCAACGCAGACGGCAAGTCTCAACGACAGTCAATCTGGATTTATTGCGGATTAAAATGATAATAGTTATTTATCGACGAGCGTGTGCTTGCATTATTCAACCGGTAGATGTTGAACTACTTCTGATGAAAACTAAATGTTAGCGGAAGAACGACTTATTTCATTGCAAATACGATGAACAGATAACATACAGAAGGGGTAGGCAGAGGTGTTGTAACAACAACACCCACATTTCACCGAATATGATTAAGTACCAACGTGATAGATGGTGAGTCCATCGCCGTCTCAGGCACTATACATACGTCTTTGAATTATTTCTCAGACATATGCAGGTTACCTCACGATGTTTTCCTTCACCGTAAAGCACGGGGTGTGAAATCACTGTACATACGTTTTTTAGAAAAGTCATAGGTACAGGCCCCGCTGGGATTTCTTCTATTAGTATTAATAAGGTTTCTCAAGAACCATTTGAATGGGAAACGAAACTTCAATTCATTGAAAGTTAGATATAAATCGCTAGTAAGTGTTAAGTATTCCATACAAATGTGAAGAGATTGATGAAAGCCTCCTTTGATAGCGTAAGATCGAGTGTTTATGGTAAAACTAGAAGTAAATTATAGGACGTGGTCTTTCAACTACAATAAAATATTCTATGCGTGTAATTTGTGTGTTCTCTAAGCAGTTACTTGAATACTAAACCACAAAATTAGGGGACTACTTGACTTTCGTAACAAAATTTGTTAAATACAGTTGTCTTCTAGAAGTTGTAGGGTTTTATGAATATAACACTATGTTGAAGTGTAAAATATTTAACTCCAACGATAACGTAGTTATAGGCTATGGCCGAAGAGCTCGCAGCCTTAAGCGATTGAACGAACGCGCGGTCGCGTTTACCTCCATTACGTAGGCGGTAGTTAAACTTTTTAAATTAAGGGGAAGGTTAATGATTCGAAAAATAGTTTTATGGGATTATTTCAGGATTTATTAGTGAGAGAAAAAAAATTCACGTGAATAAATCTACGTTATAGCTAATTTTTATGCGAAAGTAAGGTCTTGATATGGTCAACTTTGAATGTCAATTACTCGAAAACGGAAATAGATATTTTTGTCATAATAATTTAATTTGCTTCCTAAAATTATAACCTCTCACATATTTTAACAGCTGTCCTATTTTCCCCGACACCCTGTATATACCAAGCACCCAGGCAAAGCAAGACAAAATATGTACATCACAGAAATATTTGCTCTGAACCCGATATCGTATCACTTATCCTAGCGTAGCAGAGTGGTATACTAACCACAATTCCAACGGTACCATATGTGAAAATCAAACTCTGACATACTAAAAACATATATACAAATATATGCCTGTATTCCCCGACTTGATAAGCAGGGGTGTATTTCGAATATATGGAACCCCCCCTCCCACATTTCGCCAATTATGTTAAAGTCCTATGTAATAGGGGGCAAGCCGATTGCCTTTAATCAGGCACTTATCTTCTACTAATGGGAACTTACAGTCATTTAATAACCCCAATAACACTATACCCAACTCTGGTATCGAACACAGGACCGTACAGCAGTAGCATTTCGCGACCAACGAAGTCCAATCAATAAACAACAGTACAAATCGCCTCTACAAATAAAGTTACTCTTTAACACAAGTCTTTACGTAGACAACAAAGCTAGACAATAACTCGTACTAACAAGCCTTGAACAAAGTTGTCCAGAACGAATTGTTGGCTTAGTTAAAATACTTGTCGGACGGCATACATTACCGTCGCGTTGCAATTAAGATGTCCGGCGTGACGGATACACGGACAGGACAGCGTGTTAGCTATCGGACAAGAAGGGCAATGTAAATTAGCTTTGCAATTTGCATGTTGCTTTATAGTAGCGCTGTTTGCTGCAGTGTGAAGCGAGCTTTATTTACTTGCTAAGTGTATGTTTAATTTACTTTACTGAGTTTCTTGCCAGGTTGTTCTCGGTGAATGCAACCTTCCAAACCCGGCGATAGCATGTATAATCCTGTGTAATAATGTCAGTACTTTGTTACTTATCATCTCACGCCTGTATTCCCCGAAGGTATAGGCAGATAGTGATATGATAACAACACCCACTTCAAAGCGAAAATGATTAAGTGTCACCGTGACATATAGTGAGTCTATCGCCGTCTCAGGCACTATACATACGTCATTGAATTCCTTCTCAGACATATGCAGGTTTCCTCACGATGACTTCCTTCACTGTAAAGCACGTGGTGTGAAATGACTGTATTATAAGGTTTTCGAAACCCTTATTGTTACAGTACCCCTATCACGAGTTTGCCGCCGTTTCCCTAATCTACACTCGCTAGCGTCTACGATAATATTTGTATGACATATTTTAGTTCTTCACGTCACCGCTTGGAGGCGCTGTACAATTTCTCATTCAAATATTCGGCGGAGACGTTAGCGAGTGTAGATTAAAAAACGGTTGCAAACTGGCCCCGCTAGGTTTCGAACTTGCGTCGCTCACGTAACAGGCGACTGCTCCAACCCCACGACTACAATGGCTCTTTACACCTTAGTACTTTACCGTTAAAAATATTCTGACTTGGTTTGATCCCTATAACAGAGCTATGCCGTTCGGGCCCACTTTCTGATCCACCTGTCATCAGTTTTGAGAACGACCTATATGACGTGAAACGACTGTCATTGACCAAACAACCATCGTAATAAGCGACGATGGTAAAGCAATGGTAAGGCCTCTGCTGTTACAGTAATTAACTATGCAATAATTAACAAAAAGTCAAATTAACAAATCAGCGAACCGTTTGGAGTAAGAAACAAAAGCGTCACTAAATTATCCGTTCGGTAATTACCGCGCATCTAACGGATATCAATCAATGGGTGAAATAATTTGCTATTGATCAGACCGTGACCAGCAAATTAATTTTGAAACAAGCATAACTTTTACACTACCAAGGTGCACACACCACAGCTTTATGCTTAGCGACTATTACAGTCTATGAACGCTTATAATTTTAAAAATTGAAAACTTTTAATGCCGAAAAAAATAATGCCGAAATCGATGATTGATCACGGATTTAAATCAGTGATCGTCAAACAGCGGTCCGACTATATTTTTGCAGCCCGCGACAACGCAAACAATTTTAGTAGAAAATGGCCAGCACATACAAGTTAACGCTAAGCTTAAGTCGGCTAGGTCACATTCATTTATTTTATCATATCATTACAAAGAAGAAAAAAGATAGAAAGTAATCGGTAATAAATTAAGTCAAAGGACCGGTGGTCAACTAAATAATCCTAGATCGTGAGACCTGCAGTGATTCCTCACATTTTCCCGTGACCCTTGAAAAGTGACGACCATTGGTCTAAATTATAAGGAGCTAGCTGGGGCCTGCAACTCCGTCTGCGCAGGATTTGTCATATCTTTATACATATTATGAACAATTTTCCTTGACAGAATTTCCTTGTTTTATTTGGTACTAGCTGTGCCCCGTGGTTTCACCTGCGTAGATTTAGTTTCATCCTTATCGTCGCGGAACCCTAATATTTTTAATAAATAGAAGTAGCCTAAGTTACTCCTTGCAACATCAGCTACCTGCCAGTGAAAGTCCCGTTAAAATACATCCAGCCGTTTCAGAGATTACCCGGAACAAACAGACAGACAGAGAAACATTTAAAAACTTGGTTTTTTAGTGTCAGTAGCGTGTATAGGTACTTTCATATGCATTTAGTGAAAAGCTGATATTATGCAGTTACAAACAGACACTTCAATTTTATTTATCTGTATAGATTTTACAAGATATCTCCATCACTATCGATATAAATAAACATTTCCAAATTACCTACAGTAAATCTTATCCAAACGGAAATTGTTAATATTCGGAAAATGCATTATGCAGTCGTGACCTAGAAACGAGCGACGAAACACATTTGGGAAAAGTCTGGGGCATACATCAAGTTAATGTCGGCAAAAACTACGAGTGTCTGGATCATGCATCAACTGGAATTCGTTACTTGAAATATAAATCAGATGCATTTTTGTCTCAGTTGAAAGTAGGTCGTAGAAAATGTTACCAGGCGAAGTGATTTTGCCAACTTTTACGATGAAATGTTAACTTCTTTCATCTCAAGCTACAAAAACATATTGCTCAACTTTTAAGGGACACTATTTTTGCACAGAGCATCGGCTGTTGATATATATATATCAATTTAAAAATCTATACAGATATATAAAATTGTAGTGTCCAAAATAACAGCTTTTCACTAAATGCATATGGAAGTATACATACTACCGACACTAAAAAAACAAGTTTTAAATTTTTTCTCTATCTGTCTGTCTGTTTGTTCCGGGTAATCTCTGAAACGGCTGGACCGATTTTAACGGGACTTAACTAGCAGGTAGCTGATGTTTCAAGGAGTAACTTTTATTTATTAAAAATATTAGGGTTCCGCGACAATAGGATGAAACTAAATCTAAGGGGCACAGTTAGTAAAACAATAAATCACTTTACATAAAACAAAATGTTTACAAATGTGCGCGTACAAAGTCGCGAATCTATGCATAGTATCTACTGTTAGTTATTATTACTTTATAAAGACATTTTGTGCATTGGAACTGTGTCCATGGGCTTGTTGTGATTTATTTTGTATTACTCATCATCAGCCTATGCTAAGCACGACACTCAGAAGTCACTGCCAGCTGCCATACGTATATCGTCACTCCAACGTGTCTCAGGATGTCCTACGGTACGTTTACCGGTTTGTGGTTCTCTAGAACTCGTTTACCCGCGGTAAGTTCTAATAATTAATTAGGTTAATATTCATACAAGATCCAATAAATTAGACACCAGATGCATGAAAAACTAGGGTAATGCCAAAATATCCAAGCAGTATACTATAAATTGGATGCCAGATGCATGATTCAACAATGGACAGTCCACCTGGTAGACGACACTTAACTATGCAGACCAGACCCGGACACCCAAATGTCCGAATTATACGAGAAGTAAAACTGCAATTGTCTGCATATAACACTTAACGACGCTCGTTTATCAAGACACGAGATCTCATCGATTTGGGACATGAATGAAACATCGGCTTTTTATATAAGTTCTACCGTGGTTTATTAACATCATAAATCCCAAGGATTTGTTCTAGTATTAGGCAAATTATTTCCTATGTTTGCTTTAAACACATACATACATATCCGTATTTCCCGAAGAGGTAGGCAAAAGTGTTGTAATAGCAACGGGTAGGCAAAAGTGTTGTAATAGCAAAAGGTTAGACTATCGCCGTCTCAGGCACTATACATACGCCTTTGAATTACTTCTCAGACTTATAAGATCTAGTGAGATCTTATAAGTCTGTATATACAGGTCCCGCTGAGATTCGAACTTGCGTCGCTTGCGTAGCAGGCGACTGCTCAAATCCCACGGCCACGATGGCTCTCTTAAAACTTATTATCTCAATCTTGTATCTGAGGTCCTTCAGCGTGAACCCTTTTACGGTAGTTTTAGAAACAAATTGTCATAAGCACAAGTCTTCTCACAAGGGTCTCTAAGGGGTAGCCGGAGGTGTAACAGCACCCACTTTAACCAGAACTATTTGTGCGACGTCATTGTTAAGTTGGAATTTGAAAATGATTTATTCAGTTTAGGCCCTGATAAGGCTTATGAATGTCGAAGTTTGTGGTAGACTCCATTAATACGAACTCTGGGATAAATTCATTCTTAATACATTCAGATTGAAACAATAACCTGCTCTTATTATTAAATTTAAAGAATCCTGATTTATTTATGTCTTACATAAATATTCATTTTCGTATTCAGCATCTACCCACAAATTTATTACTCAAACTTATTATCGGTAAATTGTTTTTTTTTCAACAATATAACAAAAGTCAACTTTATTTTAGGCAATTTATTTTATTTTTAGATTTTCTTCGAGTATTGTATCGTAAAAAGATAAAGCTCTTAATTAATTGCCAGGAAATGTTAATGTTTTATAAATTTATATAAGACACAAATTGACATTGAATAGATAAGCGTCATTTTAAATTACTTTACCAATATTTTTTATATTGTCTACCTATGTTGTTCTTCGCCCTGTTCATGTATCTTTCCTATTCTTTCTCTATCGGCTACTTTTCATTCAATCTCTTTTTTGCCATTGCTTCTTTTGATCACACAATCCAAAATTTTTAGCTTTTTATTTCTCTCCACTTGTAATCATCCCCTTTCTGTCTACACAGATAAATAAAATTTAACTGTCTGTTTGTTTTTCGAAATTAACAGCTTTTCACTAAATGCATATGAAAGTATATACTGAACTAACATAAAAAAAAAATATCTGTCTATCCGTCTCCTTATCTGTCTATTTGTTCCTGTTAATCTCAACGGACGGACCGATTTTAACGGGACTTTCACTGGCAGATAGCTGATGTCACAAGGAGTAAAATAGGCAAATTTATTAAAAAAACTGGTTCCACTGGCCACACATTAAATTAAGTATACGCGTGTGAAACCGCAGGTCACAGCTACTACAAAAGCCATTAAAACTGCAGTAACCATAATGACATTATAAGCAATGCATGATTTATTTATGAATATGTTGCTATGTCAGGAATCTCGACTGATACATTATCGGCAACTGCATCGCATATTTTAACTTTCATAAGATGTGCCTGTCATCAATCTTTTACGTTTTTTCTTCTTTGATCTACATTTTTTTCAGCTTTATTGAGTTGCAGATTCAGCTAATAGGGGTGTTACAGACGAGATTTTCACTTCTCAATTCAGCTTTCATTAATAATAATAATATCCTTTGTTGCACACCATAATATTGTACAGATATTTTTTAGTAAAATTATTACAGAATGGGAACAAAAGGCGGTGTTATCGCTAGAGCGATCTCTATCAGACATCCTTAGGGTACACGAAAACAGTGATATGAAAATATTCAAGGCAGGTGTGTGTGATGAAGGAAAGGGGACTAGGTCTAAATATTAACTAGTAACTTTCCCATGAACTATAAATATTTTCAAACTTCGTAATAGTAATTTTCTAATGAATATCTATACAGATAAATAAAATTGAAGTGTCTGTTTATAATTCCAATATAACAGCTGTTCACTAAATGCATATGAAAGTATACACGATACTGACACTATAAAAACCAAGTTTTAAAATTTTTCTCCGTCTGTCTGTCTGTCTGTTTGATGCGGGTAATCTCTGAAACGGCTGGACGGATTTTAACGGGAGTTTCACTGGTAGGTAGCTGATGTTTCAAGGAGTAACTTAGGCTACTTTTATTTATTAAAAAAATATTAGGGTTCCGCGAAAATAAGGAAGAAACTAAATCCACGCGAGTGAAACCGCGGGCACAGCTAGTTTAATATAAATCTAAACTAAAAAAAAAAAAAAATACTATGAAATTTCATTACCCTTCTTACCGTATATCTACCCTAAAAACTACAACGCTACTAGGATGATATACACAGAAAAATCGCAAAGAAAAATCTCTCGTCTGTCCCGGACCTGAGTGTCAGCAAGCTATCTAGTCTAGCGTTCCATTATACATGACAGTGACAGTAAGTAGTGCACTGTCTGGGTCATTTGTCAAGTGCCCCAATGTTTTATGTATACAAGCGCGACACTTCTGTTTAAGTTAATAAATTGCACTACATTTACTTGTCTGACTACTTACAAATTTTGTCAAGGATTCGGAAATAATGAATACGACATTCAGACATGTTTCGTCTGTGAAACTATGAATTTTAGATCGTCTGGCACTGAGGAAGATCGTGAGTTACGTAGGTATATACGATAGCTTAAAAGTGAACTACATTCGCGAGAGATCAAGGAAAAAGCCGCTCACTTAAAATAAGTACCTATACCTATTTGACAAGGTATATTTTGACTGGTAATAAAAAAACAACAATAAAAACCATAAATAACTAGCTGTGACCCGCGGTTTCACTCGCGTTGAGTTTAATTTCATGGGTGTCCCGCAGCTCTTATGTTTTTTTTTAAATAAAATTAGCTTAAAATACTCCTTGAAACATCTGCTATCTAGTGAAAGTCCCGTTAAAATCCATCCAGCCATTTACGCGTGATGCCGTGACCAAGGGAGATGGGGATTCATTTTTATATATAGGACTAGCTGTGCCCCGTGGTTTCACGCGCGTAGAGTTAATTTCTTATGTTTTTTTTAAATCAAATTAGCCTATAACACTCCTTGAAACATCAGCTATCTGCTAGTAAAAGTCCCGGTAGAATCGGTCCAGCCGTTTAGGCGTGATTGCGTGACCAAGGGAAATGGGGATTCATTTTTATATATCATAAACAAATGAATATAAGTAGTTTTCAACACTAGCCGTTTAACGAGCTTTTGAGTGACGGATAGCAGGCAAAATAATCATGCCCAAGAGATAGATAAGGACGCTGTATCAGTCAACATCCAAACATCTTCATAAGTCCCTTGTCCCATTGATATTAAAACGAAATATAATATAATTTATCGTAAATTATTAATAATGTTTTAAAATAGCATATTTTAGATTAAACCGACTACAAATTAGTAACACCTTGGAATGCCAGGTTAATTGCTTGACTTTATTGAATTTTTATCACGTCGAGACATTATTTTACGAGCGTTTTTAAATATTTTATTGTAGATCGTTGGCTATATGTGATAATAACAGTTTTATTGCGGTCTAAAATAATTATTGAGTCATTTACATTTGGAGAAATAAAGCTAATTTTTATCAATTAATTTTGTTCTTGAGTATTAGGTACTTTTTTAGGGATTGGGCTTGATGATAAATATGCAAAAAGAAGGTAAAATTTATATCAAAACAGAAAAATCAAATTGAAGTGTCTGTTTGTAATATATAATATAACAGCTTTTCACTAAATGCATATGAAAGTTAACGGTACTGACCTAAAAAAACCCAATTATATTTTTTTCTGTCGGTCTGTTTTTTCCGGGTAATCTCTGAAGCGGCTGGACCGATACTAACGGGACTTTAGCATTGTAGCTGATGTTTCAATGAGTAACTTAGGCTACTTTTATTTATTAAAAATATTAGGGTTCCGCGACATAAATCATGAAACTAAATATACGCGGGTGAAACCGCAGGGCACAGCTAGTACATAAGTAAAATTGAATTCAAAATCTTTATTTGATTGCTGTTTTAACAAAGTTCTTTCAAAAATACATGACTATAGAGGAATATACTGTTAGTATGTTAGTCTATCAACATACATATTATGTTAAAGACCCTGGCAAGAAACTCAGCAATTATTCTTTCCAAAATAATTTTTACAATTTTAAATAATAAATGTTAAATTATTCTTAAATTATTTTCAAAATGTATTGCACTAAATTAAGCTGTAATTAAGGCAAATTTCGACACTCTGGTTCTGGGGCCCAACCATGGGCTCTTATTGCAATGATAATTCAGTTGTGCGACAGTGACAGATGTGTACACGTCGCGTACATCTGTTTCATAAATGAGTGAAACTATCATGGCAATAAGAGCTCATGGTAAGGCCTCTGGTCAAAGACAATTTTTTGCATAATCATTGCTTTAACAATATGTTATAGCTAAAACACAACCCAACCCTATCGTTACAAAATAAATGTGGTTATCATAATCACAAGCATTTAACCTGTCATGCAAAAGTTCCGTTTATGAACATTGTAAGTACTCAAGTATTAAATAAATGCGATCATAAAATGTTAAGTGGATTGTGCCTCTATTTTGCCTGTATACGGAATTTGTTTTTATCTTAATCGACACCATCTTATGGATGTACGTGGACGTACTGAGATGTAAAGACAACGCTTTATGCCATTTTATTATGACATTTTTTAAGAAGACTTATTTCAGGAAAGAACATTTGTAGACGGTACGTAATTCTTGAATATAATAACTGCTTCGTTGGTCTAGTAGTTAGCAAGTTCACCTGACGAACACGAGGGTTTGATTCCCAGGTCGGGTCTAAAATAGATATTGGTTAAAGCTATTGCTTAAGTTACTTCTCCATTCAAAAAACTACACTCATCATCTCCCGGCCTTATCCTAACTATTATCGTACAATCAAGCCTTAGTTAAAAATAAATATGAATGCGAACCGAAAGAGATAATGGCAGGTGATAAAAACTACACTCAATTGGCCAATAAAAGGCAATTACGACGTATCTATCAAGAATCATCACATTTTATTGTTATTTTCGTTGAGAAACACGATTTTTGTAGAATTATGAGAATAATAGCCAGGTCAATAAACCCTTTTGTTTTCTGTTGAGTGAAAAGACATGGTGATTGACGATATAGAGACTTATTTGTTCACTATGATGATGGTTGAAATGAAATTATAAGGTGACCATGGGGTTTCAGTAGTCGCCTGCTATGCAAGCGACGCAAGTTTGAATCTCAGCATGGCCTGTACCTGAGTTTTTTTTTAAAACGTATGTGCAGGGATTTCATACCCACACACATGCTTTACGGTGAAGGAAAACGTCGTAAGGAAACCTGAATATGTCTGAGTAGTAATTTAAAGACGTTTGTATAGTCCCTAAGACGGCGATGGACTCAACCTCAGCTTACCCCTTCGGGGACCGTTCTGGGAAGACGTGAGCATATTAATTTAATTTTTTTTACGGCAAGGCATAAATATCAAAGAACAGACCAATTAAAAAGATAAATATATCTTAAAATGAAAGATCTTAAGTGATTAAGTATATTTAATCACGTAATTCATTCGTTCTAATTAACACGATTGTATGTCATTCGTTCGAACACAAAGCGAACAACTACCATCCACGGGTCACGGTGCCAATATAAATAAATATTTTTATTAAATAAGCACGAAACGTCAATAAAACTTGGAAATTAAGCTAAAGTTGGCCAATAATCGTAAATTGTAAAGTTACGATCGGCGGAATCGTTAAGTGAGGCAACGATCGCATCACCTAGATACCTTGAGGATTGCTGTAAAGTTATCGCAAATTGCGTATCGATTCCCATCAAGGCACCTTACCCTTTTATTTACCTAGTAAACCTCTTACAAATAATAGTCAAAGTCAAAAATATCTTTATTCGATTAGACTTTACACAAAGCACTTTCAAATCGTCAGAATGACAAAATTTTCAGGATTATACATGCTACCGCCAGGTTCGGAAGGTTGCTTTTACTGAGAAGAACCTGGCAAGAAACTCAGTAATTACTCTTTTAAATATTATTATACAATTAAAAAAAAATAAAAATCACTTGAGAAATGTAAGCCCAAGGATACAGTTCCGATGCACAAATGTCGATAAAAATTAAGAGCCGTGGTGGCCCTGGAGCTTGAGCAGTCGCCTGCAACACAAGCGACGCAAGTTCGAACCCAAGTACCTGCCTGTGCATGTATTTTATTCGCGTCACGCCAACCAGACAGACAGTCTCGTTCAATGAATATTTATAATAATACTCCACATTCAATTAGTGTATTTAAAAAAAACATTAGAGTTCTCTGGGCCACCCATGATATTACGACTACGCGGGTGGAACCGCGGGGCACAGCTAGTTTTAAATAATAAATATATACCCTTATTAGCTTCCACATTTCAAGCTTTGCTTAGACACAAGATGTCGCTGTGTGATAATATCCGGACATTATTTATTATACTACTAGCTGTGCCCTGCGGTTTCACCCGCGTAGATTTAGTTTCTTCCTTATTGTCGCGGAAGCCTAATATTTTTAATAAATAAAAGTACCAGTGAAAGTCCCGTTAAAATCCGTCCAGCCGTTTCAGAGATTACCCGGAACAAACAGACAGACAGAGAAAAAATTTAAAACTTGTTTTTTTTAGTGTCAGTAGCGTGTATACTTTCATATGCATTTAGTGAAAAGCAGTAATTTTGGGATTACAAACAGACACTTCAATTGTATTTATCTGTATAGATATAGATGTATCCGGTGACCCTATTTGAAAGACGTAATTTAAAATCATCTCCGGTTCTGGTCAAAAACTTCAAATGTGTGTATTGACCGATAAATCCGGATTAATAATATATAAATGTACATCGCAGCGACGACACTTACATTTTATTGCCATCATTTATAATCATTTACCATCTTAGCTTTGACATCTACAATATTAAGATGATTTGGAGATCATGTTTCGGTTACTACCGGGAACTTTTTATATAATAATTAAATGTTAAATACCGTGGAATAATAATTTTTTGTTTTTATTTTTGCTATTTTCTGAGTTATGGGTATTTGGTTTAAGTTAAATTATGATTTTATTTATTGCGTGATATATTGTGATTTTTTGAAAAATATCCAATTAAGAGCTTATTGAGGTTTATTGGACAACATTTAAATATAGTCGCATTTTATTTACGATCAAAACACCGTTACATTTTTGGCAAAAATGATTTTTTTTATAATCATGTGTTTTTTATTACCTTATAATATATTATATAGGTAACTCGTTGGTCTAGTGGTCAGTAAGTTCGCCTGCCGATCACGAGGTCCCGGGTTCGATTCCTGGGTCGGGTCATTAACAGATATTGGGTTTTTCTGTCAAGAAATTCACAATAAAATGTCCGGAGTTTGGAAGTTGGCGGTGTTTACACCCCCGTGCCTCGGAAAGCACGTTAAGCCGTTGGTCCTAAGCCTGATCTCTCTCCGGTCGTGTCGGATTGCCGTCCCATCGGACTATGAGAGTGAGGGAATCTTTATTCCCTGTGTGTGCGCAAACACAGGTGCACTCTTTAGTGCACCTGTGTTTGCGCACACACTTGTGCACTATAATATCTCCTGCGTACATGGCTAATCCCGGTTGAGATTAACCGCCGTAACCGAATTTCGGTAGGAGATCATTATTATTATAGGTACCTGTTTAATTAAACATAAAAAATGTTTTTAATATTAAAAAAAAAAGGTTATTGTCACAAAAAAAGTTAATGCCAAAAGGAGGTAAATATTGAAATCCCGTCGACGTAGTTGAATCCTTTCATTAATAAGGTCATACAACAAGCTACCTCGTTTGATGACTTAGTAACTATTCAACATAATGATCACAGCTTAATAACGACGATAGGTATTTACGTAATTCAAATTTAGAGTACAAATCTTACCACAAAATCTCAAGTGTGTACGCGCACTAAACCAAGCCTGAGATTAATAGTGGTGCGACGTGTCGAGCGTTTATCGATGTTTTATCGATATATGCTAATGCGGTAATAGTGTTTTAATGGGACAACCGGTCGGAGGTAAATATTGAAATTAATATACACAGTGTCGCTCCGAGGTGTTTACTCGACCGCGCAGTGGGATAGAGTCATTACCATACTTATTTAATACATTATTCATTTACTCTCAGATAAGAATGTGACATTTTTGTGATTAAATGATTGAATTTATTTATTACGTTCAAAGTTTAACCTTCGAACATTCATTACATGTTAATTTTTTTTTATATAAAGGATTAGTAATTTTTTTCAACTATATTTTTGTATTCAAAAGTCAATTTTATATTTAAAAAAAGGAAGCGGCTTATAAAACTTCGTTCAAAAATGTTTAACAGTAAAATACATTATAATTCACGGCTAATTAAAGAGTCTCCATGACTTTCCCTGTCCCAAGTTGTCCGTTTCAAAACCTGTTGCAGTGTAATTCGGTGGTCGATTAAAATTTCGAAATTGCACACGATTTATGACACTGCCTGTCCGTCTGTTTATTAGATATGGTAATGATTATGTCTCGTGATATTTATGGTTCTTGTTTCAAGGCGTTTGTGCTTACAATTTTGTCGTTAAAAATAATATATTGGTCGTTAACGATTTATAATGAGGACAATACGCTACATAATTCTCCGACACACCTGAATAATGCATACGAATTTGGTCTTAAATTATTGTTGTGTCAAATACGGATATCAGTTACATTGCTTGGGTTTATGATGTGGTCTTCTCATAATTGTCAATGTCATTGGTGCCGTGGCTTCTGTTTACAAATAACTTTGGAACAAGTTGAGAAAACGGACTAATTTGTCGCTTAGTATTGAGTTATTTATCTTGACGAATAAGAACCTACTTATATCTATATTATTACAACTTGACTAGAACAGTTCGAGTTGCAAAATTACAATTTATTTAGGATATTTGATGATTCACAAAACTAAAATAAGATGTATTAAACAAAACTACAAAATATCAATTGTTAATGCAAAACTGCAGAACAATATTAAAATTGTCACAAAATGACATTGCATTCACATATTTCGTAGGATTTTTTCAACCTGTAAAATTATTCATTAAAAATTATTATGTCCCATTGTACAGTGGTTCTTAAACAAAAAAACATGTTTTAATTTCTAAGGAATAATTTAAATTCATGCATTGATCTTCTTTTATTTATGTTTTTTGATAAAGCTAAAGTTTCAAAGTTCATTACTGTCTAGCTCTATAATGGTTTCTATTTTAATTCCAAGATAAAACGAGAGTTCTTTATAGTTTTAAATATTGGATGCATTTTATTTTACCTGTCCGCATAACTATGTGATAATTCTAATCGTTTTAATAATGAATATATCGAAATAAAAAAATAACCCAACATTTAAATTTAAAATTATAATTTAATAATAATAAGACGCGTTGAGTAAATTACACTATAATGTAGATAGAACATTAAGATCTTATGATGCATAAAATTATTGTTACATCAAATCGACTCCTAGGCAATGCAATGCAATGACATGTGTCACATCACTACACGCGCAATGGAACACAGCAGTCTCGAACGCAAATTAATGGATTACGATTGCCGATAATAGTCGTGTCATTATCACAGATGCGGCATCTATTTCCATTTTATGGCACATAAAATTTTACGATCGTGTCGTCGAAGGTGGAATCGATTTTCAAATTGATATTTTATCGATACCTTTCGTCGACAGCGCAGCACTAAGCGTAGATGAGGCGACCCTTTACAGTCGAAGTTTATAAAGCTTGTTGCTAATTTAATGTTGAATGTATTAATGTGTTTTGTGATCAAATATTTGTACGAGTACGCATTACAGGTGAAACTTTGTTGACTTGATAGCTTCTTGCTGCCGAAGCGGACGTTGCACTTTGCATAGTAATTAAATTGTATTAATTGTAACATTATTGAAGCAGCTATTGAAGTAGGTAACTAACTAAGAGGAGCTCGTGGCACAGTTACTATTGCGCATATCATTCGATCAGCGAAGTTAAGCAACCATACGCCTAGCCTGTAGTTGGATGGGTGACCGCCCGAGTTCCCTCCGTGCCTCGGAGAGCACGTTAAGCTGTCGGTCTCGGTTGCCAATTTAACATCTTTGGCAATCGTTACAGGTCAGTCAGACGTCTAAGAGAGTCTGACAACTGGTTTAACCCAGATTGCCGATTTTCCTCGAAAAAGGGGTTGCAAAGGTCAGATGGCAGTCGCTTCGTATAAAGATCAGGTGATCAGCCACATCGGGTTGAATCAAGTGCCGACCCCAAATACATGGGATTAAGGCCAGGGAGATAAGGAGCGCAGAGAAGAACAAGCACGCCGGTTCTTTTCAGAAGGCTAGTTTCCGAACCGGTGGTAAATTCCTCGACATTCATAAGTCCTTACCAGGGCCTAAACTGAATAAATCATTTTCATTTTCACGCTCATTTTTTATCATTGTGGCGCACCTGAAGTAGTTCCGCACACACTAGCCGTAGTAATAAACGTGATCAGCATTAGTTAATCCAATGCATAAAGAAGATCTATCTCTTTCTGGGTTAAACAAAGGTGGATGAACCGCCTCTGCAAAGCCTTACAAATGTTGCATCACTTTAGTATTTTTAATAGTCTGTGCTAGAAACTAAATGTTTTTCTTTCATCTTCTTTCTAAATGGGAAAATAATTAGTGTAGTGACTAGTATTTTGATAATTACTTAGTTAAAAATGACCTGGTTTTTGACATTTCAACCATACAGCGGTGACAAATCCGCGTGTATTCGTCGCGCTTGTGAAGGATGGTCGCAACGAGTTCGCTTGACGTAGCATTTGTCATTCGCGCCGTGGAGCGGTGGCCTTAGGGCAGTGATACACTGTGTATTCAGAAGGAGCTAGTACATCTTCATATATAAATATGTACACGGCTGTCTACCCCGAGGTAGGCAGAGGTGTACATATTTATATAGAGCACCGAAGTTGATTAAGTACCAACGTGACAGATGGCGCTATCGCCGTCTCAGGCACTAAACATACGTCTTTGGATTTCGTCTCAGTCAGACATATGCAGGTTTCGTCACGATGTTTTCTCTGCACATAAGTTTTTTAGAGAAACTCATTGGTACTGTTGAGGCGCCTGCTCAAATCCTAAGGCCACCACTGTCTTTTTTCAAATAATTAAAATATCTGTAAAACAATATAGAACTAATCCCCAACAATATAAAGGTGTGTAACCACCCTTTTGCGTTAGCATGTCGCGTGCTTCGGTGATTAACTATAGGTGTTTGTGACGACATATTTCCGCTGTCACAGCGTTGAAAGGTGACATTTACAAGTTGCTTCGCAGATATTTCTTTGATACTATAAAGGTGACAAACGTGCAATCCGAATAGCAGACGGCTACTGCATTCTATGAACGTTTGTAGTACCTGAGATGTTGCTTATGCAATGCTGACCTAGGCCTACCATCATCGCTTTAAGCTGAGCGTATTAAGAACATATGAGCTTTGAGGTTTCATTGTGTTACCGTGAATTGAAACGTTCTTAACTCAAGCTAAGAAGTTCTTAATACGCGCTACTTAAACAATCATAGTTGACCCCCTGATATCGGTCACACAAAGAGCATACAAGGTCACATCGTACCTTCTCTATATAGATAATTATGCTATTACAAATACCTAGAAGGAA
Organism: Watsonalla cultraria; assembly: GCA_964035505.1. NCBI lineage: Eukaryota > Metazoa > Arthropoda > Insecta > Lepidoptera > Drepanidae > Watsonalla > Watsonalla cultraria. Next base: position 11,540,254 of record OZ037719.1, read on the forward strand.
AGAATGAGAATCACTAATCAGTTTTCTTGGCACATGGCACCTGAATTCGCCAAAGGGGTAGGCAGAGGTGCTGCCACAACAGCACCCATTTCTCACCGAAAATGATTTAGTTCCAACGTGACAGATGGTGAGTCTATCGCCGTCCCAGGCACACATACAGACATACATGCGTCTTTGAATTACTTCTCAGACACTTGCGTAGCAAGCGACTGCTCAAAGCCCACGGCCACCAAGGCTCTATTAAAATTATGTTTAACTTCAATAATTTTTAAGCCACGTAAATCCCAGAAGCCTTGAAAGCTTCTAATATTGAATCCATCTATTTTTTTCTCTTATTTGAGCATTCGCATATGAAATAACGGGTTCCAACTGAACTCGTTCGAAACCTCATCAAAGCCCAAACGGTGACAAAACACAAGCCTAAAAACTGTCGAAAAATAAACAAGTAGCGAAACAATTTAATACCAAGACCGTTTATTGCAAGCTAGTAGTGTTGGGACAGAGTCGATACTTTGTTACTATTTTCTATATTTCTTCTCTTCTGTGACTTGGACTGACGCGTTATGTATACAATAATTCTTGTGTTTGTAACTGAAAATATAATGTTGAAGACAAGGCCACCACCTTAAATGGCTTTAGTAGATAGGTACTAAAATTAATCATTGGAATATTACACTCTTGTTTTGGTGGATTTATCGCCGTCTCAGGTGTCTTTGAATTACTTCTTGGATATATGGCACGTGGTGTGAAATGCACAATGCAAATGTTTTAGAAAAATTCATTGGTACAGGCCCTTCGGGGATTCAAATTTGCGGCACTTGCGTAGCTAGCAGGCGGCACAAACCCTACGGCCATCACGGCTCTTGGAATATTATTTAAAATAATGTTTGACATAAAGAACTGAACTCGTCAAATATAATTCCTTATAATATAATTGTTTATAAGATCGCTGGGCTTTTAAAAAAAATTATAAGTCGATAGGCCTTTCCCACCACTACAACTGAACAGTTCTAACCGCTACGAGAAAAACGAAATGCAAAGTTCATTTGCAGGCTTTCTTGCAGCCGGGGGCGCCACCATCGTTTCCGGCCGGAAGCCGGCAGAGGGCGCTCGCAAACACGAGCTCCATTTCCGGCGGAAGAGAGGCATGGCGGCGCGTCCGGCGGCGGACTGATTGGGCCTTTATTAAAAACTGACACCTGAGGCGATTCCACAGAATTTTTGTTTTCGTTAAAATTTTCGCCCAAGGCAGTTTTTAGCGCTGCGTTCATGACAGTTTAACGTGCTTTATTGAGATAATTGAAGGGGGTGAACGAGACATTTTTAAATAATGCATTTTTAAGATTATTATGCGGAGACCTTTGCTTAGAAGGACAAATTCGAGCTGTATTTGATCAACTGCGGGGGGATTCGTTTTTTTTCTATTAAAGTAACCAAATTTAAAAAGACAAACTAGCCCTTGGTTTTGATTATAAAATGAAATAAAAGTAGCCTAGTTACTCCTTGTAAAATCAGTTATCTGCCAGTGAGAGTCCTGTTAAAGTTGGTACAGCCATTTTATAGTTTTAGAATAAACAGACAGAGAGACTGACAGATGGATAAAATGACAGAAAGAGAAAATTTATTAAATTTGTTATTTTTTTTAGTACCGTATCATACCATAATATCCATTTAGTGAAAAGCTGTTTATTAGTAATTGCAAACAGAAACTTCAATGTTTATTCATCTGTATATCCGCTATAAAAAAAACAGATAATTAATTAAATGCTCTGGACATATGTTTGAAAAAAAAAAACAAAAATAAGGACAAACACGTACAATGTAACTCAAGTTTTAAAACAAAATCCGTCTCTCGGTGTAAAGCCGTAAACATTGGTTTTATATCCGGCGGTCAATATAGTCGTCCCCTATCGACAGTTGAACGCATTGTTCCCAATACGATACTTTAGTTAAGGCTTCTAGAAAATGAACAAGAGAGATATATGATGCGATATATAATGCTACTTATGATAAACAAAACCGTGGTGGCCGTGGGTTTGAGCTGTCGCCTGCTAAGCAATTTCAAATTCCAGCGGATTGTACCAATGAGTTTTCTGAAAAACTTATGTGCAGTGATTTCACACCACGTTCTTTACGGTGAAGGAAAACATCGTGAGGAAACCTGCATATATCTGAGAAGTAATTCAAAGACGTATGTATATTAACTGAGTCAGACTCACCATCTATCCCGTTGACACTTAATCTTCTGCGGTGAATGGTAGGTGTTGTTATTAGAACACTTCTGCTTATCTCTACGGGAACCGCTCTATGGAGTATATATCTATACAAATAAATAACATTGAAGTATCTCTCTGTAATTCCAAATTAACAGCTTTGTACTACATTTATACGAAAGGTAACTACTGCACATAAATAAAAAAAAAAACAAAATTGTTATCAATCTATCGGTCTGTCTGTTTGTCCCGGCTTATCTTTGAAACAGCTGGACAGATTTAAACGGAATTTCCACTGGCAGATAGCTGATATTATAAAGAGTAACTTAAGCTACTTTTATAGAAGTAAAACATATCACTAACGTTACTCACGCGTTTAAAACCGCCGGTCGCAGCTAGTATACCGCCTTTGGTCTTCAATGTGTTCAAGAGTACCAACATCAGACGGACTTAACATCTTATTTAGAAAACAAAAAACATTATTATTCCATCTCAGTGTCCAAGTGAGAACGTCCATATCGAATTATAATCGAATTCTCGTATTTTATGGTTTGCGCAAATGACACTCGAAACTTGAAACTGTCGAAGTTTAATCGATTCTGAAGTAGTTAAAGTCTTCTCCCTATGTTCTTACGGGCCCTCGACGGTCATTGGGCGCTTTTGTATTACAACACTGTTTTATTACTTTGTATCATATTGTTTTATAGAACTTTCAATATTTTTTTTACAACGAGATGAGCCGTGGTTGAGCTGCGTGTAGCGCAAGCGATGCATGTTCAAATCCTAGGTGTACCATTGAGTTTTTCTAACAACTTACCTTAGTGCTGTAATTTCACTCCACATGCTTTACAGTGATGGAAAACATCGTCCGAGCAGTAATTAAAAGACGTATGTATAACGCCTAAGACGGCAAAGGACTCTGACATCTGTCACGTAACTTAATCATTTTCGGTGAAAATGTGGGTATTGTTATTATAACACCTCTGCCTACCTCTTCGGATAGTACAGCCGTGAGCATAATGTAAAAGATAAATTGAGGGCTTTGCTTGTATTTGAGGGACTAAGGCAAACTATTCAGTTTCGTACAAGGTGTGTTACAGAAAGATAAATTTGACAAAAATAGGTAAAAAAAAATTGTCGTGTTTTTGATTCCAAAAACGTAAGTTGTCAGGAATTTTACTATTTACCAACACATAAAAAGGTAACAAAAATGGTAGCCTACCACAAACATTTAGAGCCATTCTATAGAATTACAGATGTCATTAGAGCTTACCTTGTTAAATATTTGTATTCTTTTGCGCGTCATCGACGTATTCTTGACTAGTGCCGCGTTGCACCCAAACGTTCCAAGAAGGCCACATAGTAAATACAATCTTCTTAAAATACCTTTACAAAAATGACTTGGACAAACTCACTGTTTCGCCCCGTCACGACCCGAGACCCCATAATTTCCCCATTTTCGTGTTGACTTGCTAATTCGTAAGGGATTTAAAGAAGCCGACTTGTTTGACCAAATTACAGTGCTTTGCTGTGACATTTGGACCTCAATATCAATATTTTGGGACGGCCTACGGACTAATTTACATATCAATGCAAGTTTGAGTGTGAAAATAGTTTCGATAACTTTAACTATTAACGTAGTTTGAGCCATTGAGGTACTAAATAGTAGGTATAGGGAAGGCTTTATGAACAAAATCTGTGAGCTAAAATGCCGCTAAGAGCAGCGGTGAAAAATGCCGGCGACACAAACTCGTGAAATAAATCAAAATTTTAAAATTATGTGTGTCTTTAGACTTACAAACTTTTGGGCGCAATATCCTTTGGGTAGTTTTGACAGACCATCACTGTACAATAAACTTATTAGCCACTATACTTTAATATACTCTTGCGTAATGTCAAAAGATTTAAAAATACTTCGTTAAATCTATTTAATTTAATTTAATATACGAGACGCATTGTAATATGGCTACTACGCGGTCAAAGTCGCGGGCATAACATTATCTATACAAACATAGACAAATATAATTGCTTAAGTGAATATGCGTAAGAAACGCTTCTAAAAAGCGCTAGGTATCATAACATCTATAGTCGCCTCGAAACTCGCTAATAACAGATCTAACAGTCCATCAAACATGATAAATGCACACTAAATTCCTTTAAGTGCTAATTGTATCGCTGGAATACTAACTGATAGTTAAGCATCCTGATTAGCAGGCGTTGCTCATGGCTGGGGTTCATTAAATCATTCTAATACTACATGAACTTACTAACTTAACTTTCAGTGGCACAGTTTCATCAATGAATGTCTCTAATCTGAAGAAGATACGACAATTTTAAATGTCTCTATCTTTAAGAGGAAACATTGCATATGCCTGAAAAGAAACGAATATAATTAATGTTTAAGGTAACCTTCAACTTGAACTTCCAGCAGAAAATATATTATTAAGCATCATATATTTCTGGTAGACCTCAATAAAATACGAATATTTCATGCAGAAAATGTCAGTCTCAAAATAAAACCGAATCTTACAAATATAGTGAAAATCTTCGAATGCCTCGTCTGTCTACTGGTTACAAACGCTAGCTTTTGTTTGATCTGTGGGTTAGGCAAAGTGGTTTTCTATCGGTAATGTCTCAGTAGCAGTCCGGAGTCGCGATTAGTGCCCGGTTAGGAGTAATAGACTCCCTATTACCATGGGACTTAAACATAACTCGGTATATGTCGGTGTACTTATAAGTACTCGTCTGCCTACTCTTTAACTCGCGTTAAATTATGATAAATGAGTGTGAAAGACACACATTTAAACTGTACTGATAAAGATAGCTTATTATACAATTTCGGATTACATAAATGATAAAGACATATGGAGTTAAATCTCTGCACAAGTAGCTCCTGGCAATGACATGGTATGCAAACATGTTATATAAATCATTTGGTTTTGTTTTTACTTTTTTAATTATAATTTTTTACATATGCATGCTGATACAATTTTCACTATTGTGAATAATTTTTGATGTTTATTTTTGTAATTATCATTACTGTGTAATGAAATGTACATGATGCCAGCTGAGTTTCTTGCTGGTTCTTCTCAGAAGGCTAGTTTCCGAACCGGTGGTAAATTTTTCGACATTCATAAGTGCCTTACCAGGGCCTAAACTGAATAAATCATTTTCATTTTCATTTCTTTCGGGGAGTACAGGCGTAAGCTTTACGTGTGTATGGTTCGAGTATTGACTCGAGAATAACCTACCGTCCCATCAGTTACTCACATAGCATGGAAACTTGAGTTCATTCTTTACATAAGACAATCTTAAATACATAAACGAGCAATAAGTATGTCAATAAAGTAACGCTAACTTTCCATACCCGCCTGTAGTATTGACGCAGTCAATAAAAACAGTCAGTTACGAAAAATTGGCTAAATCAATTATCATTCATCAACCGACCAAATGCGCTCGTGCCTGTTATGTTTAAAGTGTTCCTTACTAACAATAGTTATTTCAATTTGGTTACATTAACATCCGTATGGTATGTTTGAACACTACGTGTTGTGTTAATAAGCTTTTGAAATTTGAATTTCACTTAGGACCACACTTGATGGGGCGAAGTGTTTGGTAATGATGTGTGAATACCAAATATAAATGAATAATACATTTTGATGTAGGCGGTACACGGTTGGGTAATTAACACTCATTTGGATTGATCGCGAAATGTGTCACGAGTTATCACATCTAAATTTATATACGCTACTTTATTTGGTATATTCCAAGAAATCATTGAAAAATTCAAATGATATATTTTTTATTTGCAGAGCTATATTTTATTTCAAACTATTGCTCCAATTATTTATCGTATATTAATAATTGGAACAATGTTTTGAAACAGCCCCTTCAAGAATCACGTTGTTGATTCGAACCCCTCTTGGTGCGAATCGACGAATGTTCTACTATGAGTATTATTCAAAACTTTTACTAAAACCCATTCAGTAGTTTTTGTGTGAAACATTCATGCTTACAAACTTTCGCGTTTAATATATTAATATTCAAAGGATTCAATAAAACATTTTTATTTAGCTTCATGCAATAAATCTATACATTTAAACAGATAAATAAAATTGAAGGGTCTGTTTGTATTTCCAAAATAATAGTTTTTCACTAAACGCATAATATGAAAGTATACACGGTACAGACATAAAAAAAACAATTTAAAAAAAAAACTCTGTCTGTCTGTCGGTCTGTCTGTCTGTTTGTTCAGGCTAATCTCTAAAACGACTGGACCGATTTTAACGGGCCTTTCACTGGCAGGTAGCTGATGTATCAAGGCGTAACTTCTAATATTAGGGATCCGCAACAATAAGGATGAAACTAAATCTACGCGGGTGAAACCGAGGGGTACAGCTAGTACTAAATTAAATGAAATAGCCTGACTCCTTAGGGCTGTTTTGTTCTGAGAACACTTAAAATAGAATTTCCTTTTGACTTTAATATCCCATTATGAATCACAAATCAAAGGCAGCACCTAGCAGGCAAGGTGTTTAACATTATTTATGCCCGGAGTGACAATATAATTGAAACACGTCCGGTTGGAATCATCGCCCGCGGTCTTTGTAACTCACTCTGCGAGCTCCGATATGAATGTAAGGAAATATGTGGAGAGGAATTTTGAATTTGAATTTTAGGTTGGAATTTTTTCAAATGAAGCATTTCCACCGCGATTTTTGAGTCAAATCACTTTTATTATGCGCCTTCTGTATTCAATAATTTATATGGAATTCGGTCAACACTGTCATGAGGCACATGGCAAGCATTTTCTAATCAATGTATCTTCTTGAAGGTATTTAATTAATGGACGTATTCTTAATATTATTTTGACCGCTAAGAAGTGAAGGGTGCTACCAACATCGGTTTAAACCGTGCATATGAAAAACTTCTGGGCTTTGACCTTTCATTTTGGTACCTTAAAATTAAAAGCAAAGAAGTGTTTAATACTCGGTGCTTAATCGATCATAGATGGCCCTCAACTAAAAACTATGCAAAATTTTTTCGATATTAACTTTTTCTAAAAATGAATCAGTATCGACCACTGGTATTCAATCAAAGCACTTAAGAACTTTGCACTGTTTTGGAAACTAGCCTCACCAGCGACAAAAACCATTTTATTAGGAGACTCCAACCATTCCGTATCCTGTGTAAAGATTAACATGGATTTTAACTCGACGTTTGTTAAGATTATCAGCTCAAAGGGCGTATTCGCGCTGACCTCACTGAACCAGGGTTATTGTACTTGACTCATTCTTATCCAAAACACTCAGTTCGATGCTTTCAATGTTTATCCTTTTGTAAACCGTTTTGCTTGGATAAGCAATGTTTACGTGATTGGATGATTATTTTTGAATCAAAGACAAAATGTTATTTGACAAACAGAATTTCACTAAATTTGGATTCGGGCTTATTCTGTAAGAATTAGATTACAGACTTGCTTCTGCGAAGAGCTACTTTGGGCCAACGCAAATTTTAACCCGCGATTGGACTTAGCGTGATGATATATTATAGCCTTCCTAGATGAATGGGCTATCTAATACTGAAATCATTTTTCAAGTCGTTACGACATCCTTACGGTTTTCATTACGTGAATTGGGCTTTTCTACAGGATTTGAGAACTCGAACCAAACAACGTTTCTTGAGAAAATGCGCTCATAGAGACATTCACTAAATACTCTGGGTATAAATAACTAGCTACGCCCTGCGGTTTCACCCACGTACACTTTACTTCGCGAAGACTATTTTTTTAAAAGTAGCCTAAATTACTCCTTGTAATATCAACTATCTGCCAGTGAAACTCCCGTTAAAGTCAGTCCAGACGTTTTTAAAATTTACCGGAACAAACAGACAAACAGACAGATATTTATCTATATTTTTTATTGTGTTTATTTACATTTACTATCAAGTGCATTATGTGAATGACTGATAATTTGGAGTTACAAACAGACACTTCAATTTTATTTATCTGTATGTATAGCTAATCTTAAAATGTCATGATGCCTCATAATCTGAAGCCAAGTGATACTTCTTTATCAGAGCCATGCCGCTAAAGCCCAAATAAAGTAGTCGATTAAAAATACAAATTCACCTAAACCCTTTTGTCCGTTTCGGCGGACAGAACCACACGAGTTGCATGTCTTCGCATTTTTTATTCGAGACTTCACCCGATTAATCTTCCTTATCCGACCCATCGTCGGTCGCCAGTTAAATAATCGCGGCCCAAGCAAGTTTAACATAAATTAAGTTTTCCACGACACCTGAGATGCCCCCCTGTGGTAAAAACCTCAAATACCAACCATATACCTTTCATCTATGGAAATGTAAACTTTAAGGTTCTAGAAATAAGGCTGTAAAGGGATGCTCTGTTAAGTTAGTGAGTCAGTAATAATGAGCCTTCGTCGGGAGATGTATATCGTGCGCCCGAAAGAAAGGTTAAGTGTGAACATTTGTTAGTTAATGCGCTTGTTTAATGGATTCGTGTATTTTTTTGGTCAAGTTGTTTTACTTTAATTGATCGATAGCTTGGTTTCAATGGGTTTTGTCTTCATTTGTATTGTTTTTTTACTTACAATCTAGCTAAGAGTGCAATCAAATCACGATGTATCAATCGTATCAAAAGTTTTGTTTTAATAAGACAAGTTTTGTTCATCTGTGGCTTGTCACCGATATGAATTATGTCATCATTTTGTAGGGAGAGTGAGTGATCATGCTCATCCCTAGCAAAGGGAAGATCTTTCAATCAGGCGGCTGGAATCATGTGTCATGCCTGGGGAACCGTGGCTTCAACTGTTCTAGATGAAATCTTATATATATACTGTAATGCGCTTGAAAATTCATATTGCGCGATTTAGGTTCTCGTGTATTTGTACTCAAATTTAGCGTTTGTTAGCTGGTAATACTGCTATAATATCATAAGATGACGTCAAACAATTATCCGGCATTGATATGCTTTAGATGTTGACCCCGTGATGACATTATAAATTATATTGTCAGGCCTCACTTTGTGATCATCAAATTTTTTTCTCTGTTGTCCAGTTTCCTGAGTATTTATTAAATTTATATTAATTTAGTCATTCAACATTACTATAACATTTGACATAGCCTCAAATCACCCCATGATGAGTATTTTTTTATCTTTTCAACAATAAGATCTATTTCTTACCTTACGAGTGTTTTGAACTTATATGGAATTCAGTCTTAGGCATGAGCTTTTGGGACATTGCAATTACAAGAATCAGTCTGATTCAGAATAAAACTATTCGATGTTTCTACAATTCTCACTTCATTACCAGATGCAAATGGCGTAATAACATTTAGCTTTTTAATTATGAAATTTAATGATGTATTTGATAAATTTATTATATTTACTAAAAGACTGATGATGTTGACATTGAAATCGGATTGCAAGCAAACGGTTTTGTGATTTATCATCGTGTAAATAATTATGCATTCTAATGCCATTCAGCAAATTGGCATTTGTATCGTTTGTGATGTATGATTTTGTTTACTTCAATTCGCTTCTTACTTCACAATTCATATTCACATATTTATTTCATAAGTTAGTTACATTTGACACAGGAGATCCCGTACCAATAAACCTGCGTAAGTGTAAAATATTCAAAGAAGAATGTGAGTTCTTGCGTACGGCCCATGAGAGACTCACTGCCGCGTCGTCGCCTTCAGCGACATGTTCAGGGAAGCCTATAATTTCGGAAATAACTTTGATTATGCACATCACTCCAATAATGATTCCTCTGAGTACCATTTCATCTGTTTTAAAATAAATCTAACACATGTTACCAAAATACAATTGAGCACTGAACCCGCAATATATCTCTAGATCAAACACCATAAACAATGTTGCATCGGCCGCTCATTACCCTGGCGTAAATAAGTATGAGTGGGCCATAATACAAGCAATTAGCTCAGTGCACCAAGAGAATATATCTCCCGTGAAGTGATAGTTTCATATGTTTTATGGGCACTGGACACGCGAACTAGTCGTAAACTGGCGTCTGGCTATGTTGATGAATTAATTGCTAACGATGGGGAATTTGTGGACTTGTAAGAATTAACTGCTGATGGCAGATAGATTGCTAACGCCATTGGATGTTTCGAATCAGTCAAAAGAGGGTTACCATGTTTTACGTAAACACCTTCAATCGAAGAAATTACAGTGTGTATTACACAATATGTTGAGTTTTTGCTCAGAGTTGATGTATACTTGTGTTCTAGATCGCGCTATCAAGATTCTCCGCGGTATTGATAAATACCAGGTCTCATTGCTTAATATAAAACTTTTTTTCCATTCTTTGGTAATCGGTGTGTTCAGAATGGTTCAAGAAAATATATGTAAATTAAAATTTAATGTTGCTTTAGTTTCTGATTTTAATGTAAGTAGCACTTTGTTATGATCTATAATTTGGTACTTATGGGTACCTTCTCAGTGATAAGTCTTTTAAAAAATATTTTGGAGACTTTTAAAACTGTGCTGCTCATAGAGGGAGTATTATAGGCCTTTACTTACAAAATTATATGCACCTGTTACGATAAATACGGATTGATAGCAGTGTGAATAATTACACAGTTTAAGATACTATATTTACTAAAAATCCTTACATAAAGATCCTTGGTATTTTACTAATGATATCATTTTTATCTTATATACGAAGACGTTGCTAATTAATTGTTGTTTGTTAATAACTGACGTTTGACTAATGGCTCTGATTTAATGGATATTTTTATGTTGCAACAATATAATTCCAAGCAAAAAATACCTACAAGGTCTCAATTCTGTAATTTTTTCTTCCTTCAGCAAATACTCAAACTGCTTTGCCACGAGGTCAAGCAGAGCATTATTATTTTTACATGTGACATTTGTTTGAGTTTCAATGACATTGTAGTTGATAGCCAAGAAAACAATATAATTTATACATTAAGGTACAGGTGCCCCTACCATGACCTGAATGACAGATGTATTAGACGTGTATAAGTCTGTCACTGTCATAGTGGAACTATGCTAATAAGAGCTTATGGTAAGTCCCCAGGTAGTGTCGGTGAATGAAGGAAGAACTATCATGACTAGATTATTTTCCTGAAAGGTCAAATTTGGAAAATTCGTAACCGAAGGAAGTGTGTGAAGAGATGCATGAATGTGGATGAAGCGAAAGTATGTGAGGATCGTAGCACGTGGCGAACGGTGGTCTCTGCCTACCCCTATGGGATACAGGCGTGAGCATATGTATGTATGTAGGTAGGTACAATATTTTGAAACTGTAAGTACTACTTGTTGATTTTTCTTTACCCATTTTTCCCAGTATACTCGTATCTATATCTATACAGATAAATACAATTGAAGTGTCTGTTTGTAATTCCAAAATAACAGCTTTTCACTAAATGCATATGAAAGTATACACGCTACTAACACAAAAAAACCAAGCTTTAAAAAAATTCTCTGTCTGTCTGTCTATTTGTTCCGGGTAATCTCTGAAACGGCTGGACCGATTCTAACGGGACTTTCATTGGCAGGTAGCTGATGTTTCGAGGAGTAACTTATGCTATTTTATTTATTAAAAATATTAGGGTTCCGCGACAATTAGGATGAAACTAAATCTACCCGCGGTTTCACAGGTAGTTATAGTATACATTCTAATTATGCCGATAATTTCAATATAATCTGACAAATTCAAAGCAACTTGTTATACCATTGTCCGAATTGAATAACTAGCAAAAGCTGTAGAATAAACCCTCTTTTCACACCCCTATCTATATAAGCCAACAGCTTCGAATATTTAACGTGCTTTTTTCAATACCATCCAATATTGAAATCCACACAGACTGATATTTCATAGGAAGCGATTCGTATGACATGCGACAATAAACGAATATCACCGTTATTGTGAATACCGATCCTGTTATAAATTATCATCGAGCTTCACGTTATGTGGCTTAGGGTTAGCACACATTTGCAATGAAGGAATTAAATCTATACAATTGAAAATCAATCAGTACGTAAGCGCATCACTATTTGACCCTTTACCCTGTGGCCCAATCGTCCGGGCCTTAATGGAAAAGAAAAATAACTAATTAAAGCCACAGTGTAAATGTGTCTTACTTTTCAGGACACAACGTACAACACCCTATTTGTTGTGTGTGTAAATTACTAGGACAAAGTTTCTAGTAAATGAAAATCGATTAAGAATCTCCAAATAAAAAAGTGTGACAGAGCCCGTGAAATACTGGTTTGTGTAGAAGTCAAGAAAACAATGTGAAATTTGCCACAATCCTAGTACTTGTATAAGAAGTAAATTTAAAATATTTTAATTTTGATGATTGTTAATTAACATACAAGCAAGGGGTAGGCAGAGGTTTTATAATAACAACACCCACTTTTCACCGAAGATGCCAACGTGACAGATAATGAGTCTATCGCCGTCTGAGGCACTATACATACGTCTTTGAATTATCTCTCAGACATATGCAGGTTTCCTCACGATGTTTTCCTTCACTGTAAAGCACGTGGTGAGAAATTACAGCGCATATGCTTTTAGAAAAACTGATTAGTATAGGCCCACCTGTGATTCGATCATGCGTCACTTGCGTAGCAGGCGACTGCTTAAACCCCAAGGCCACCACGGCTGTTATACTATTAATATACCCCACCTATCTGTATTTAAATATATTTTTATTGCACAATTTTAGAACGACATGCTCGTGCATTGCATATTTGATGCCGACCCGTACTCAGTCATAAAATTAATATTCATAAACAAAAAAACTTCGCTCGCAACTGTATTTCAAAAACACATTTAACATGTACAGTCACGCGTATATCTCACAGTACAGATGAATAACGAGCCAGCTGCCAATTACACTAAAAAATGTCCATGACGCCAATTAAAATGATTTACATATCAATAAATCGTGCAGATACGCCCGGAATGGTCTTTATGACGCGCTCTGGCGTCGCGTTACCGATGTATTGATGCTTCGTAACTTATCGAGTAGAAATAATCGAGTTCTAATCGATTATTTAAATCTTTCTGTTTTTTTTTTATTTATTTACAGCTGGCTGTCAAATGTATTTATTTGGTTAAAAAAAAATACAATTTCTTAATATACGTTTTCAGTGAGATTACGTATTGCATAGCTGATTCAATGTTTATTTCATACAAATAATATGACTCGGTTATGCGACACCAATTTATTGGCAATATTTTCATTCAATCTTTTAAATGGCATGAAAAAAATGGTACTAATAAATAAAATACAAGTTTGTAATTCAAAATTAATAGCTTTTCACTAAATGCATAATTATGAAAGTATATAGGGAACTGACAACTTTAGCTGTTTGTCTGTCTGTTCCAGCTTTTCTCCCATACAGCTGCCAATAAAATGAAGTCTATGCGGGACACAGTATATCATAATAAATCATGTATTTAATCCCAACACTATTCACATGACGAGTACAAACGCCAGCAAAATGTTGCCAACACAATGCTAATAAAGCATTAATTCACTAAACATCGTGTGACAACTCAAATTTAAGCTAATGAGTGTCATTGTTGTCAAACTGTCGCATGTCAAAATGCAATAAAAATATTGCATCCCTACCCTAACATTGTATATCTCATAGTTTTACACGCTATTTCCAACTTTACAGCCTAACTGTTAAAGTTCGTTATTCAATGTTGTTCTTTTGTAGTTATGACGTTTCACGGTAGATAATAAAATAAAATTGTATAATTAAAGTCAATGTATATATATCATCGTGATGGCTCGTAGTCTGTACGTAATTAAGGAGATTATTGCTATTGCCATCATCGTTGACAAATGACAGATGGAGAACTTAACCTCTATTGTCATATTTCAAATGTCATTGTGACACTAATGACGGCTTTATTGTTTGCCTCCCGAGTCATTTGTGCATATTTGATAATCACTCAATCAATTTACAAATATGGGTGCTATTACGTAACATAAAATGTTTTCAAATAAAAATAATATATAATTTGATTGATAATTAAAAGTAAAATTTGTAATATTTAATACGTAAATGTTTTAGCATCTCAGGGTTATTGGATGATTCGCACGAATCTAACTGGGACGTAATGTGCCAATTGCCGCTCGATAACTTGAATGTTCCTAGCACTTGGATTCCGTAATGTATGTGGTTTCGTACCATTACCTTTTAAAAACAGCAAAAATCAGGCACGTTTTTGTATGGGAGCCACCTTTAGTTTTATTTTAAACTGAATATATCATCATCTCCCTGGCCTTATCCCATACAATGTTGGGGTCGGCACTTGATTCAACCCGATGTGGCGGATCACCTGATTTTTATACGAAGCGACTGCCGTCTGACCTTCGCAACCCCATTTAGGAGGAAAATCTGTGATCTGGGTTAAACCAGTTGTCAGATTATTTTTAGGCCTCCGACTGACCTGTAACGATTGCCAAAGATGTTAAATTGGCAACCGGGACCGACGGCTTAACGTGCTCTCCGAGGCACGGAGGGAACTCGGGCGGTCACCCATCCAACTACTGGCTAGGCGTATGGTTGCTTAACTTCGCTGATCGAATGATATGCGCAATAGCAACTGAACAAACTGAATATATATTACTAAGTATTATGTTAATATTTCAAGCTACATGATTGAAAAATCTCTGGGGCCCAACCATGAGCTCCTATTGCAATGATAATTCAGTTGTGCGACAGTGACAGATGTATACACGTCACATACATCTGTCTCATAAATGAGTGAAACTATCATGGCAATAAGAGCTCATGGTAAGGCCCCTGTTGTTGTAATCAGTATCGAACAAAAAAGAGTCCCGTGTAAGCCTTTGGAACTGGAACACTAAAAATTATATGTTTTTAAATGGTCCTTCTTAATATAAAAAAAATATAAGACCACAAGTTTATTTAAGGTAGTAACACAGCACGTTTATCACAAATCAACTTGTTGATCGAAAGTGCGTGCGAAACGCAAGTAAGCAATTAATCCCCCGTCGCAACATGTTTACACTGACCACCGACATAGTGCTGTACGCGTGTCGATAAATGTATCGAAGGATGAACCTAAATCATATGTATAGTGACTGAGAGTGCGATAGACTCACCATCTGTCACGTTGGCACTTAATCATATTCGGTGAAATGTGAGTGTCGTTACAACAACACCTCTTTGGAGAATACAGGCGTGAGCACATAGGTGCTAAATGAGCTGTTGAAGAGAAATAGTAATAAACAAAGGTTCTACAAACGCGTAAGAACTGGTAATTGAGCACGCTCGGCTCGTAACTATTTTATAACCCCGGGTTGGACGCAATCATTATATTCGGAGTTTGCGTAGCTTCTTGACAACCAACAACTTTACTGACTGACAGATTGAAGTTTTTTTTATTAAATTTATTCTTAAAAGCGCCGAAGATTTGCAATTTCTGTATTTTATATACTTTTCAAAGCATAATATCATTATGGAAATCGAAGCTTTTGTCCTTATTATACTAACGTTAAAGATAACATACTAATCGACAAAACATTAAATAGAATTTGTCACATCACTACGCGCGATATGTGTAACGTTTGACGTTTTTATGTCGTCGTATATTTAGTTTGTGAATTACAGTGGCCTTCGGGCTAATTGATCACATACACATATTTACACATGACGTCCATGTGAGTGTCGTTACTGTCGTGTGTCAATAATTTACAGTATTTAAAGTAAGAGAAGAACATTGCACCTATATCTATACAGATAAATAAAATAGAAGTGTCTGTTTGTAATTCCAAAATTATAGCTTTTCTCTAAATTCATATGAAAGTATACACGCTACTGACACTAAAAAACCAAGTTTTAAAATTTTTCTCCGTCTGTCTGTCTGTTTGTTCCTGGTAATGTCTGAAACGGCTTGACCGATTTTAACGAGACTTTCACTGGCACGTAGCTGATGTTTCAAGGAGTAACTTAGGCTACTTTTATTTATTAAAAATATCAGGATTCCACGATATGAAGCATGAAACTAAATCTACGCGGGTGAAACCGCGGGGCACAGCTAGTTATATAAAATACTATTATCATGTCGCGTTGTTTGATACCACACTCCTCTGAAACGGCTAGACCGATTCGTATGATATTTTGTATGCATGTAAAGTTTGTTTTAAAGGTAAAACCAGTAAAAGATAAAAAATAAAGAAAAAGAGTAAGACATTTAAGATTCTACAGTGCCCTACCGTCATGGTCATCTCAAGCTACGCATTTAGATATAAGTAGAACTACTAGACTTTTATTTATGTAAATTTTTATCGACATTTGTGCATTTAAACTGTGTCCATGGGCTTACAATTCTTAAGTGATTTTTTTTTGTATATTTCATATTTTAAAATAGTAATTACTGAGTTTCCTGCCAGGTTCTTCTCAGTAAGAGCAACCTTCCGAACCTGGCGGTAGAATATAATCCTGAATAATTATGTAATTGTGACAATTTTAAAGTACTTTGTAAAAAGTCTAATCGAATAAAGATGTTTTTGACTTTGACTTTGACTTATTTTAAATGTTTTAAATGTTTTTATTGTAATTATCATTGTTTACTGTGTAATGAAATGTACATGATGCCAGCTGAGTTTCTTTGCCGGTTCTTCTCAGAAGGCTAGTTTCCGAACCGGTGGTAAATTCCTCGACATTCATAAGTGCCTTACCAGGGCCTAAACTGAATAAATAATTTTCATTTTCATTTTCACTTTACCTCTCTTAAACTTTTTGTGTCTACCCTTAAAGTGGGTTTTATATATAGTTGAGATTTAATCTAAAAACTCATTATTTAAATTAATTATCAGAGCTATTTACTTTAAGTAAAATCATCGGATATAAAATTGCTTTTCACCTCCCTGTATTAGTACATTTGTAACGATGCTATCTGCTTCCTGCGCCGGACAGACATACACATTGTATGTTAATGTTTATGTAGATAGTGATCGGTGCCAGATCCATGCTATCTAGATGTCCACTGTGATTTAGTATCGTAATGTTGCCAGCAAGTTTGACACGAACGTACGGCTTTCAACAGTTTAGTATGTTTAGTGCAACGATTCTCTGTGGGAATTGTTCAGCGCCATCTAGCCATCGACTCAAAGAATATTATGTGTTTTGAAGGGTTTCTTGCACAAAGGGCAAGTCTCAACTGTTTGTCCGACTTTGAAATAAGAGGTAAGTCTCTGGCTAAATTGATGCGTTACAGTTAGAACTCTTACCTCAGTTACCCTCATATTTTGTTTCTAGTACTTATTTGACAAGTGATAAACTGTGTACGGAACAAATTTTTTCGTTCTTTATCTGTATGCATAACGTATTTATATTTTAAATATCATTGTTATACTTAGCTAGGTATATTTATGATCTTCCGCCTTGTTCTTCACTTGGGGTGAGATTGGAGCAAAGATTATTTATTTTTATTTATTTATTTAACCTTATAGAACGGCTTGAAGCCACTTAAACTAAAGGGAAAAACTACACTTTCATGCAGTCTCCTCACAAAACTCCAAACATACAGACAAAATATTCTCCCATTCATCCGCAAACAAATCACATTCAGGATGATTATCCAGGAAAGTGTTGAATGCGGAGAGAGAGTGCGGGACCGGCGAGCGGGCCCGAGCGACTGTGCGGCTCGCGGGCACACAGAATAACTTGGTGCTTTCTGCCGCGCAACTAATTATTTAGAAACAAATTAAATACCACTTTAAATGGATTAAACACCAGCTATTTAATGTAATGTTTCGTAACATCCGAACTTCAAAATATCTATATCTATATCTATACATCTATACAGAAAAATAAAATTGAAGTGTCTGTTTGTAATTCCAAAATAACAGCTTTTCATTAAATGCATATGAAAGAGTACACGCTACTGACACCGAAAATCCAAGTATTAAAATTTTTCTCTGTCTGTCTGTCCGTCTGTCTGTCTGTCTGTCTGTTTGTTCCGGGTAATCTCTGAAACGGTTGGACCGATTTTAACGGGACTTTCACTGGCAGGTAGCTGATGTTTCAAGGAGTAACTAAGGCTACTTTTTTTTTTTTAATATTTGGGTTCCGTGACATGAAGCATGAAACTAAATCTACGCGAGTGAAACCGTGGGGCACAGCTAGTATAAGATATTTCTGAGTTGATGACCCTCGAAATTTAATCCTTGATATTATACTTTTCGTCTAAACTACCTGCATGTGTCGCTCTACTTTTTACACATCGTCAAAGTTGAAAGTCAAGGTATATACTAACTTAATTATTAACATACGTGTATTAATTTGGTAACTATAAAACTAATTATCAAATTATACGAAACATAAAATTAATTTGTAGGTTAATGAGAAAACAACTCAATAACTAAAATCCACTAAAAATCAAATGTCATCCGAACCCAACACTAAAAGCGTCGATAAATTATTGAATCATTAATTATTCAAGAGCTGACATAAAAAGTTAACCCATCATAAATTAATTTTGTAATAAATTTATTGACGTGCGTTTAAAATATGTTTGGTATTAATTAGCCGTCGACGTCATTGAAAGATTTATTTAAGCGTTATGCTGATTATTTTATTGCAGGTTTGATTTTTCTTAAATCTTTTATGTTATTGGCTTCTTCGTCGTCATTTTGAGGAGCTCGTGGCACAGTTGCTATTGCGCATATCACTCTATCAGCGAAGTTAAGCAGTTAAGCCCTAGCCAGTAATTGGATGGGTGACCGCCCGAGTTCCCTCCGTGCCTCGGAGAGCACGTTAAGCCGTCGGGCCCGGTTGCCAATTTATCATCTTTGGCAATCGTTACAGGTCAGTCGGAGGCCTAAAATAATCTGTCAACTGTTTAACCCAGATCACAGATTTTCCTCGTTAAAGGGGTTGCGAAGGTCAGATGGCAGTCGCTTCGTATAAAAATCAAGTGATCAGCCACATCGGGTTGAATCAAGTGCCGACCCCAACAATGTATGGGATAAGGTCAGGGAGATGATGGCTTCTTCGTAATTTTATTTCGGATTCGAAAAATGCTATACATAAAAATACAATAAATAAACAAATTATAAATATTATGTCACCTAATATGCAATAAGAGGTCCGCCTTTTTAGAAACTTCTTAAGAAATATGTAAGTTATACCTGGCTATACTTGAAATATATTAAAACCTACACAAATCTATATTTACGAGCATCGACAATAATCTAAATACATATTATACAATTAAAAGACATTAGTATGTTAATAATTGTTCTGCTGTTAATATTAACGACTGCATAAATAACAACTTTACATAAAAAATCGATAAACGATTTAGTTAGGCAATTATTTTCAACGAATCGAATATAACAACAATATATTTGTAGAAAAATAATAAAAAAATGCGTTATACCATTTTGCACAACAAACAACTACGTAATCGCACAGTAATTAAAAATTTTTTTTTTTTTGGGGTAACTCAAATATTAGCATTGACAAAAGTGATGATATCTACCTATATAAAAAATGAAGAAAAAACTAAGTAACGACCATAACAATATAATACGTTCTCACAACATAAATAATTGGTCAAAATATGTAAATCTAAATGGTTTTATTCAAATTTAATGTTTACTTCATACATATTTAAAGTTTACTGGCGATTCCAAAGAATTCATCAGTATGCTAAACTAATTAGGCATTATCTCATAATTTATATACATAATATTAGCATACATATAATATAAGCTTGGACCACGAGACCTTGTGATGAGAGACGAACAAACACATACCCTATAAAACTTTATTTGATTGCGGTAATTTAGAATTATGTTCGAAATAAAATTTACATTTTAGGCGTAGATATTTTGGAGTCTTTATTCAATTATAACTAAGGTTTATTTTTAAATTGAATCAAAAGGTATTTGACACTATGTGCCATAGTAGACTATACGTTCATAATTTCACTCAAGATAAGGAAATAAAATAATAATTGTACATTGTAAATTTAATGACTTCGAGAAAATAAAAAAACGCGATTAATTTTCTTTTACTGGGATTGGCTCTGGTAACGAACAGATTTTCCTTCAAAAGGAGTTGTAATGCTACGAATATGTCTCAGTAATGGTTGCGACCAAGTGTTCAAGTTACATGGAGTAACTTATTAATACCTACTTTAAATTTTATACTTTTGTAGTTTTGGATATAATTTAATTGTACAAGACATCTGCCCAGATTTCATGGCCGTTCTTCTAAAAATGCTTCCTTGTCGTTCTAAACTACCTTAATATCAGGGCCTTAACTGAATAAATAATTCTCATTTCACTGAATGAAATGAAACCTTAAATACGAATGCAATTAATCTACAAAATGAGCACTTTTGTGAAAACGTAACAAGCCGACGGGATGAGGTAATTATCAGCTTAATTTGGACACAGTTTAGTGGCTCTGAGTGTATGCAGCGGTCAACGTTTATTTGCGAGGGAATTATGAATATTTGCTGGTATCATTTTCATGTTGGAGCAAGTTTGGAGAGTATAATATTTTTTAATACAACAAAAGAAAGCGAGGTTTGTTGTTGGTATTTTCATTATTACCTTTATCTTGGTATCTTATTTCATATCGTAGTCAAGCAAAACCGTGACAACTCAAAATTCAACAAAAATATTTTTTTAGATTTTTGGTATGTATTTGAATCTATTGTATACTTTAATTGTTTAAAATTGGTAACGGTAAACGATCGTGACAATTTACTTACATAAACATTTGTTAAAAAAATCTACATGAAAAATTTAGCTCAAAAATAATTCTTTAAGTCTCAAAACCCCTTTTGGCATGTAGTCACGCAATGCTCTTCTCTAAATGAAGTTAGCAACACGAGGTCTCGCTCTCTCATGCCTCGGAGCCACGAGCACCAGTTGCTCGGTTCACCTCGATATGTCATTGGTAAAACACGGCAGATATTTATTGATTCCGCGTCGTGGATTGTAAATGTCAATTAGCGCAACTGATGTGTGTATTTATTTATTGTGCCCTGCGATTTATCTGTAAGGCTTTGTACACAATAGTGTGGTTAGGTTGATTATGTTTCTCAATTAGGAAAATTATAAAATATTTATTTTTCCTAATTTATCTATTGTTCTTAATGTAAATAAACCGTCAAATCCTATGAGCGCTTTCACATTGAACGATGACGGTAACGACACGATATCGTCGGAGTGGTGGTTTGATACAATTACTACTAAACACTTTCATACTGTGTCGTCGTAGGCAACGATATCGGTGCCAACAAATCAGCACGGAATCGGCGGACGATATCGTGGCAGTGGGAAAGTAAAAGTAAGCAAAAATATTACTCAATGTACTAAAATTTTGTGATTTTCAATGACATCACTATAGTAGCTTAATGATTTATAATTTAATGATCACTTAAATAAACAGAAAACGTTGTTGCAAATGCCACTAAGAACAAGCATTTCATTGAGATATTATCCGTTGAGTCACATAGGCTTGAATTGACACCATGATTATAAAATTACACTACTTATCGCAGTTACATTAAATTAAAAAATTGCATTATTTGTACCTAAGTACACGAAACCACCATATATTGTTATAGTTTATTCTATAAGTTAGCAAGTTCGATTGGA
This sequence comes from Watsonalla cultraria, assembly GCA_964035505.1. Taxonomy (NCBI): domain Eukaryota; kingdom Metazoa; phylum Arthropoda; class Insecta; order Lepidoptera; family Drepanidae; genus Watsonalla; species Watsonalla cultraria. Next base: position 11,562,150 of record OZ037719.1, read on the forward strand.
CAAAGTCGATCAAGAATCGCTTAGATTTATTATGCACCTTTACCGCGTGGGTAGAGGATACTTTATTAATGGACAGCTACTTGTTATTTCCACTTGTCGATTGATATTTGATTGATATTCATGCATTGATTGCAATACTGATTGCCCAATATTTCCCTATCGTGTTCGACACTGTTTAAATTTGTTTCAAGGTGCGTGTTAAAAAGTTGAATTACTTGTTTGATTTCATTAAATAATTCGTTGTTTTAATCGTTTACATTATACAAAAAATATTTATTTGAGAGTATACGTTCTCTTTAAGAATATTGGACTTTAGACCCCATGAATGCCGTGTAATATTTTGAAACAATATAACAAGCGAAGAAGGAGGAGACCAAGGATTAGTTACGTACAACAGCTGAAGGAATAGTCAGCGTCATGTCGTACAAGGAAGTCACAGTATTAGCGGACAATAGAGAGGGTTGGCCATTGCATCACCGATAAGAACATAGGTTCTTATATATTTAGGATAAGAGATAGCTCTTATATAAATGTTGATGATGACAACAAATGTCTAGTTAATATATTCGGATCGTTAGGGGGGGCAACGCAAGCTTGCAAACGCGATCGCACGCCCCCTCCCGTTAAAGCGACGAGAAGGAACACCCGTGGGTTTTAGCCGGTATGAGTCCAGCATAACCCTTCCGCTGCCCCCGCCGCGGTTGGCGTATCCATGACAGATTTCCCACGGAAAAAATGCCAAAATATTTGGAAGATTTTCCCAATATAAACTATACCTCTTTTATTATATTAGTGTCCGATTTCTTGGTTATTACAAAACAGAATAGAAGTAAACCCACATAATTTACCTAAATCAATAACTTACCAACTAAGTCAATACACCCAGCAACCCATTGCAAATATTGATCAACAAATCCATTTGGCGATTTCATTGCTCATGTGTTGGTTCTGTAAATATTTTTTTATTTGTTAATGGTGCCATGCAAAGTATATTTGGTTTTCAGAAATCCCCGTTTGCCCAAAAAATCTTAAGACACATGTTAATCTATTTTAATACTAGCTGTGCCCCGCGGTCATCCTTATTGTCGCGGAACCCTAATATTTTTGATAAATTAAAGTAATCTAAGTTACTCCTTGAAACATCAGCCACCTACCAGTGAAAGTCCCGTTAAAATCCGTCCAGCCGTTTCGGAGATTACCCGGAACAAACAGACAGACAGACAGACGGAGAAAAATTTTAAAACTTGGTTTTTTAGTGTCAGTAGCGTGTATACTTTCATATGCATTTAGTGAAAAGCTGTTATTTTGAAATTACAAACAGACACTTCAATTTTATTTATCTGTATAGATGTATAGATAAACTTATGCATAGTTAGTTATGTTTTGGTCGAAGTCAAACTACAGTCGCATGTACTACTTTAAATAGCCTATGTCCACCGTCTTGAAATTAGCGTTTTTTCTTTAATAATACATCATCTTACAAATTATTATCATAGCGTTTATTTTGCTATACTAATAGGATATCATGATATATTTATATTAATAATATATTTCTCAGTAACACAAATATTTATGTTGAAGAACTATGCTGTAACTATTTTAAAACGCATAGTATGAAACATGACACCTAATTGTTATTGTAATAAAAGTCTGCACTTTTTGCGTATTGGGTTACAGTCCTTATCAGGAGGTATTAAGCTTTCACAACCAGTCTTTCCATAATGTAAGCTAGCCTTTATAGCCAGCTTTGCTTATAGAAGCGTAAAAACAAATCGACCATACATCAGGCATAGACAAGCGTACAAAAACAACATGTTACTTGTTCACACATTCGCAACGTTACATTGAAAGAAATATGTAATTACGATGTTAATTACACTATAATAAAATGATTTATACACGTGTGTATGTCGATGAGTGGCGACTTCGCAAAAAATACTGCGCAACGCGTACGTTTTTATAAATATCTTGAGAATTTTATTGTGCGGCTTGCAGTCGTCATTGGCAGCATCGGTCACATAGTTCTTATGATTATTTATTGATAATTTACATTTTAAAGCAATTATTAAATTGCCTATAGCATTAAAATGTCTAAATCTGAAACTCAAAAAATATCACAAGAAAGCATTGAAATTAAAATTATTATAATTTTTCGACTTGTGACATTTTTACTTGGCCATCAAAGATAATATTGTCATGACAAAATTGAACGATATTCTGAGCAAATGTCAAGAACTAGATAATTTGGAGCGGATAAAATTCATAATTATATAATTCAAGTAGTAAGCCAATTACACACAGTTTTACTAAAAACGTAAGTCGATGTCGGACGAGCTATACGGTGAAGAAAAATATCGTGAAAATCTACATATACCTGAGAACAAACTCAAGAACGTACATGTAATGCCTGAGACAGCGATCGACTCACAAGACATGCTATCACCTAATCTTTGGTAAAGGTTAGGTGATGTAACACCTTTGCCGAACCCTTTCCCCCTTACTACAAAACATAGACTAAGATAGTACGTCTTGGTTTAAAGGTTTTCTATATATTTCTGTGAAATGATCGGTTTTACTCAGGTTTACATTTAAGCAATGTTTTGTTATAAGTGTTGGTAAATTCTAGTAATAATATGGCCGAAGTACCTTTTTAACTTATGATAAATCCGCCAATTCACACCAACCACACTACATGGACATATAACTTGTATTTAATGACATAGCGCGCATACAATGCAATTCATCCACTCATTGTATGCAATATGTAATTATCTATTTGATGTATTGGTACTTGGAAGCACCAGCTGTCATTGAATTGGTGACGTTCATAATATACTTATATTGTCTATGTCAGTTTATATATTAAATTAATATTCTTATTTTATTGTTAGTTTCCAATTATTAGAGTTAAATGGAGTGGGAGCAGAAAAAATAATCATTTAAGTGCTATTTGAGGCAAATGAGGCAATCCCTGGTAAGCGAGTACTAACAGCATATGAATGCTTGCAACACCAAGGGTTTGCCAAATAAAATTGATATCATGGTTCAGTCTTCCTCCCTCTATAGAGCACTGGTGACCTTGCTCACTACAGAAAAACAAAACTACTGTATTTATACATAGCCATACATATACTATCATCTTCTAAGCAGCGATAGTTTCCGGCAGAAAACATGCTCCTTTATTACAAAACATGGACTAAAATAATCCTGGATTTAAAAGTAGGTCCATCTCTTTTTGTGGTACAGGTTTAAAATAGATTGGGCTAGTCTTGGTTTAAACCATATTTTTATAAAGAATAAAAATTAATTAAAAATTTTATGCACCTAAGTGTAAAATAGATACAATATGTCAACAGCAAAATTATCTTGTATCGATCTCTGCACAAAAACTGTAACACAAAAAATTATAACAACTAGCGATTGAGAAAGGCGTGTCAAACATTTATATGGAACCATAGAAATACCTTAATTCTATACGCACCTTGTACCATTAAAGTATGTGTAATTATTGCAAAAACTATCAAAGTATGAGCTGGAAAACTATGTAATAGAAATGTGAACAAGATTATGAGACTTGTGGACGATCATACGGTATCTAACACCATTTAGGATTGCCGACCCTGTAAGAATCTCTAGGATATTAGATGATTCGCAAAAATTTAACTGTCACGAAATGTGCCAATCGACAAATATAGAAAATGTTATCCTTCTAGCGGACTCGCATAGAGGCAATTTATTGGCGAATCGACACTTCAAAAGCATGTTTGCCGTACTTAACGCCCTTTTTGAAGAACCCCATTCTATAATTTAAAACACATTATAGAACTGGTAACATACTTAAATATGATCGTATAAGCAGCACGAATTAAGAACTTCTCAGCTTTGACGTTTCATTGTACGATGTCAAAATGAACTTAAACCGGTGATGATAGACCCCCTGTAGCTTTTGTGCATCAAATATAAGAAGTAAAACATCATAGCAAGTTACCACGTTACTGTATCAAACAAACCGCACTTTCTTATAACAGCACCATAAACAGGGCACGTAATGTCAGTCTGTCGCGTCGTAAACTCGATTCCATTCGATACTAGACGTTTATCGATCGTGTCCCAGCCATTATCGATTAAATCACTCGATTTCCAAGTAATTCGATACTTGAGTGAATACATTTCAATAATTTTGGTCACGATCGTAAGTTTTGTAATAAGATAATTATCCAGTTGAGTGGCGTTGTAAAATGGAGTATGTCGATTATTCAAATGCCTTTGTGAATATTATGAGGAGGTCGAGTACCTACTGAATGAATGTTAACTAATATGCAATGTTCTCGTTAATATGCGATGCCATAGAAATACCAAGTTGTATTGTTCTGTGGTGTGCAAACAAATATTTAAATTGACTATCTTCGACCCTGACAAGCTTGATAAACTAGGTTTGAGTACATGTGACAGTTGTTTAAGGTGATCCATTTGTGATCTACACAAATATTATAAAGACGAAAGATTTTATTGTGTTTTTGTTTGTCTGCATTGAATAGGCTCCGAATCTAGATGACCGATCTTAAAAATTCTTTCAGCAATGGATAGCAACATCATCAGCGAGTAACATAGGCTATATTTTATCCCCGTAATCCATTGGGATCGGGTACTACGCGGGTGAAACCGCGTGACGTCCGCTAGTCCGAATTAAAAGTATGATTATTGTTCCTAAATAAAGTAGCATTTATTTTGATTATATTTTTAGTTATTTGCTCACTATCAAATTAAAATATAATTATTTAATTTGATTGCTACTGCCAAACAGTCCTGGTTCGATCTCTGCGTCAGGAAAAGTGTTATTGATTTTTCCATCTGTTAGTTCTGTTCCCAGTAGCAGCTCGAAGTCTGGATTAGTGCCCGGTTAAAGGCAATAGGCTCACATCCTATTACATGGGATTTAAACATAACTGGTGAAATGTGTAGGTGTAGGTACCACAAGTACCCTTCACACAGGCTTGAATTTAATTTAATTGTATCTTTCCTAAGTTGCATATTAATTATTATTAGTGAAGAAAAAAACCCTGCACTTAAAGCAGCTATTTCATTCCACAAAACCTTAATTATATGATATTTTTTAGCGCGACCTTATTCTTATTACACCAAACAAACCGGCGGTAGTAATTGGATAATTTTCGTTCAGTAAATGTTTACCGTAATTATAATGAGGCGAAAACATGTCAATTAAAAAAACACAAAATATTGCAAACAATTAATTGTATCAATGTTAATCGATTTCAGATTACAAAAAACGTTTATAATCGAAAGAAGGAACACCACTTTGTTGTCCTTATTCTTATTATCCATTCGATTATCGATATCGTAAAAACTCGATGTCGTAAGTGCCGCTTTTATATCGTCAGGACGTAATAGCCTTTAAATTATTAAACACTTTTCAGATCTATAGATATAGGTACTATCCTAGCGGCATGTATATTTAAAAAAAAATCTATAATATGTATCAAGATTTACTTAATATCATTAAAAAAGAGATTCTGATTACACAAATTGTTTTATATAATTATGGTACAAGAAATAAAATATTATTTTCTTACCGTATATATTTTCTTTAATATTTTAGGAAGGAGCTCGTGGGAGCTCAGCGAAGTTAAGCACCTAGCCGGTAGTTGGATGGGTGACCGCCCGAGTTCCCTCCGTGCCTCGGAGAGCACGTAAAGCCGTCTCGGTTGTCAATGTAACATCTTTGGCAATCGTTACAGGTCGGTCAGAGGCCTAAGAAAGTCTGACAACTGGTTTAACTCAGATTGCCGATTTTTCTCGAAAAAGGGGTTGCGAAGGTCAGATGGCAATCGCTTCATATAAAAATCAGGTGATCAGTCACATCGGGTTGAATCAAGTGCCGCCCCAAATAAATGTGATAAGGCCAGGGAGATGATACATTTTCTTTATTTTGTAAATGCGATTAAATTCCAAAAAAAACACCTTAATTTTTAATTATACAAAACTTATATTGCAAATGTTTTAAAATAAAAAAATATTGGTAGTATCTTAAATATCAACCAAATCGGAAGAATTAACGTTAAAAATTACGTAAAATTATCGTTTTCGTTCAAATATATTTGTATTTGTTATCGGAACAGATTGTAATAAATAACACATTTATAGCTCTATTCGCCACTCATTAAGGTTTTATATCGAAATTATGCATTATTAATATTGGAAAACTGTTGTTAATTTATGAACGACGGACATTGACGCGCTTTTATAAATAAGATTTCACTTTAGATATTTTATCTATACATACAGGCAGATAAGTTTGTAATACAGATGAATAAAATTAAAGTGTTCTGTTTGTAATTCCAAAATAACAGCTTTCCACTAAAAAACCAAGTTATGCAATTTTTCTCTGTCTGTCTGTCTGTTTGTTCCGGGTAATCTCTGAAACGGCTGGACGGATTTTAACGGGACTTTCACTGGTAGGTAGCTAATGTTTCAAGGAGTAACTTAGGCTACTTTTATTTATTAAAAATATTAGGGTTCCGCGACAATAAGGAAAAACTAAATCTACGCGGGTGAAACCGCCGGGCACAGCTAGTATTATATATAAATAATAATTTGCATTTATTATTTTATGAAAATATCTTTCTGTCTAGGCTACATAATTTTATTATTGTCATGTTGAATATTTAAATCTGTTTTTATAAGTTGTTATACAGCCAATGACTTGTGAGAATGTGCAATAGGTTAAGAAAATAATAATAGCATTTGTTATTTTTTTTATTAAATTGCCAATGTGTATAATTTGGGCATTATTATTTAGATAACGAGAAACTAAATGTTTCAAAATTAATGTTTATTATGGCCGCGACTTCATCCGCGTAGAATTGTTAGTTTGGGCGAACGCTAACTTTAACCTGCGATTGGTCTTAGCCTGATGATTAAGGTATAGCCTATAGCTAGCACTAAATTATTTTTCAAATCAGACCAATAGTTCCTAAGATTATAATATAAAATCTTTAGCTTTATATATTAGTATAGATTAATTCACATTGTCATTAATAATTATACATATATCAGATATTGAAATTAAAAAGCTTGAGCGAGGTGACAAAGGTATGCAACGCATATTTTTATATATATTTTAAGTAAATACAGCAGATAGACCAACGCAAATATTTTGAGGATACAGGCGACTGGGACCACTAAGAACTGGAACCGCGGTCCCAGTCGCGTGAGCCGTTAATATTTCATCCACTACTTTTCCATCTACACTATAATATAATGTTATAAAGAGGAAAGATTTGATTGTTTGCATTGAATAGACTCCGAAACTAATTGACTGATCTTGAAAATTTAATTAGCAAAGGATAGATATATCAGCGATTAACATAGGCTATATTTTTATCCCCGTACTCTCACGGGAACGTCCGCTAGTAATATACAGTGAAACTTGGTTAAGTGGGACCTGGATAAGTGAGAAACCTCTGGAACTCATGCTGAGGTCCCAACACTTTGGCACTGAATTACCTCTGTTAGTGGGACGAGGTAAACCTCTATATCTGGGATTTGTTCTTTCGATTTATCATCATAGTTACCTCTATAACTGAGACAGCGAGTAAATTTTATATGCATAAACCTCTGTTACTGAGATAACATTGTCTGTTTACTCATTTTTATTCTACCCACAAATTCCACACGTAATCTATTAATGTAACCCTCTGTAAATGAGACAGATATTTATTTATACCTGTATATTTGAGACACTGGGTAAATGGAATACCTCTATAAGTGAAACGACATTGCAGGTCCCTTGATGTCTCACTTAACCAGGTTTCACTGTATTATAAACTTATAATGGTGCAACAGTGAAAATAAAACAAAGACAATAAAACAAGTTTACTTCGCCACCTGTCATCGCAGTCAAAATAGAGCGTGTTTTATATAATAGTTACATAAACAAGATACTCGTAACGTTGTGGGGTGTCGTAGCGTGGGCTGAATGGGAAACATTTAGGGCAAGCGAACATGGACCACTCAAGAATATCTTAAAAACAAAAGAAAGTAAAAATGCTCACTCCATCCCAGAAATGTCTCCAAAGACGTGAGCAGAGGAGAAGCCCACGTTTCACCGAGGATGATTATGAAGTCCATCGCCGTCTGAGGCACTATACGAATTACTTCTGACATTTTGTAATTTTCCTCACCATCTTTTCTTTTACAGCTAAGCTCATTGTGTGAAATTTCTATGATTTAGAAAAACTCATCGGTACAGACTGCTGGGATTTGAACTTGCGTCGCTTGTGTTACATGCGATTGCTCAAACCACGGCACAATTTTAATGTCATAAATCATAAAGACAGTAAGAATTAAATCACTCAGTATTTCTTGCCATATATCAATTTGACATCGTTGGGGTAATTTTGAATTCCCATGTAAATAATATTTTATTACTTATGTTTTATATTTTACTCTTTACTGTACTCTTTTGTTTGTTCTCTCTTCTCGTGCCACCTATAAAATACAGTCGTATTTGACATGAGTGTTCTAAGATGGTTCTGCTATCACTACCAATATTAATGCCACGATTTGTAGCAACAGGTCGGCAACTCCAACAGCCGTACGTGGTCCGTATGCAGCCAGCCTTATTCACAGCGACTATTAATACTTTATTAGTTGAAAGATGTTTATTTTATTATACCTGTCTATTACCACGGGGTTATAACCTCAATCGAGAATTAACACTACTAGTTTCAAGAACACACCGCGAACGGTAGATCTGTGTTTATACACCATTTATATGGTAAATTAAATTTCTCTATAGGCTTCTTAGTTCGTAATCGCCGTCATGTATTACCTATTTTATAAGCCACAGTCGACACCTTTACAATTTGAATAATACTTATTAATAGTTATCATTTAACTTCTTATTTACAACTAGGATTATAACTGTTTCAAGACGTTTATATCCGTGCCATAGTAAACTGTTTTATTGTTATTTATTTGAACACGAAAGTTTTATTACCTAACCAATTTAGATATGAAATTGAATGGCTCAAAATTTGGATGTAATCTATACATCTATACAGATAAATAAAATTGAAATGTCTGTTTGTAATTCCAAAATAACAGCTTTTCACTAAATGCATATGAAAATATATACGATACTGACACAAAACAACAAGTTTTAACATTTTTCTATCTCTGTCTGTCTGTCTGTCCGTTTGTTCCGGGTAATCTCTGAAACGGCTGGACGGATTTTGACGGGACGGGTAGCTGATGTTTCAAGGAGTAACTTAAGCTACTTTTATTTATTAAAAATATAAGGGTTCCGCGACAATAAGGGAGAAACTAAATCTACGCGAGTGAAACCGCGGGGCACAGCTATTAATTAATATAAATAACAAAGAATCAATGGGTAGCTTTATTATTTCGGACTAAACTATTAGCTTCACTATTTCTAGCATATGAGAATAGAAAATTGAGAAACTCTAAATTTGCAATGGCAGGTCGAAACTTTCTTCTTGCTGAGTGCCTAGATAGAATTTTCTTAGAACTGCCGTCGCGAGTCGTCGCGTTGACTTAAACGCAGATTTGTATGGGATTAAAATAGTGTCATATGTGGACCGACAGATGCTGTTTCGATCCCATACAAATCTGCTTTTACGTCAACGCGATGACTTGCGACAGCGGTTATAACACTCTGTGGTGACTCGTTCGAACGTCGTCGCTAGAACCTGAGTTTTGCGCTTTTTTTTTGTATGGAGATGTAAAAGTTCCTACACTCACCGCTTGGGGCGCTTTTACGATCCCATAACAAATGAGGAAAATACGCAGGCGATATAGTCACCGTTAAATCATGTGAAAATCTTTAATTATGGGGTGCTGATATGCGAAATAGATACGTAATGACGGCATTAATATTATATTCTAGTTTTTTTATAGTGCACTCTCGCTCGCTGAAATCTTCATTAATTCAATGACCATAAATAACAAAGCCATAAAAACAAATTCAATTAAAATACATCGGTAACCCATTTACGAACATATCCGTGTCACAGTAAAACTATAAGCGTTACAAACAGTAAGGAATCTAGACAATGTTCTTTAAATAAGAACGTTTGGTCGAAGGTTGTCAATCTTATGAATTTTAAAATTTACTCTTTTATTTGCTGTATAGTTGAGGAGCTCGTGGCACAGTTGCTATTGCGCATATCATTTGATCAGCGAAGATAAGCAACCCTAACCCTAGCCAGTAATTGGATGGGTGGCCGCCCGAGTTATCTCCGTGCCTTGGAGAGCACGTCAAGCCAGTCCTGGTTGCACATTTATATTCGTTAGAGGTCAGTCGGAGGCCTAAAATAATCTGACAACTGGTTTAATCCAGATCCGAGATTTTCCTCGTAAAAGGGGTTACGAAGGTCAGAAGGCAGTGGCTTCGTATAAAAATCATGTGATCAGCCACATCGGGTTGAATCAAGTGCCGACCCCAACAAGTATGCGATAAGGCCACGGAGATAATGACTCGTTTATTTACTGCCAATTTAATGTAAATAAGTCCTTTTTAAATATTGATATACAGGGTGTCGGAGAAAAAGGAACAGTTGTCTTCTAGAAGTTGTAGGGTTTTATGAATATATCACTATGTTGAAATCGTAAAATATCTAGCGCCAACGATAACGTAGTTATAAGCTATGGCCGAAGAGCTCGCGGCGTTAAGTAATTGAATTAACGCGCGACCGCGTATACCTACATTCCGTACGCGGTCATTCAACTTTTTAAATTAAGGGGAAGGTTTATGGTTTCGAAAAATGGTTTTATGGGATTATTTCAGGATTTATTAGTGGGAGAAAAAACATAAAAACGTAGTTAGATTTCACGTGAATAACTCTACGTTACAGCTGATTTTTATGCGAAAATAAGGTCTTGATATGGTCAACTTTGAACATCAATTACTCGAAAACGAAAGAAAATATTTTTGCCATAATCATTTTAATTGTTTCCTAAAATTATACCCTATCACATATTTGAAGAGCTGTCCCGGTTTCCCCGACACCCTGTATAAATATAATAAAAATATTGATAAAACACGTGAATTACGTATACGCGATCGGCCTGGATGCTACACCTCATACTGTCATTACGCCTACCTAATCAGGGGCCTTACTTACCATGAGCTCTTATTGCCATGATAGTTTCACTCATTTATGAGACAGATGTATGTGACATGTATACATCTGTCACTGTCGCACAACTGAATTATCATTGCAATAAGAGCTCATGGTTGGGCCCCAGTGCGTCTGTCTGAGTGTGTCGTTTCGAACGATTTGTTCCTAGTTTCCTAACTGCTTGTCAAACTCATATATGCACTGTGTCCAAGTTTTACGATTGCATAAATATTAAAGTATCGATTATTGTCTCGATACGAAGCGATTCTCGATCTTTATTCATGAATGGTTATAATTATTGTTTTTAAATTCATTATTTATAGTGCGTGCCGTGCTCGGAACGAATATAAAAAGTTATGTATTTTTTATGATGCCTATTTGTTTTGCATTCTATTTTATTTGCTAATTTTATGTATCTATGTTTAGACTATATTTTATCTGCGCTCGAAGAAGCACAAGCTTTTTAAGGATTTTTTTACTAAGGAACTTTTATTTTTATTTTTACGACCTGTGATTCTTGTAGAACATCGTTTCTAATGTCAGTGCTAAATATTGTCTATTGCGAAATAAGAATCGGTGAGTTATACAAAATGCAAATGAGTACCATCTTTAGTAATACATAAAGCTGAAGAGTTTGTATGTTTGCTTGTGCTGGTAAATTCTCGACTTTCATAAGTGCCTTACCAGGGCCTAAACTGAATAAATATTTTTCATTTTCAATCTCAGGAACTTCCGGACCGATTTCAAAAATTATTTCAGCGTTAGATAACCCATTTATCAAGGAAGAGGCTAAGACCAATCGCGGGTTAAAGTTTGCGTAAAGCTCAATAATTTAAGTTAAAGTGCGTAAAGCCCAAAGTAACTACATATATATACCACGTGGATATCATCGCGGGCTAGTGAAACTATTTAGTATATACGGTACTTAAATTAAAAAAATATGTTTAAAGTCTTCTCTGTCTTCCAGTCTGTCTGTTTTAGCTAATCTCTGAAACGGCAGGACCGATTTATTTTATTTTTTTTTTGTTATTTTAGAAATAACTTATTAGCCCGCTAGTAAAAAAATATAATTTACCACGAGTGTCAGGGATGTCAACACTTGAGTTATGATTACAATGTCTGTATTGTCATTACCATCGGGCAGTCTGTAAGCTTACTTGAGTGGTATTAAATACATAAAAAATAACAGCTAACATATGGAGCAACATTCTCACAATATAATAATGACATCATAGTCATAGGTATAAGTAATGGCTCTGACAGCATATCATCAAATAAACGTGAGCTGGCACTCACAGTTCGTTATCAAATTCACGTTTCATTAAAGTCTAATAAAGGCGGTCGTATAGCAGCGCTTTAATAGCTGTGGAATAACCTTGTTAGCCCAATATCGAAGTATGATGTTCTTAATACGTATTAAGTGATTTGTTCCACTTGGTATCTAATTTTGCTGATTTCTTTCAACTGTAAATAAAATAATTATAAAAAAACAATTTTTGACAAAAGTACGGAATAATTATTCTCCAATTTATAGTATACTGGCTTCTGTCCGCCAATTCGTCCGCGTGGAATACTTACCTGTAGCCTTTCTCGGGCTATCTAACACTGAATTATTTTTTTCAAATTATAACGGTAGTTTCTGAGATTAGTGCGTTGAAGCAAACAAAATCTTCAGCTTCATATAATAATAGTAAATATTATGAAGTCAGGTTATAGGGTTTTTATAATATAAACCTATAAACGTTATTGAAGCAACGTGCTCAGGAATAGCAGTTGTATACAGTGTCTATGAAAGGTAGCAGTTGGCTGGTGGCTATTCATGTGGTGGCTAGGTGGCTATATGAATGCAGGATGTCGATAGTAATATAGTCGTATAGGCTGAAGTGTAACTATAACCAAAGAGTTTTTCATAATAAAGACGACTTTCCATTAATGAATATAAATATGATTTAAAAATAAAACATGCCAAATAATTCTTCAGCCCCAAGTGGAACTCACATTACAAATCTGTTATTTATGCCCGGTTGTTACTCAAATGATATACAACCGCTGTTAAACCTTTACAATTGAAACCGACAGTCTGACAGCTGCAAAGGAAGTGTGTCTCTATTTCAATATGTTAAGACATAATTTTGCAGTGAAGTGGCAAGCTGCACTTTTTATACAAATCCGTAGGCGCGTAATGGTAATTAATTATGTATGAAGAAATAGTCAAGAGTTGTTAATTAAAATCGTGTCTTGTATTTGACGGTTAGGTAAAGTGGTGAACTGGGTATTATGTTGATAGAAAAGTGGAAGGGAGATCTTTGTCCAGTGGGATAGAACAATAATAATAATAACGTTGAGCAATTGTGGGCAACGCGATTGAATAGTCGCCTGATCCGCAAACGATGCAAGTTAAAATCCCAGATAGTCTGTACCAATGAGTTATTCTACAAACTAAAGTGGGGGGATGTCACACCACGAGCCTTACGGTGAAGTAACTTACTTACATAAGCAGCTGCAGTAATTCAAAGATTACAAGAGAGAGAAGAAGAGACACCAGTAAGATTGTCTTTAAGCATGTTTTTTTGGGATTTTATTTAAGGTATTTTTTTATCATTTGCCTCTTAGTCACTAAATCATACTTATTAGAACCACACGGTTTATACAAACGATTCACCTGTAATTCATCTCCATAAAGAGAGAAGCACCGAGGCATGACATTACAAAAGCATTGCAAAAAAAATTAAAACCACGGTTATCATAACAAAGATTGCATCGCTCTGCAGTATTCAAATTCACAATATAATTGGATATTTTGCAACGAGCCAATTGTCTCACAAAATTATACAGGCGAGCCGTAAAACCCACATAATTATACCGGCGATAATTCTAAAATATTACGAATAAAATTCTGTGTGAATTGTTTTGACATTTTAATTGGTTTATTCTTGAACTTTTTGTTTCTATGTCAAACACCCACGCACGGGTTTTTATTAGTTTTTTTGTTTTTTTAACAGTTGCGTTCCGTTTATGTCTTTCTGCCCAATTAATAAGGCCTTTGAATTAATGATATTGTTTTGATAACTATCCATTTTATTGGTATCTGTATCGTCAATTGGGTCGAGTTTATATCGTATAGTTTGAGTGTAATATTAATAGATTTTTTTGTCTTAATAGGTAATTTTGTTAGGATGCAACACAGATTAAAAATCGCAGCAATTTAAATATTTCATATAAGCGACAATTTGCAAACTAATACTATTTGGGTAAAAATACTTTTTTTTCAGATTTTTTGACCTTTGATATCGTATTTTACATCATCCTTATTGTGAACATGAAATATTATTTGATTATTTAGTTCAATGGATGTTTCAGAGATCCCACAAGAGATCTCTTCGAAATGTGTTCCGGGAAGCGGAGGTGTAAGTACACCCACTATTCATCAAGTCGATTTAGTGCCAACGTGACAGATTGTGAGTCCGTCGCCGTCTCAGGCACTATCCATACGTCATTGAATTTCTTCTCGGGTGCAGATTTCCTTCGCCGTAAAACTCGTGGAGTGAATTCATTTTAAGAAAATCTCATTGATGAAAACCAGTGGGATATGAACAACTTATTATCATCTTAAAAACAGGGCATGAATCTTCCCAAATAGATATCTATAGTTGAGCTATTTGACAAAAAATCTAGGCTAAATAATAAATATAATAGGCACCTGTCTTATTTTTTACCTTGAAAGCTAATGGAAATGTGTTTAACTATCGCAAAAAATGTGCATGACGGCAGCTTAAGGCTAAAAGAATTTCCATACCTGATTGTTTTTACTTTTCTTGCAACATTGGATGAATAATTAACAACATTGATTAATGGCCCGATTTCTTTTTCCTTTGAATTGTTTACAAAATATTAACTATGACGTGATAATTAAGATTTATAATAATTACAATTTAATTTTAATTGGCAATACTTAATTATGTTGCAACTGAAATCACTTAAATGAAACATCTGTGCACAAGACAGAGTCGCGAGCAAAACCTAGTATTTAACATTTCCAACGTGCATGTTAAAATGAAACAAAATTAATTATCACTTAAAACAAATTGTTTAGTAACCCTGAAAGGTATAAAAACATCTACGGACTAATATGAACCTTATGTAACTAGAAATACGAATTAATTTCGCAGTTTCGAACACACATCTCCAGGGGTCCATAACTCTGTTCGCGTGTACTAGAGACGTATTATTTTTAAATTATTAACGCTGTAATGGAATAATTCCGATATGCTAATGCTTCGAGGAACGAGCACCAATCACGATACGATCATAGACTATGAAAGTCTATCGAATGCTTTGCATGTTAAAATAATGCAAATAATAATTTTACTGGTCTATTAGAGTACCACTGCAGGGCAAAATTAATTTGAATGTCTTTTCAAGTACATTCAAGTTGAACACTGTTTATTTATGCCGTGGGAAGGGTTTAATAATATGGTTATGTGATTACTCTATTTACTTATAATCATTCAAATGGCAAAGGAGATCTCTCGTTTGAATTTGAGCCAGACCAGATATGAGTTTGTAGGTTTGTAGGTTTTCAGATAATGCTTTGTTTCTGCGGTCAGTTAGGTCACCAATCATCACGTTATTACATACATATGCATACGATTATTATAAATAAGATATAGTATTTAAAGTTGGTCTAGCTCTGTCCAGTCTCAATGGAGATTAATCTCGCAAACACATAGTGACTGAAGTAAAGATTCTGGCATTGCAAGCTTCCATAAGCTTAGTGAACACTTACCATCTGACGGTATACTGTGTTGCAACCTTAGTGGTATGAATGAAAAATATGCTCTGCCCAATACATACTCTATGACCGAGGGGCCATGTATTTGCCAGTAGCTTGCAATTTGTATGACTTTGAATTCTTTGCGAACACCTTGTTAGGTTATGGTGGTATGTTAGGGTTGAAGCTTATCTTGATGACTTGTTGTCAAAGTGTCATAGCAACGTACAAACGTACAGTACATATTGGGTGTCACTAATACCATTTATAAGCATGTTTTAAGTAATGCTTGGCTTATACTTATGAAATACAAGTAGGTAATTATAAATGTGTAGAGTATATTACGGCAAGTGTTGGGTAATGCCATCAACTCTTCATATGACGCGTCATATTAGCCAGCGTCAATAGATGTATACGATGCCTATAAATACTTATTTAATTGTCACTTGAAAAAACCACCTCAATTATCTCTACATACTTAGTAGAGAAGATCAGATATTATTTGGTCTACGAAGTTAGCAACAAGTGTACGGTGCAATAGTATATAGAATAATGATCATGTGGCTAAGACCCATGATGGCCTTTGGGTTTGAGTAGTCGCCAGCTATGAAATGAAGGAAAACATCGTGAGAAACCTGCATATTACTGAGAAGTAATTCAAAAATGTATGTATAGTGCCTGAGACGGCGATGGACTCAGCATCTGTCACATTGGCACTTACTCAAATTCCGTGAAATGAGGGTGTTGTTGTTCGGGGACCCCTCTATTGGCTTTTCTACCATGGATTATGTATTCGCAACATAAAGTCAATCTATTGCTGGCAAAAATATTGCAATTATGGTGACACTACTCCTCCTCCCCGATGGAGCACTGGCGACTTCACTACACTAACATAATACTACTCTAAGGTTATTTGGTTGCGATCTTTTGTAACGTGGAGGTGCAGTGCCCCGTCGTAGACTTTCCGATATTCGAACGAAAGATCGTAATGTGTGGGACCCTCTAATACCTAAAAAGGTACTTAGAAAACCGTAAAACTATTCGAAAGTTGCGAAATTATGATTCATACCAAAGGAGTGGTTATGAGTTAATAGTTCACACGTTAATAAAAGTGACGACAATGGACAATTTATTACTGGTTGACGTATGAATTGACTCGTAAATATTTTTGATATTTAATTATCAGTAAATCCTTGAGGTTTATGGATTTGCGAAATGGACGTTATTGTTATAGCTGAATGATTGATGAGCCATTACTCACTAAATGTTGAGTTCTTAGCTATTACTTTTGAGTTTTATAATATGAAATATGATTCTTACATATTCAAATTCAAAATTACTTTATTTAATTTTTACTTTTGAAAAAATTACAGAATAAACAGGATTATAATTATGACCGTCAAGTCAAATCCAACAGTTGTGCAAATAAAAATACGATTTTGTAATATAGTATATATACAATTTTAGATTTTTGCACATGTTTACATTATACATTCTTAAAAGGATTTAAAAAAATAGGAATTCTATGAAAAATTGTAAAACTATATTTTTAAGAATAATACAATTTTGATGTCAAAAATCTCAAATTGTGTAGCTTGAAATGACCACCTGTTCATTAGTATGACGCGTATGACAGTAATTGTCCAACTAAATAATACCGAGAAAATAAGCAAACTAAAAAAAATACAATAGGCAGGTATGAAATAAAAAGCTATCGTCGAAATCAGCGATAATTGCGTTGCAATTATTTAGAATTCTTTTAAATAAATAATAAATAACAAGACGCTCGCCAAATGAACATTAATATGTAAATGAAGTGCAGTAATTTTATAACTGTAATATTCTTAGTTAACTGTCAGGTAGT
Source organism: Watsonalla cultraria (assembly GCA_964035505.1). Taxonomy (NCBI): domain Eukaryota; kingdom Metazoa; phylum Arthropoda; class Insecta; order Lepidoptera; family Drepanidae; genus Watsonalla; species Watsonalla cultraria. The sequence continues at coordinate 11,579,947 of OZ037719.1, forward strand.
CAGATGTAGGATAACAGTGATTTATACTCAAGATAATTACCCTTCCGCTAATTACGAAGATTTGCGCGATGGATAAAAATTAAATTAAGTGTGAGTTATGTAACCATCGTGAGTTTCCATTTTGCTATATTTATAACTAGTTTCCGCTCTGCGTTACAGAACATCGCCTAAGATAATCCTTGGCTTAAAAGTAGTTCCATCTCTTTGGTTTGTACGCATTTCAAAAAGGATTGACATAATCTTAGTCCAAGTTTGGTCTAGTTCTCAGGTCTAGTCCTGTTACTTTTCGCTGTACCAATTTTCTTGTCAGGAAGAACATTTCATTAATGTTTTGAATCTGAGAATCTAAAAATATTTAAGTATTTTATATCTGTTATCTGTCACCCATGGTACTAGCTTTGCTTGGGACTATTCATTGGAAATACGAATATTAATAAGGCGTCCAAAAAATAACAAATATATGTTAATCCGTAGCTACCTAAACGTTATACTAACCATACTAACCAAAATATAAATAAGCCAACGAGGTGCAGCATTTAATTTATTTTGCACAATTTGCATAATTTATAAAATTAATAAAGTAAGGATTTATATGATGAGGTGAAAGTGAATTATTTCAAAAGTCCGTGACAGTATTGCATAAAAATATAATAAAATTTATAGTTATTTTCATTTCATTTTCATTTATACTAAACAACGCGTAATAGTATCACATTACGCCTAGGCATAATAATATTTAATTTTAAAATAAAAGCGTGTATTATATTGTTATTAAGGCTTTAATTAATGTAAATTATTCTTATATTTATAGTTCCGTTAACGCCCGTAAAGTGGGCTTAATAACACGTTTTACAGCGAAAACCAAGTACAAGGCTCATTGTGATAATTACGTCTTAAACCTAGTTCACCTTATCTTAATTGGATTATAATTGGCGCGGTATTAAAATGTAAAGGTTGGTTTTAAGGTTCTGTATACTGAAATAAAATCATAGTGAGAAATTTAATTTCTTGTTGACAAAACTTTCCATACCCTTTTCATCAATTATTCCTGCAACCGTTATTATAATGTGTAAGTACACCCAAAAGAGTCTACGGAACGGTAGGTGTTTCTTATACCTATCACAGAAGACGATTAATTGCAGTTTAGGTGACAGATGTCTTAGGCACTAGACACTAAGTATAGATACGTCCTTAGTTCTTTCTCTTCGAATTTCTTCTATGCAAATAGCATTTCTTAACATTAGTGCAGTTAAAGTTAATGAGGAGCTCGTGGCACAGTTGCTATTGCGCATATCATTCGATCAGCGAAGTTAAGCAACCATACGCCTAGCCAGTAGTTGGATGGGTGACCGCCCGAGTTCCCTCCGTGCCTCGGAGAGCACGTTAAGCTGTTGGTCCCGGTTGCCAATTTAACATCTTTGGCAATCGTTACAGGTCAGTCGGAGGCCTAAAAATAATCTGACAACTGGTTTAACCCAAATCACAGATTTTCCTCCTAAACGGGGTTGCGAAGGTCAGATGGCAGTCGCTTCGTATAAAAATCAGGTGATCAGCCACATCGGGTTGAATCAAGTGCCGACCCCGACAATGTATGGGATAAGGCCAGGGAGATGATGAGTGCAGTTAAAGTTAACCAATCTTAAAGTTTTTTTTTAAATAGAGGCAAACACTTTCTTATAAACCTAAAACTCTGACGTGAATTGTCCTTGCATGAAGAACTTTAAGTGAACGAAATATATATTTTTACTAGCTGTGCCTCTCGGTTTCAACCGCGTAGATTTAGTTTCATGCTTTATGTCTCAGAACCCTAATATTTTGTATAAATAAAATTAGCCTAAGTTACTCCTTGAAACATGAGCTACCTGCCCAAGAAAGTCGCGTTAAAATCGGTCCAGCCGTTTCAGAGATTACCCGGAACAAACAGACAGACAGACAGACAAACAGACAGACAGAGAAATTTTTTAAAACTTGGTTTTTTTAGTGTCTGTAGCGTGTATACTTTCATATGTATTTAGTGAAAAACTGTAATTTTTGAATAACAAACAGACACTTCAATTTTATTTATCTGTATAGATATTTTTAGAAAAGTTTGCTCGGAAATTCAAATAGTTATATTCTGTTGCGTAAAAAATATTTTTTTTGAATTTTTTTATGCACTATCAGGGATACGGAACCCAGACGGTACTTACACGTTATATTCAAACTACGCGGCCAATTTATTTGATTTATTATCGAGTGCCCACAGGCGTTCAAAATAATTAGCAGATCAGATAAGTACTATATAATAATGTAGTTTGTTTAATAGACTTCCTTAAATCTCTAGATAAATATATTTTTATATAGATATTTACTAAATAAAAATATATTTTTTACTAGAATTTTAGATTAGTTATCCCTACTAATATTATAAATTCGAAAGTAACTCTGTCTGTCTGTTACGCTTTCCCGCTTAGGCCTCTCAACCGATTTTGATGAAAATTGGCACAGATAATCTTTAGACCCTGAGAAAGGACATAGGCTACCTTTTATTTATTCAAAATATTAGGTTTCTGTGACCATAAGGATGAAACTAAATCTACGCGGGTGAAAACGCGGGGCACAGCTAGTTGTCATATAATTATGCTCTACGAATGGTTAGTAACTCAGTTACATAAACTGTGTTTCTCTAATTTATTGAGTAAAAATACTTCTACTTATCTACGCCTCTGTGTTCTAAATGTGTACGTTAAGACGTAAAAGCTACAAATCGTATGACAACCGAAAAAATGAGGAAAAATATAGCTGATACTTCATTTGGTTAAAAGCATGTTTGTAAATACAAATGATATACAAATCATGCATATAGATTAACCTTAATAAAAAAACAATTTATATCTTTGGAATTTGGAACACATCGCAATCTATTCGATTAGAATGAGAATCGTTCGTACAGCACCCGAATTGTCAATCAACGCGAGATTTACAATTAAAATGGTGGTCGTGTCTATTCTTTCCGCGTTCTATGGCCGTCAATCGAGCGTCCAAGTTTTATTACTCGAAATTCTTCCATTATAACGCAAGTGCCGGCTATTTAATAAAGTACAATTATGAATCGTAAAACCGTTCTCGCTGTTGCATTTATGAGTGGCTGTTATCGCTCCATCTTGATTTATGTGACGTGTTCGAGATGTACGCGACGTGCACATCCGCGATGGATGCGGCAATCGGCTTCGATTGTCAACCGATGATTTATATCTTGTAAGCAGCTGTTGAATACTAATGAGTCACGATGAACGATGAGTCATGAGGTGACATTTGTAGATTGATGGTTTTTGAAGTATTTGGCACGATAAGAGACAAATTGGCGGCTATGGTGACGGACGTGTCCGCTTGCCGGTCGACTGAAAATTACTATGAATATAAACACTATTTTCCTTAATGATTCTCAAAATTGTATTTTAAATCTATCTAAAAGCATATGAAAGTATATTATACGAAAAAACTATGTCTGTCTGTTTTTCCGGCTAATCGATAAATTAATTTCTTCCTTAATTACGAAAAAATTGAGTACTGCTATCCATGAAATTAAATATTTTACAACTCCGTACAATTTTATATTTTCTCAACTAAATTCAGTTAGTAGGTAAAATTTTATGAATAATTTCAATTTGTTTTCGTGTCAGTATCTGTATGCAAATAGAGTGACATTCAAGTATCTTGTAAAATAAGGCTAATTATAAGTGCGGAGAAGCGACATTGAATTTGCATATTTATGACATGTAATAAAATCAATTTATACAAGACATAGTTCTTACATATAGAGACTTACCCAATATTTGGTTAAATTACAATGATATACATTTGTCTGTATTCCCCGGGACTAGGCAGAAGTGTTGTACTAACAACACCCACTTTTCACCGAAGATGATTAAGTACCAACGTGACAGATGGTGAGTTTATCACCGTCTCACACGTTTTTGAATTACTTTTGAGACATATGCAAGTTTTCTCAAGATGTTTTCCTTCACCGTAAAGCACGTAGTGTGAAATCACTGCACAGAAGTTATTGAGCAAGCTCATTGGTACGGGCCCCCGGGATTCGAACTTGCGTCGCTTCGAACTAGTCCTATATTAAATTATTTTCAAATAAATATGATTTGTTTATTTTCTGATGACCACAAATTAACAAGATATACCAACGAGTTTTAATGAACACAATTCTGCAGTATTTGTTCTGAATAAGTAGCGATTCCTCAAGCCCCCACGGCCACCACGGTTCCATGGGAGAAAAATATTCTATAGGTACTAAAACCACTTTTAAATGTGTAGTCGTTTAGGAAACAGTATACGCAGAAAATAACTTGGTTGTATGTCAGACTAGCTTGCACCCGTAGCTTCTTCGTCCGCGTAACTGTAATGTTCCACAAACAAACTTTCATCCTTGATTATTGATGTGTATCGTGGTAGTTATCATTTATCATCACGGTGCGTAAACGAAGTCGCGGGTTACAGTTAGCGATAGCTCAAGTAACTAAATCACGCGGACGTAGTCGCGGGCTAATTAATCGTATAAGTACACGTGAATTACCCTGTCACGTCATGACAGGCGCATCTACATATTCGTGGCTCCTGACAGAAGTGTCGGCGTGTTTCGTCGGATTCCGACAGGCCGACAGCGGCGTGTCGCGATCTTGAGATAAACCGCTACCGTCCACTTTTTGCCACCGACTACACGAGATAAGGCTGTGGCTACATTGCGCCCGCACATTCATGTACCATGTGTTTTTCAACTGAAATTTAAGACTTTTAAAATTGGCAACATTGTTTGCGTTTTTTATTGAAAATGTTCGGGTTTTATAGCAGCAAAATATCAACACTGACTTTGGCTTTTTTACGTAGGCAGTATAAATAATAACCATGATTAAGTTTTTATTTCTTTATACATAAGTATTACTAGCTTCTACTCGCGACTTTGTTAGCGTGTAATATTTACTTTAGGCTAACGCTAACGTTAACCCGCAACTGGTCATATCGTGATAATATATCCCTACTAATATTATAAATGCGAAAGTAACTCTTTATCTAACACTGAAATTATTTTTAAAACGGACCAGTATTTCCTGAGATTAGCGCGTTTAAACAAATAAACAAACTCTTCAGCTTTTTATCAGTATATATAAGATTTAATACTGCTTCACGTGCTTTTCCATCAAGAAAAATATCGGTGTAAGTAGAACATATTTTGATCGAAAAACCCAAACTCGCTAAGCACTAATATAAGTGTGAGGAAAAACAAATATAACATTCACTTCACACAAACTAACATACTTTATGTGCGACCGAAATGTGTTCGTAGTGATGGCTATAAACATCGATAAATTATGGCTTTATAGATAATAAATTACTCGATGCGAGATATCGAGCTTCACCTGATTTCTCGACTTGAAATATTGTTATTTCATACCGTTATTTCACAATAGTAACGTTATAATTTAGTATCATAAATCCATGTTGATTTCAATTAGAATTTCGATTAACATTATATAAGTTTACTATATTTAATTATGGACTAGAGTGTAGTGTTATAACATTCCATGAATAATAATTATATTTTCATCCCACCATCTCGGAAAGAGTATTTTTAATCTTCAATATCTGAGTGGAAAAGCCGTTTTTATTCTCTAGAGGATAAAGTAAATTGAATTTAGAACATCGTGTGCACTAAGTTTGTGAATTAAAAAGATAATTCTGTAATACTTACTTGTCATAATGTAGTAATTAATACCTAAACTGAAATAAAAGTGTACCTATCTTGTGATTGTAAACGTTTTTTTTTTGCATTTAGTCATTTCCTCGCTGAGGTGGAATGAAAAGTTACGTGTTGCACTCGAGTGCAAAGATATTTCACCTCGTGCTCTTTTGATTCCCTCGCTAACGCTCAGGATTCTAATTTTAGAATCCTTCGCTTGCTCGGTCATCAAAATTGAACAAGCGGTTAAAAAGCAACTTTGCACTCTTGTATAACAAATAATTATTACGTCACCTGTCGACATTATACATCTATATGGTATATAGATAAATTAAATTTAAGTGTCTGTTTGTAACTCGAAATTAATAGTTCTTTAATAAAAGCTTATACGGTTCTTACATAAATAAAAATATTTTATTTTAGTTTTTTCTGTTTATTTGTTCCACATTAGTAAAATTCGTATATTCATTATTCTCCTTAACTATGTGCCTCACTGATTTACAATGTGACTAGCGGACGTTACGCAGTTTCACCCACGTAGTTCCCGTTCTCGTGGGAGTACGGAGATAAAATATAGACTATATTAATCAGTGATAGTTTAGCATTCAAATGTTGAAAGTATTTTTAAAATCGGTGTAGTACTTTTTGAGCCATTTCTTGACAAACATACAAACCATTCCTCTTAATAATATAAGTAAGGAAATCTTTTTGAAGCATAAATAAAAAAAAACCATTTATAAATTAATGTAGCTTTATTATTATTATTATGTGTTTTATTACAATGGTGGAAATCTAATAATAAAACTGAACGCATTGAGCATACAAATAATCGTATTAGACGTAACTTAATGCTATATTCTAATGCGCAGAACTGTGATAATATCTAGTCAGTTATAAAAATGCTATAAAACAGTTTTACGTCTAGTTGTTTACTGCAGATTGTATCGGATTGTAAAATAAATTTAATTTTTAAGGATAATGAGTTGATAAATGGTTTTTTTCAGATCTTATATTGTTGAACTACTTTTTTTTATTTCTTGAAATGTATTTTTTTTTCAACAAGATTTTATTCTATTTCCATGCTTGGTGTTAAATTTATTTCTATTCCAAATTTTAAGAAAAACAGATCAGTGGTTCAATCGAAAGGGTAGACGGAGAGATATAATGTGACTTGTCCGATAAATACTATGCGATTAAATTATCTCCTGCAGATTAAACTCCGGGAGTGATTTCTGCTTAAACGGAATTGGCGAGACTAATTAAAGCCTCTAGCCAGGTCGCGAGCATCAGCTAGCAAGTCATATTTATAGAGAATTTTCAACTACCATATCTAAAATGTTATTGCATAAAATAAATTACTTTGCAAACAAAGTTTTATTTGGTAAAACCTACTAATACTACCCGTCCCGGGAATCAAACCCAGGCCCTCCTACATTTCCAACCACTACACCACCGCAGTCTGAATTATGGATTAGAATGATATAATATTATCATTATATACAACGATTGCCACTTAAAACAACATTGCAGTAAATTGTATTAATATACTACCGAGAAAATATCTCTTTCTATAAGTTTTATCAGACGATTAAATAGACGTCGGTAATAAATTCTGTTAGTTTATCATTAAGTAAAGCAGTAAACAGCGGGTACTGGTTTTGGCACGGTAACCACTTATCATAAAACTGAAGAGATGATCAAAGGGTTATGAGTTTATTACGCAATTAACTATGCACTTTTGAACTGTTGTAAGTGTAGAATACTTGCGTTATAAAACCACGTAAAACTCATATAACTTTTATAAACGGTATAATTATAGTTTTTCTTATTGAGGCGGAAGAATCTAATATATATAATTATGCTTATCAATAAAATTTACCGAATAGTTCAATTTCAATAAGACGTATGTATATAACAAAATTTTCGTTATTTATGACTGTTTAACATGAGATAAAATTTAAACTTTTAGCGTATCCTAATATTGTTTTATGCTGTCAAATCTATACAGATAAATAAAATTTAAGTGTCTGTTTTTAATTTCATAATAAAAGGTTTTCACTAAATGCATATGAAAGTGTTCACGATACTGACACCGAAAAACCAAGTTTCATAATTTTTCTCTGTCTGTCTGTGTCTTGTCTGTTTATTCCGGGTAATCTCTGAAACGGCTGGACCGATTTTAACGGGACTTTCACTAGCAGGTAGCTGATGTTTCAAGTAGTAACTTAGGCTTACTTTCATTTATTAAAAATAGTATAGTTCAGCGACAATTAGGATGAAACTAAATCTATGCGGGTGAAACCGTGGGGCACAGTTAGTAAATAAATATATTTGTATAAAAATATAGAGAAAAATTTGCCCATACCTATTTTGGTAAGTACTCATGTAAAAATTAGAGGAACATAAATAAATACTATTAGAATTTTTTGGAAAATATAAAATTTGTGTTTGAAAACCTACCTACCTATCTGTAGAACTAGACATAATATCATTCCAGTGCTGTCTGCCTGCTGTAAGTATGATGTCATGACAAGAGCTCTATTTATAAAGAGTTGTGGAGAAAAGTGTATACTACTTTGTAAAAGTCTAATGAAACAAAGGCATTTTGAATTCACAGTTTAGAATTTTGTTCGGAATTAGGTCCTGCCTGTGTGTATAAGATCATCATCTCCCTGGCCTTATCCCATGTATTTGGGGTCGGCACTTGATTCAACCCGATGTGGCTGATCACCTGATTTTTATACGAAGCGACTGCCACCTGACCTTCGCAACCCCTTTTTAGAGGAAAATCGGCAATCTGGGTTAAACCAGTTGTCAGACTTTTTCAGGCCTCTGACTGACCTGTAACGATTGCCAAAGATGTTAAATTGGCAACAAATTGTGTGTATAAGATCGACAACATATAAGTGTGCAAGAATTAGAATACACACTTCTGGGGCCCAACCGTGAGCTCTTATTGCAATGTTAATTCAGTTGTGCGACAGTGACAGATGTATACACGTCATATAAATCTGTCTCATAAATGAGTGAAACTATTATGACAATAAGAGCACACGGTAAGATCCCCTGACCCTTTTTGAAATAAAGATTTACGTAGAATTATCGTCTTCACCACCATCGTATAAAAATATATCGATGATCGAACGTTGCTTAGCTCAAACATAAAACCAGCCTTAAGGCTCAATTATACAATGTATCGTTAATTGAGCCGCCCTTATCCGCCCGATTACAATATGACAAATGTGGCGTTGTCAGCTTTTATTCTAAGATAGGCTACTTGTTGCGCCAGAAGCCTTGAGATATCGGTCATTGCTACATTGTTATCTAATGAAGATGTGTGGCTTTCAATTAATTCGTAGAAGGACTAGTATTAACGTCGTGGACTCACAAATTAAAATGCACAATGATTAGTCACTCTCCGAGTTGTGGTGGAGGAAAGTAAGAAAATGGTTAATATTTATTCAATGTGGGCCCTAGTAAGGCACTTTTGAATGTCGGAAATTTACCACCGGTTCAGAAACTAGCCTTCTGAGCAGAACCGGCAAGGAACTCAGCCAGGCATCTTGTACATTTCATGAATACAACACAATATTAAAATATTTTGTGGTAGATCTTGGTATAAAATAGGTACATCAAACTAGATGCTACTTCAAATTCTACTTTTGATATTAGGTATAATATATTCACAATAGTGCCAAATGTTATTGGAATATAAATTAAAATAACCAATAACAATGGATAGCTATTATATTTGTACCCCAAATGTTTTAATGATTGCGTATTTTGCTCACTTTGTCTAGGAAAGTAAAACTTCCTAAATTCGCCGCTTGGGGGCTTTGAAACCTATACAGTACAAGGTTACATAATACACACGTTTGAAATACTGATCCATTGCTTCTGTAGGAGATTTTTAAAAGTATCCAGTCATTGTAACACACAACCGCATTTCAATCATTTTTGTTTCAGCCTAATACATTCGCCAGTTCATGGGTAAATTAATAATTGTGTCTATTTAGTAATCAAACTAAAAAATACTAATTCAACTTACCGCATGTCTGTGAGTCTATCATACGGACGTCTTTCTCGATCAAAAAACCTTATTTATCTTTGCGATGTATAATCAATCTAAATCATTAGAATGGCTCGTTAAAGTCGCTCTAAGCATTAACGATGCGATTACGTTCTTTGACGGAGCGCAACGTAAATCATTGTGAGAAGTAATGGGCCCACAAAAAGTGCAATTAGTGTTGTGCCAGCGTCGATAGTTTAGCGGATGTCGATAGCATTCCCGCGCCACGACGCGCTTGCACACTAAACTGCAGCAAAAATGTTCAAAACTATTAATTTCATAAAAATATACCTTATAACCTCGGCAAAGGGGTCACGGTAGTGGCAGCTGTAATATTGCAACGAACGAGACGTGAGTTCGATTAAAAAATGTGATTTGTGGCTGCCACTCCGCACGTGTTTTATTTTGCGAGTTGTGTACGTGACATGCTCGTCAAGAGGTGCGGTAAAAACGTCTCAACGTTAGAACTGAGAATTGTATAATGCTTCCAGCGATTTCGCTGCTCAAATCTTGATGCAGAATAAAATTCAAAAGTTTTTATAGAAAATCGTGCATTTCGTTAAACAAAGTATAATTCAAAGACATAAACTCAACAAGTATCCATTCGGAAATGTTTAACGTTTAAAATTGCATGTTTTGTTGTCGATAATAGAAAAGTAAATGGGTTTCAAAGCAACAAAAACAAAACGATTAGCATCAAAGAGCACGCGAAACCTCTTTGGTATGTGGTTGTCAGTGCAGCGTCTAGCCATCATTCACACCTGTCTGTCAGTCGCTTTGAGCGTGGACAGGCGGAGACGGGCCGTGTGACTAGTCGCCGGCGGTTTGTATGGCGCGAGTAAATCACTTTTGAAGTAATTTATGTCTAGTGATGCACCCCGACGAGGTCAAGTGTCGATACTTTATCGTTATTGGTAATGGATATAAATTGGCTGGCAGAATAATATTACTTTTCAATGATTGATGCTCTCGTTAAATTATTATAGAGAATTCTCGGTACCGCAGCTTTGTTCTAACTTTGTATTCAGATTTATTATAAAATAAATATTTCTAGTAGGTAGCAATTTTGAAAGCGATTTAGCGCAACGAACTACTTAAACAAAATAAAACTATAAAATGCAGGCTATGATATTTTACGATAATATTATAAACTAGCGAAGGTCACGCGGGTTCACTCGCGTAGTTCCCGTTCCCGTAGGGGTACTGTGATAACATATAGCTTATACTAATCAGTGATAGTGTAGCATTCACATTGTGAAAGAATTTTTAAAATCGGTTTCGTACTTTTTGAGCAAATTTGTTACAAACATATATACAATTCTTTCAACTTTACAATATTAGCATAGAGAAGAGTGGATACTGTAAACCGAAGTACTAAGTAATATTAAAATACCCATCGACAAAAATATACATGCCTTTATACAGAAAAAAATATCGACACGAAGCAACGCATGTCAAACAACCATCCACCATTCAAATACTAGTGTGTTTTTGACAGCACTTGTGTCGACAAAGAAAAAAAAATAGAAAAAAGACGGTCAAGCCAAATCACCGGCGGCTGTTTATCACGGTGACAGTGACAGTTGACGCATAATGACAAGTCGCTCTTTGAAGTGTCAAGTCCGCGTTAATGAGCGGCCGGTCAAAGGAGTTAAAGCCAACGGTTTCCTCTTTCGAACGATTGATGGGGGGCGATTATGAACCACGTGAACGCTAAATATAAACGTAACAGAAAGGCGGCTACATATATCGGTCGCGATTCGAGAATGGCACGGAGGTTTTTTTTTCCATATAAATTTATATTTATCAAAATTATATTATTTATTTGGTGATCAAGCCGCTTTGTAGGAAAGCAGGCATGTCCTTAGCCATTGAACACCCAGTTCCCGAAAACGGATGCCAACATTTTCTGTGTTTCGGGTAAACATCAATGATAATAATTATTCTGCTGAGTATCTTGATGTGACTAAGTGGACTGTAGAAAAGCTAATATCTCCCACGAATTCTGATTTACACATTAATTACTAAAATTTGAGATTTGTTTTACAACTGGAATTAAATTGTGATGTTATTGGTGTTCAGAGAAATGAATTGCTTAATAAGGGAGATGCATAATGTATTCGGGTAACCGGCAATATTTTTTTCCGCCAACTGGTAACAAAATGGAAAAGCATTACAGAGGCTGACCTCTTGTAACTATTTTTGTGACACGAACGCTCAGCTACTTTTAAAGCAGATGACATATTGAAATGTCCTTTGTGAGACTCATCTTTGTGTTTCTCGCTTTTAATACACTAACGTATGGGACGGATAATGGTGTAATTTTGTCATTGAAAAAGCTATTGTGAGCTATAAGCACTTGTTCCTTGGCCCGGTTTTGTTGTTAGTAAGTAGTAAACTGCAGTGAGAGTGTTACGTAATTAGCTTATTTTTCTTTTTAAACTTCGAAAAGAATTGATTTGGAACCCATAATAAAAAATACAATTTATTTTTATTATCATTTTTTTATTGAATAGGTAAAAACTTAATTATAAATACAAGGATTTTTTATTAGTATTTAAAGCAATTTCAGTTTCGCGGATATAATCGTATGCCTGGATTTAAAATTTGAGACTTTTGGCTGGAGGTGGAATTTTGATTTTGGAATACTTAATCTTTTGACTAGTTGACCTCGTAATGCTAGAATGCCACAAAAATAAATTCCATGTTAAAATATAGTAGAACTTGCGAATATTTTAATATTTATTTCTAGAACAAAACAAAATGTTTGAAAAAACCCATTGACCCCACAATAGGTTGAGTCACGCGCGTGGAAGCTGCAGCGACGGTAAATCACTACAAAATTGATGGCTGGGTCTGTTCAGGACTTGCTTGATGCATTGTGTGCTCCATGCAGTTGCGGGGTTCACTACAAAGCTAAAAAGATTAATTCTTTTTTGACACAAAGGTGGAAACCGAAAATCACAAGAGCATTCAATAAACTGATAGTTTGGTTAAGTTCCTTTAGATTAACAAATTTCAAGACTTTTTTTTGTTTCAATGTATGAAGTTCGTCTTTAAACGAATAGAGATGCGACTAATATAAAAACCAAAACAAAAGAAACAGAAAAAAAATGATTGTTCACCGTACACAGCATGACGGCTTTATCTATACATCTATACAGATAAATAAAACTGAAGTGTCTGTTTGTAATTCCAAAATAACAGCTTTCACTGAATGCATATGATAGTATACACGCTACTAACACTGAAAAACCAAGTTTTAAATTTTTTCTGTCTGTCCGTCTGTCTGTCTGTTCCGGGTAATCTCTGAAACGGCTGGACCGATTTTAACGGGACTTTCACTGGATGTTTCAAGGAGTAACTTAGGCTACTTTTATTTATAAAAAGTATTAGGGTTCCGGGACATGAAGCATGAAACTAAATCAACGCGGGCACAGCTCTAAAAAATAAAGCTAGCTAAGCTACACCAAACAATTGTAGGATAAAATAATCGTTACTTCGTTAACTTATAAAGAGATCAAAGAAGCACTGCACAGGAACAAGTGGAGGGAGCTTCATCATTCGACCGATAAGAGTAGTAGCTTAACTTATAGCAAATGAACACAGAGATTTTGCGTTTGCTGTCTTGGGGTTTCATTGTCTACCAATTTTATGACGCTAACGATGAATCGTCATCATTCGGAGACAGAGTTTGGCTCAAAACGTATGTTACTTTTTCTAGGCATGCAGGAATTATATTTTAGGGCACTGGAGACACGATATCTCAACCAACCCAGATCTTATCTTGTTTGTGGCATTATTGGGTCTTTTGTGCCGCTCTTGCTACGTACCTGACTCCTCAAATACTCCCTAAACAAGCCGGCAAATCTTGCCCATGGGGAAGAGAGATTGTCCTCTGGTTTTGGATACGCCTAACCCAGATAAAACTAACTAATATATTTGATTGATTTCACTTACCGAATCAAATCGCAAGTTTATGAAACCTGAAACCATGAAGATGTAATTATCCACACGTCAAGGCATCGTTGAATTCGACATGCTTACACTATTAATAATTGCAATTAGTATTTTCACCTTTGCTCTCCGGTATTTATGTTAGCATTTCCCAAGCTAATTAACTTTTAAATAACGTCGATATTTCAATGACATGACCTATGCGGTGATCATTATTCACGTGTCATTCCGAGAGAGATAAATAATCGTGTAGTGTGACATTTGGAAACAATAGGTTTCCGTGCTTGAGCACACAAAAGATGCTAAAATGGCAACGCCTGTGGCGATTGATAGCCATCCTCGTTCATGCTAGATTCGTTTGTAACTTGTCCAAAGGTAGTGAACGTGAATACTTTAAGTCTAAAGATAATCTTGTTTGACTTCTACTCATTTATCCAATCTGGTTTTAAGACAAAAAAAACACAGTCATTGTCCCAGAAATACATCAATACATTCACACAGTACAGAGAATACAAGTAAAGTGTCTGTTTGTAAATAAACTATCAATAGAAAATAACAGCTTTTCTCTAAATGCGTAATAAAAAAGTATAAGTAGACGGTACTCATATAAAAGAACCAATTTTATATGTTTTCTTTATCTGTCTGTCTGTCTGAAACGGCTGAGTCAATTTTAACGGGAATTTCATTCGCAGATAGCTAATGTTCCAAACAGTAACTAAGGATACTTTTACTTAAAAAAAAGATTAGGGTTCGGTGGGCCACTCATGAAATTAAAACCGCGAGGCACGGCTAGTTTAAAGTATAAAAGTTTTTTAATAGTGATACGGTGATAATTATCACAGCAAGAAGAGCTAACGTTGCTGAAAAAGCAGCATTAATTAAAGAATTAAAGAATTTATTTAACTTAATTAATTCAATAACATATTGCGAAATTGAATCAAAAGTAATTTCAATCACATGTCTGTCCTTGCCAACGTAAGCGCTTATAAAACGTCTAAACAAAAATATAAAGACGAAGAATCCAACCCCACGTCGTAATTCACACTTCACCGCTTTTTAATTCCACCGTTTATTGTGCGCGATGATTTATACGAGGCCGGCTGAATATGGCGCTGGGTAATGGGCGCGACCGACCTCTGAACACGTCGACAAATAAACAACTAGCACTTTCCTGTACTGCAGGCAGATGCTGGATGCGGCAAGCTGAAGACAGAGCGCTATGACACTCATTAGGGGTGGCCTAGGTCCGGCAGTGGACCAAGATAGGTTAAGATGATGATTTTTTGTAATTATACTAAGTAATTAAATGTACATGATGCTAGCTGAGTTTCTTGCCGGTTCTTCTCAAAGGCTTTCTTTTTCTAAAAACTTAATTGCAGTAATTTCACCCCACGTGCTTTACTGTGAGGGAAAACATCGTGAGGAAATCTAAATGTATCTGAGAAGTAATTCAAAGACGTATGTATAATGCCTTAAGCGACTCACCCTCTGTCACGTTGGCACTTAATCATATTCGATGAAATGTGGGTATTGTTATTACAACACCTCTACGAACCCCTTCGGGGATCCTTCTGGGATGGCGTGAGTATTTTTTTTAATCAGTAATAACAGACGTATAACAAATGAATCTTACAAGTTTTCCGGTTTCACCATTTGAGTTAAGGAACTTAAAAAAACAACCAATTAACGATAATCCGACGTGCCATAACTCAGCCTGCCAATTAAAGTCGAATTAATGACATCATCTGACTTACGTTTATAAACAGCGGAAAAGACGTGGCAGGTGTTACTATGAATAGTCAGACGAATCGATGACACGTTCAGACACTGCTTCTCTTGTTAAAATAGGGAGCCTATCACCGTTCATTTTGGTACCGTAAAATCAAACGTCAAAGCTAAGAAGTTTTCAATACGCACTGCTTAAACGATCATAGTTGGCCCCCCGGACTTACACGATCAGCGATGTATGTATATGGGAAATCATCAATAGGAAACCTGTATGCGTCTAAGAAAGAAATTAAGCGACGAGGACCTTGTAATAGGCCAAGTTTAGAAGTAGTCAAAAGTGATCTTAAATACAAATAGGGACCTTCTGCCTTTTGGAAAAACGTTGTGTAGGTGAAAGTGATTATATCATGTATGGAATTGCAGCGTGATGATATTACTTTTGCACCAATGCTCTATATTTGTTACAGTTCTCGAGACGGTGATTAATACTTCTTCTTGTAGTGCCTCTCCAGCTATTGAAAGTTAGTCGTCAGTTCTGTAAACTTCTGTCTATCCTTCGCGAGGAGGAAGAGATCAGTAGCACTGTTGATGCCGACCCACTCGCGAATATTACGCAGCCACGACTTCCTCCTTCGGACTACTGTACTCCTATCATGAGTTTGCCAACGTTTTCCTAATCTATACTCACTAATATTTGTATAAGAAATTGTACAGCGCCTCCAAGCGGTGACGTGAAGAACTAAAATATCTCATACTAATATTGTCGGTGACGCTAGCGAGTATAGATTATGGTGCAAAACTCGTGAGAAGGACACTGGTCTCTTCCCAGTCACTTTGCCCATTATAATAAGTTGCAACAGACATACCATCAGTAATTTACACCAATCACCTGATCATCGATGAAAAGTAGAGGGTTTTAGTCTAGGACGTGCGATAAAAAATTATGTTTGGACGAAATATAAATAAAATTAGTGGCGCTTTTGATTTTAATTTCCTAATGTTTGAGGCCTATAGAGTACTATAAGTCATGGCTCATAAATTTCAATAATTACGCTACCGAATACAAAAAAGGTCATAAAATATAAAGATAATCATGTCCCCAATGTATTGTATGAGGCGATAATATGTAAAGCTTTCCCGCCCCTGAACGAATGATGTATGAGTTATGTTATAATATAAATGGTAGCTTTTATATTCCCCTATTTTGTTAAGTAGACATAAATTATTGTCTTCCTACACCCAGCAGTTGCTCCCGTGTTGGAAACAAAAGCACAAGTTCCAGAGAATATGGAGTACAAAAAGCGTAGGTATGTTTATACGTAAGTGAAAATTTCGACCTAAAGAATGCCGACCGAATGGGTATGTAGGTACCTTTCAATTATACATACATACACAAATGCTCACGCCTGTATTCCTCGAAGGGGTAGGCAGATATGTTCTACATACGTCTTTGAATTACTTCTCAGACATATGCAGGTTTCTCAATTAGGTATTATTTGTTTTAGTCCATTCATTCGACTATGAAATAATAATGTAATGTGTTTTTGATATTTGACTAACACTTTTTTATATTGACTGTACTTTACATACAATGTAAGTCGATTTAACAACATAAAAAATACCGAGAAAAAATTTAAGTATGATAAAAACATTAATATCGATTCAATAAATTCAATCAATTTGCAAGAACTAGCTTTCAATATATAAAAACAATGCTTTAAACAATGACACACACAAATATTTTTTATAACCGATTGCTCTATCAATAATTCCTTAGAATGCATGCCTACATAAAATACCCCTTATCACTTTTTATCGCATGTTCCGCTCGGTTACGTCTTGAAGCAGTAAAAGTGAATAATACTTTCATTATAATTTTCCGGCATGTAGTGGCCCTTAATAGGATATAAGAAGTTATAAATTAGTCATAAGCAGTCCTTTGTCTTTCTGTGTATTAGAGAACCGTTGTTGATTTGAAAAACCCATGAAAGAATGTAAATTAATTGCATCTAATAGAAGGTTTTTTGCGTCAGCTTCCTGGAATTTTACCACATTATTTGTTAATGTTTATACAGGGTGTGGGGGAAACCGGAACAGCTCTTAAAATGTGTGATAGGGTATTATTTTAGGAAGCAATTAAAATTATTATGACAAAAATATTTTCTTCTGTTTTCGAGTAATTGATGTTCAAAGTTGACCATATCAATACCTTATTTTCGCATAAAAATTAGCTGTAACGTAGAGTTATTCACGTGAAATCTAACTACGTTTTTATCCGCTAGTCTTAATAAAATTGCTAGCAAATATGATATAGACATTATTATAAATAGTATCATTATCAAAATTCATAATTTTATCATTTATGAATGATTATTTCATTAAATTGATTAAATTTCATGTAAATAATTCAAATACAGAACCACACATTTAACACAAATAATTGTTATCACGCCATCTGCTCACCAGTTCATTGTTTCAACAGCTCGTGACGACGTCAATGACTCTTTAAATTTATAGTTATTTCGGCTATTAAACTCTATTTATCAGCTTAATAATAACCATTTTTTACTAATTAACATCCACACTCCCTAGTTAAGGTTTAATTATGTTATTGTAGCGTTGATGGGCTGAGGGCTTTGGTCTTTGTAGATTCATCATCTTACGAAAATTGTCATAATTAGGTTACAATGTTATTATAAACTAGCTGTGCCCCGCGGTTTCACCCGCGTGGATTTAGTTTTATCCTTATTGTCGCGGAACCCTAATATTTTTAATAACTAAAAGTAGCCTAAGTTACTCCTTGAAACATCAGCTACCTGCCAGTGAAAGTCCCGTTAAAATCGGTCCAGCCGTTTCTGAGATTACCCGGAACAAACAGACAGACAGACAGACAGACAGAGAAAAATTTTAAAACTTGGTGTTTTAGTGTCAGTAGCGTGTATACTTTCATATGCATTTAGTGAAAAGCTGTTATTTTGAAATTACAAACAGACACTTCAATTTTATTTATCTGTATAGATGTATAGATAATGTGGCTTTTCCAAAAGGCTTTGAAAGGATCATTACAAAAAGATGATTACTTAGATACTTAAAGACAAATAGTGAGTGAGCAATGCGCGATAGCAAGAGGTTAATCGCGATTGTTGAAATTGTTCAAACATCTCGATGCATCGATATTTTTTCACAATCGCTCCAGTCGTTTCGGAGATAACCCGGAACAAACAGACAGATAGACAGACGGACAGACAGACAGAGAAAACATTAAAAAATTGGTATTTCTGTGTCAGTACTGTGTATACTTTCATATGCATTTAGTGAAAAACTGTTATTTTGCAGTTACAAACAGACACTTCAATTTTATTTATCTGTATATATATAGATGTATAGATGCATATACATATATAGATACAGATTTGTTGTATAGAAAAAATCGACTCTATATTTACGAAAGTGGGTTCGATTTCGCTGTTCTGTAGCTGTTTCGCTTAAACAACCCTTAAATACATGCTATTGCATCAAATAAAAAGATAATCAATAATCATATCGCCACAGCCATCCATTATAAGGGAGTTAAATAATAAAACAAACGAAATAATAATAGTATCACCAGTTATTATACGCTATAAAACTGGCAGTAACATTTATAACCGAGCCGTAAATAACTGATGTCTACTGAAACGGCCATTTGTAAATGATATATTGACGTTATAACCCACTTCTGTTATTTTATTGTTATATCCAAATGAAGACCCTGTTTTATTATACTTTGGTGATTAAAATACATTAGTTTTATTGACGAATAGTTACCTTAAAATGCTTCTGCGAGAACTCGTTAATTGTTTATTTCATTCGAATATTTAAAAAAAATCTTATGTTCTATTCCATTTAATTATAAAATAACATTAACCGAAAAAGAAAACTGAAAATAGCTCTTACCTTAATTTGATATTGACTAGCGAAAGCATCGCGGTTTCACCCGCGTAGTTCCCGTTCCCGTGGGAGTACGGGGATTAAATATAGCCTATGTTACTCGCTGATGATGAAGCTATTAATTGCTGAAAGAATTTTCAAGATCGGACAAGACAAACAAACCAAAAAGCAATCAAATCTTTCCTCTTTATAATATTATTGTTATAAGTATAGATCGGACTTCTTATATAGCAAAGCGTACTTTACTTCTAATCTTAACAAGTCGTAGTCACCAGTGGCTTTCCGACCGTCTACGTTCAACAAGCGAAAGAAAATCTCGTTGCGTCGTAAATAGTTATAAATGTGATGTACATATGGCTCACTCCCCACACAATAAGTGCGTTGCCCAATCAGCACTTGTGAAGTGTCAGCTGTCACCTGTCAAATGAGGCTTACCGGATTGAAACATTGACGGGCAGTGTTGCGAGTGTTGCGACAAGCTCATTGTTGTCACAACACTCCCCCGCTATTTGTCACTTTGTCACCTCGTCACATTTTGACACGCGCACGCTGAGTGGACAGATATTGAGTCGCGTGTCAATAAATAATTGTATTTTCGTCACTTTGATATTTACGCGACATATGTTTGGGATTTAATATGCGGCACGTTTGGTACTTGTGCTGTCAAATTATTGAGGTTTGTACCATATTCTGCGTTAAGGGAGTAGATATTTTATGAAAACACAAAAGTGTTTGCACATTGTGCAGATTCGGGTCAATCCGCTACAATTTGTTCACCGGAGGGCGCGTGAAGCGAGTATTAAGAACTTCTTAGCTTTGACGTATAATTTCACGGTACCAAAATGAAACGTCAAAGTTCAGAAGTTCTTAATACGCTCTCGTTAAACCAATGATGGTAGGCACCCTGTTATCGTTTATTGACGTCATTTATACGTGATAATGAAAGTATTACATATTTTTTTACAGATAAGTAAATTGGGACATGAAAGAAGTCTTAAAACTTAATGTATTTCTTTAAACATAACCAGATACTTATTTTCTTAAATTATGCAGTAATTAACAAAGTAAAAATTATTCAGTCAATTACAGAGGTGTCTCCAAGTACAAACGGGTATCATTACACACACTCAGACCGCATAATTTATAGGCATCACTCACAATTACCACGAAAGTCAAGGCATAATAAATTCTGAATGGTATTAATACTCACTGTCGCTCATATCCCCTAATAATATTTTAATGAGGCATAATGTCTTTATTGTTTTTTTATTCACAACCAGTCCTGCACAATGTAGCTGTATGTGATTGTCAAAGTTTTTGAATAGAGAAGAGTTTTTTTTTTTTTTTCATTTATTCTGTCACAAACAGTCAAAATTATACAGAGGTAATATTAAGGTATAGATTATACCTTATATATATAGTTTTAAATGTAAAGCAGACAAGGAGTACCCAATATTAATTGAATATATAAATATTTGAAAATTGAGGAATGAAAATTGTAGGTAATTCATCATACATTTATAGACTTATGCTTATAGACGTACATACGTGTATTCCCCGAAGGGATAGGCAAAGGTGTTGTAAATAACAACACCCGCTTTTCACACAAGATGATTAAGCCAACGTGACAGACGGGGAGTCTATCGCTATCTCAGGCACTATACATACGTCTTTGAATGACTTCTCAGACATATACAGGTTCACAATGTTTTCCTTCACCGTAAAGCTCGTTGTGTGAAATCTCTGTGATTTAGAAAAAGTCATCGGTACAGGGGGCCTCTACTCGCTTTCTCCGAAAAACGAAGCTTCGGCCGAAAGTTCGCAAAGTTCCTACCACGGTTATTATTCGCTCTAAAATTACGTCCGAACGTGGTCCGCTAGAAAATTATTTAATGTTTATATTTTCTAAACCAACTTTAATCAAATTATTAGACGAAGAAAAATTTGAGTATAATAAAAACAAAGCGATAATGAAACTACGTTTAATTTTCGTTCGTTCACGAAGTTTCGTTTTCGGAGAAAGAGAGTAGACCCCCAGACTGCTGGGAATCGAACGTCGCGTCGCTTGTGTAGAAGGTGACCCAAAGCCCACGGTCACCTCGGCTCCTGACTTAATCTTAGTAGATATATTTATTTATTTATTGTATTAGGTTTGCCAACAGTTCTGACATAAACTTAATTCTAGGGGTTCTATGCTATATCATAATTTCCCTGGCCTTTTCCCATACATTTTTGGGGTCGGCACTTGATTCAACCCGATGTGGCCGATCACCTGATTTTTATACGAAGCGACTGCCATCTGACCTTCGCAACCCCATTTAGGAGGAAAATCTGTGATCTGGGTTAAACCAGTTGTCAGATTATTTTTAGGCCTCCGACTGACCTGTAACGATTGCCAAAGATGTTAAATTGGGGTTCTATGCTATATGTAGAACCTATTACAGGCAAACACCACGTGCAATACATTATTATGCCATTCAATGACCTATAGGTCTAAAAAGGCCACTTTGGGAGAATCATAATATGATCTGAATATGATTCATCATAGAAATGATAAAATGGTCACTTAACTGCAATTCATATTTATGATTTACTAATGATTACAATAATTGTAGATGTTAGTCCCTATGTAACTTTTTATGGTTTTGCTATTTGTCACAAAAGCAATTCATATTTTGTGGACCATTTTAGGAATCTTCATAGGAAAGTGTCAAAAAGGTGAATTGCGAAATATGAATTATTCCTGAATCATATTCGGATCACATTATGATTCTCCCAAAGTGGCCGTTTTAGACCTACTACTAGGTTAATGAAAAGATGAAGTGAAAAAGATCTGTTGTCTCTCCCTTCTAACCGAGGATTAATTAAGATAAGTTCTGTCACTTAATAATTACCTGAATTGTTAGCGTTTTCTATTAGTGTTATTTATAGAGCGAATGTGAGCGGTAGTGTCAGTAGAGGGCGTCCAAAGAAGAACTACTATGACCAAATGAATAGTATTTTGCAGAAAGGTCAAATTCGGAGCATTCGTAACCGAAGAAAGTGTATGAAGAGATGCATGAATGTGGATGAAGCGAAAGAAGTATGTAAGGATCGTAGCATGTGGCAAACGGTGGTCTCTGCCTACCCCCGTGGGATACAGGCGTGAGCATGTTATTTTACAAATATTCTATTTTTTAAGTTTGAGTGCGATTTATCAAATGTTCTTGGTGTAAGTCCATACTAATATTACTAAGAGGAGAGGTTTGTATGTATGTTTGTAACGAATTGGCTCAAAAAGTCCTGGTCAGATTTTATAAATACTTTCAGCTTTTGAATGCTATTACTATATTTTATCTCCGTACTCCCACGGGGACGGGAACTACGCGGGTGAAACCGCGTGACGTCCGCTAGTAAACAATAAGTTAATTTGTCTGATTATGAGAAACATTTTTCACAATTAGAACCAAAAGTTTGACAACCAGAGTGGCAGATGATTATGACATTGGCGTGTAGTCAGTTATTACATGGCGTCAGTCGCGTGGGTGATATAATGAAGCAATGATTATTGCATATTAAAAATGCCTCGTTCGTTGCGTTTTTTGTATAAATTGATATGACTGTAATGACTTCTATATTAAAATATAATAATATAAATGAAAATAATTCGAATATAATAATAATTGTCTAGTTCGAGACTGGATGGCACTGTGTCTAAATGTGCGGATATTATTGAGTATTTTTAAATATCAGTGCTTCACTATGATATGCCGTAAAAATACTCATTATAAACTATTTGAACCAATTTTTAGTGGAATATATTTATCATAATGACATTTATTTAAATTCTAATTATATATCAGCATGTTAACACGTGGGGAGTTATGTAAGCATAACTTCCTAAAATTAAATTAAATTATGAGATCATTTTATTCTTTAATATATAATATTAATAGCTGTGCCCCGCGGTTTCACCCGCGTAGATTTAGTTTCATCGTTATTGTCGCGGAACCCTAATATTTTTAATAAAAGGTAGCCTATGTCCTTTCTCGGGGTCTAAAGATTGTCTGTGCCAAATTTCATCCAAATCGGTTGAGAGGTTTAAGCGGGAAAGCGTAACAAACAGACAGACAGAGTTACTTTCGCATTTATAATATTAGTAGGGATATTTGTTTTTTTTTAAGTATGATATTGTTCAGTTTTGCGGTTGTTGGATGAAAGAAGAACAAAATCATTACATAATTTCAGTAAACATTATGTACACTGGTATAATTGAATATCCTTTTAGAGTATTCACGGTTAGTCGGTCGTAAAACAGTAGTAGGTCGCACGAACACCAATAAAACGTATTGCCCTTAATTTCTCTCCGCGAAATAACATAATACCACAAAATAATAACGTATCAAAAGGACAGCTTCCAACATTTGTCGAGGATCGTCTCACCTCGGATCATGTCGACCTAATTCCCGTGGAAACTTTAGAGCGAGAGCTCATATTTGCGTCTGTTTCCGTAAATGTATGGGAGCGGATCTTATGTAAGTATATATTTTTTAACAATACTTAGTGAACTAGTTACAAAGTATACCTTCTATATATATGACGGTCATGTTTCAGCCCTATAATTTTATTATTAACATGATCATTTTATACATGCGATAGCATCGGAGGGTTACTCATTACAAAACATGATTATTATTTTATCATTATCGTTAATTTTAATAAAATATAGCACAAGGCTTGTCAGTGGTGTCAATGACCTGCAAAGTTAGATTCATATTCGATACATTTTTTCACCAACGATTTTCTATGTGTCAATGTGACAGATTGTAAGTCCATCGTTGCGTCAGCTATTGTTGATGTTTTCCTTCACCGTAGAGCACGTGGTTTGAAATCACTGCACATATGTTTTTATATTTAGAAAAACTCATTGGTACAGACCCCGCTGAGATTCGAACTTGAGTAGCAGGCGACTGCTCAAACCCCGTGGCCAACACGGCTCCGTAATGAATACAGAGTGCCTAGTGCGAGTTTTCTTAAAATCGCCGTCACAAGTCATCGCGTCGACGTAAACGCAGATTTGTATGGGCTCACAATAGTGTCATCTTTAGGCCGTCAGAGGCGCTGCTCCGATCCCATACAAATCTGCGTTAACTTTGACGCGGTGACTTGTGACGGCGATTTTAAGAAAACTCGCACTAGGCACTCTGTATTCATTACGGAGCCGTGTTGGCCACGGGGTTTGAGCAGTCGCCTGCTACTCAAGCGACGCAAGTTCGAATCTCAGCGGGGTCTGTACCAATGAGTTTTTCTAAATATAAAAACATATGTGCAGTGATTTCAAACCACGTGCTCTACGGTGAAGGAAAACATCAACAATAGCTGACGCAACGATGGACTTACAATCTGTCACATTGACACATAGAAAATCGTTGGTGAAAAAATGTATCGAATATGAATCTAACTTTGCAGGTCATTGACACCACTGACAAGCCTTGTGCTATATTTTATTAAAATTAACGATAATGATAAAATAATAATCATGTTTTGTAATGAGTAACCCTCCGATGCTATCGCATGTATAAAATGATCATGTTAATAATAAAATTATAGGGCTGAAACATGACCGTCATATATATAGAAGGTATACTTTGTAACTAGTTCACTAAGTATTGTTAAAAAATATATACTTACATAAGATCCGCTCCCATACATTTACGGAAACAGACGCAAATATGAGCTCTCGCTCTAAAGTTTCCACGGGAATTAGGTCGACATGATCCGAGGTGAGACGATCCTCGACAAATGTTGGAAGCTGTCCTTTTGATACGTTATTATTTTGTGGTATTATGTTATTTCGCGGAGAGAAATTAAGGGCAATACGTTTTATTGGTGTTCGTGCGACCTACTACTGTTTTACGACCGACTAACCGTGAATACTCTAAAAGGATATTCAATTATACCAGTGTACATAATGTTTACTGAAATTATGTAATGATTTTGTTCTTCTTTCATCCAACAACCGCAAAACTGAACAATATCATACTTAAAAAAAAACAAATATCCCTACTAATATTATAAATGCGAAAGTAACTCTGTCTGTCTGTTTGTTACGCTTTCCCGCTTAAACCTCTCAACCGATTTGGATGAAATTTGGCACAGACAATCTTTAGACCCCGAGAAAGGACATAGGCTACCTTTTATTAAAAATATTAGGGTTCCGCGACAATAACGATGAAACTAAATCTACGCGGGTGAAACCGCGGGGCACAGCTATTAATATTATATATTAAAGAATAAAATGATCTCATAATTTAATTTAATTTTAGGAAGTTATGCTTACATAACTCCCCACGTGTTAACATGCTGATATATAATTAGAATTTAAATAAATGTCATTATGATAAATATATTCCACTAAAAATTGGTTCAAATAGTTTATAATGAGTATTTTTACGGCATATCATAGTGAAGCACTGATATTTAAAAATACTCAATAATATCCGCACATTTAGACACAGTGCCATCCAGTCTCGAACTAGACAATTATTATTATATTCGAATTATTTTCATTTATATTATTATATTTTAATATAGAAGTCATTACAGTCATATCAATTTATACAAAAAACGCAACGAACGAGGCATTTTTAATATGCAATAATCATTGCTTCATTATATCACCCACGCGACTGACGCCATGTAATAACTGACTACACGCCAATGTCATAATCATCTGCCACTCTGGTTGTCAAACTTTTGGTTCTAATTGTGAAAAATGTTTCTCATAATCAGACAAATTAACTTATTGTTTACTAGCGGACGTCACGCGGTTTCACCCGCGTAGTTCCCGTCCCCGTGGGAGTACGGAGATAAAATATAGTAATAGCATTCAAAAGCTGAAAGTATTTATAAAATCTGACCAGGACTTTTTGAGCCAATTCGTTACAAACATACATACAAACCTCTCCTCTTAGTAATATTAGTATGGACTTACACCAAGAACATTTGATAAATCGCACTCAAACTTAAAAAATAGAATATTTGTAAAATAACATGCTCACGCCTGTATCCCACGGGGGTAGGCAGAGACCACCGTTTGCCACATGCTACGATCCTTACATACTTCTTTCGCTTCATCCACATTCATGCATCTCTTCATACACTTTCTTAGGCCGTCAGAGGCGCTGCTCCGATCCCATACAAATCTGCGTTAACTTTGACGCGGTGACTTGTGACGGCGGCAGAGAAAAACTCGCACTAGACCCTCAGATGACAGAAATTTCAACCTAGGTCGCTTGCAAGAGACTACTTAAATCTGTAGTCAGTATTTACCTACCGTTGCACTCCACAAAGCACGCAATCAACTAGGCACTGCATTGACATATTATTCTTTTGTCCAAACGTCACACAATGACAAAGCAAATACTATTTGTTATAAGCTTGTTATATTAACAAGCTTTCTGCCCGCGAGCTAAATAAACTGTACATTTTTTGTGCAAGTGACAGCTGACTCAATTTCAAATGTTTGCAATAACATTTGTCAGTTCATATTTAAATACAGTTGAATGGGTATTTAGTAGTACTTGTATGTATGTACTAGTAATATCCTACTGTCTAGGTGTTCGTTTGTATTACTCAATGATCAATATACGGAAAACATTATTGTACACTTATTCAATATATTTCTATACTTACATCCACTATGATTATGTTTTGAAGTTCAGGTAAATTTCTGTCAAATAAGTTTGTAAAAAATTATATAATTTTTGATAAAAAAAATGATGACAGTATAACTTGAATGAATTATTTGACATACTATTCCTGTATATTTATTTAACTTTATGTATATGGAGAAACACGAATCACGTGATCACCGCTGATGTCATTAACTATAATAGGAAGGGAAATTGCGGTTGAAAAAATGAAAATGAAAAATGAAAATATTTATTATTAAAGTACAGAGTTATACAATTTACAATTTAGATATTAGTAGTATACATGAGAAACGACTTACAGTATAATAAGAATTTGTATATGGTGGGTAAATACATACTAATTTCAATATACAGTGAGTTGGGTACGGGGAAAGAGTTAACTGTTACATGGAATTTCCAGGGGTTCCCAAACTAGGCTGAGCCTGTATCTTGGGAAACCAGTTAAAAAATACAAATTAAGACTTAAGACAGAGTTTAAAATAATAATAATAATAATAACCATAATAATAAAGGTGATTTCTAATCTGAAAAGTGTTATTCAGTGTGAAAGTGAAGTTTGGTTAACGTGTGGATATAGATAATTGCTTGCTGCTGAGAGGGTGTAGCAGCTTCTCGGTATCGTCATAGTCGATGTTTGATAGCATTTTTCTTATTTTAGTTTTAGCTTGTCTAAGAGAGCACTTCTTTAAGTCGCAGTGAATGGTAACCGCATTATATACGGCAGGATGAGCAATCCTTGGGAATCTTGTGGCAAAGTTCGTTCTACACCTGGGAACTGGCAAACGGAATATTCGTTTCCTAGAAGGTACTTGAGTTGCTCCTGAATTTGCTAGTTCAAGTTTATGTGTTTGCAAGCAGGCGGCGAGGATGAATAATTGTCTCACAGTTAGAACCTCAGCCTCTCTGTATAACAGGTTAGTTGGAAATCTGTATGGCAGGCTGAGCATCCTTTTAAGTATTGCTCGTTGAGCCCTTTCAAGGTTAATAAGAATAGTTTTAGACGCGTGACCCCAGATGCTAATTCCATACGTGGTTATGGACTGACATATGGCAAAATATACTTGTCTTAGTGTATCTATGTCAGCACAATTTCGGAGTTTTGTCATGATGCCGGATAGTTTGCGTACTTTGTTTGATAAATTTGTAATGTGCGAGTTAAATGTTAGCCGTTCGTCTAAATGGATTCCAAGATATTTAGTGACTATAGTACGAGAGATATTATTAATATGGCAAGGCCTGGAAAGTAAGGTGTTGATTTGCGAGTGGGAATCAAATTTTAAGTCTAATAAAGTGCGCGGATTTGAACGGGAGGTTTTATAAAAGCACATAAATTGAGTCTTATTAGTGTTCAGGGTGAGTAAATTTTGTAGTAGCCACTTTGATATAGTCCCCATTCCTTCCTCCGCAAGGGCTTGTGCTACGTCCCAATTTGCTCCGTGAAATAATAAGACGGTGTCGTCAGCGTAACAGATGATCTCGGAACATTTTAGGCTTAGGTTGAAAATGTCATCTATGAAGATGAGAAACAATGTAGGACCAAGTATGCTGCCTTGCGGGACTCCGTAGCATACTGGCAAGACGCCACTCTTAATTGTACCCACTCTAACAAATTGCTTACGGTCTGTGAGATAGCTCTTGAACCAGTCCAAGGTCAGTCCCCGTATACCCAAAAGTTCCATTTTACGCAGAAGTATAGGGATGGAGACGCTATCGAAAGCCTTGGCTAAGTCCAAAAACACTCCAATACAAGCAGCGCCTTCGTCAAGATATCTTGATATAGAGTTGCAAAGAATTGTAATTGCATCCTGAGTGGATTTGTGTTTGCGAAAACCGAATTGTCTGTCAGAGAGGAGTTGGTGTTGTTCGAGAAATGAGACAAGACGTTTGTTCACTATTTTCTCTAGTAGTTTTGATAAGACGCTCAGTAGGGAAATCGGTCTGTAGTTTCCAGGAACATCTTTAGGGCCATCTTTGTGGATGGGAGAGACAGATGCTGTTTTCCATGTTGCCGGAAAAGAGCCTGTTGACAAACTTAAATTGAAAATGTGTGTGAGAGGAGTGAGGATGTGTCTTCCTATTAGTTTAATAAATTTATTACGAAAGTTGTCTGGGCCCGGGGCACTTTCAGTTTTGAGTTGATTTATTAGTGTAAGTATTTCATGTTCATCTGTAGGAGAAAAGAACAGAGAGTTTCGAGAGCCCTTGTTAGTATTAATTTTGGATACTAAACTATCTATGGATTCGTTGGATTGCTCTAGTGCTCTTTTAGCTAAATTCTCGCCAACCATAGAGAAGAATTCGTTACAAGGGTCAAGGGGGTTTGTTATTAGATCAGTGCCATTGATTAGTTCATTTGAGTTATGTTCCTTGGATTTTATATGGCAAATTGTTTTTATGTCCGCCCACAGTTTCCTGGGGTTACTTTTGTTTGCATGTAGGCAATTTTGGTCATATTTTCGTTTTATTTTTTGTAGGAGATCATTACAAAAGTTGCGATACCTTTTATAAGTAATTTTAAGGATTGCATCATTGGGGTGTTGCTTTAAAACTTGATTTAGATGATCGCGATGACGGATACAACGAAGCAACCCAGGCGTAATCCAAGGAGAAAGCACATGTTTATTTCTTGTAGTGCGTACTGAGCGGGAATTATTTTGCAAAATTTGCGTGATCCTGTTAGTAAGAGTCAAGGTCGCGCTATCCACGTTTGTCAATTGGGTAATATCGCTCCAGTCCAAGCTCGCAATTTCCTTTACAATTGTCTCATAGTCAATTTTGGTTATTAGTCTGCTAATTTTCGGTTTTTTATGTAATGTTTGTAGTCCCATTGTAACAACTAAGTGATCTGTAGCGTCAGTGTCACAGACTGCTCCAACCACTGTTCTAGAGCATCTAATAAAGATGTGATCAATACACGAATTACCTCTTGTGGGGATGGAAATAGCAGGAGAGAGTCCGTGGGTGCTAACAAGACTAAGATATTCCGTTGGATCACGAACGTTACTGTTAGAGGGCAGTATATCTATGTTTACATCACCTGCGATGGCTAGACAAGGTTTGTTTCGATAATCGGAGAGAGTGGAGTCAAGTGAATTAAGAAAATTGTGTAGGTTTCTAATAGATGGGGACCTATATATACCAACAACTGTGATTACTTTAGGAATCTCTACGATTAAGCAGCAGGCATCTGCAAAAACGGGTTCAGTGACCAGTGGATTCCAGCTGTTTTTAACGTAAGCAACAACTCCACCATTTTGGTTTATGTTGCGAGTGGTTGAAAACGAGGTATATCCGTTTATTTGACCAATTACCGTGGAATCGCTGAGGCGACATTCGGTTAGTATCATAATATCGAATTCAATTTTTAATCGTTCTAGAATAATAGTAAACGCGTCGAAGTTTTTCTGGATACTTCTAATGTTGTATGTTAATAACTTGAAATCATAGTATTCAGTGATAATAGATGTGCAGTATTCTGGAGAAACCAGATTACATTTAATATTCAGGGAATTGTCTATTTCCGTGTCTAGGTTTATTCTTTCCATATTTGTAAAGACGAAAATAGAAAATTACCTAAAACATGGAGTATGACCGCTATTAAACAAGGAAGAAAGAAGTAGTATCCATTTTGCAATATAGAAATAAAAATATTAAAATGTTTCCAGCGTGGAGATTGAGTTCTTATAAAATAAATAACATTGGTGTTGTTATTGGTTAGTATGATAGGTAATTGAAGCGTGCATAGTTCAATTTGAATACCCATAAGATTGCGGTTTAACAAGTTTGCTGCAATTATCAATTGTGGACAGAGTTTAGTAAGGTAGGAGATAAGATGATGACAGCTATCATTCAGCCATAAATACAAGGACTTAGATTTTTCTGGGGTAATACCGTGAAAGGGTTGACAATACTGATAACACACACGATTAGTCTTAAGTGAGACTCTGTTTTCGATGAGTGGGACGAATAACTTATCGTTAGGAGGATTCCTGCAGGTTTCCTGTATCTTTCGGAGAAGGATCATTTTTCAGCTTGCTTAACGACGATTCGGAGATCACTCGCATTACGGAACTGGTTTCTGATCTGCGCATGAGAATGTTACCGTTCGAAGTCCAAACATATTTAAAGTTGAGTTCCTTGCCCACGGCTCGCGCCCTACTGAAGAGTACTCTGTTCTCTTTAGTTAGATGTTCGTTGAAAAATACCTTGCGTGGATTTCCGGGCACTTGTAACATGTCAGTGGTGATGCCCCGGCGTAGACGAGCAGCCCGTAGCAAACGGTCGCGTGGGGCTCGACGCGTCAGCGTGATTATGACAGGACGCGGCCTCTCTAGTGCCCCTGGCCCGCCACCGCGCAAACCCACACGCCGTACTTCATCCACGTCTTCTGGGGCTAGTTCAACACCAAGCTTTACTGTGATAACTGATAGTATTTGGTGTAGATTCTCATTCTTGTGTTCTGTGAGGCCCGTTATTTCGATATCCTTCAGGAATTGTTGTTGTTTTTGGTAGGCCAGTTCCTGACGCAGCTCAGAGACCTCTCCTCGTAGATTATCCACCTCGGTTTTATAGGCATCCAATTCTTGAAGCTGTGTTTTCATTTCCTGCAGTTCCTTTCGGAACTGAAAGATATCTTCCGAGGTCGAATTCAGAGATTCTGTGAAGTTGAGCATTTCATGTCGCATGTCAGAAAAAGCAGATTCCATCTGCTTTAAGGTCCGAGTGAGTGCTCCAATAGCTGTTGTACCTTCGTCGGTATGTGCATGTGATGTGTTTCTGGTAGCGGCTGGCTCTTTAGATTCGGTGCTATTCTCGGATTTTTTACGCTTTGTCACATTTTGCGATTCAGAGTCGAGTCGAATTGGAGTCAGACTATTGTCTCCACCTCTCTTTTGCGCCGAACAGCAGTTGGGACATTTCCAAGATTTAGTTTTGCTGTCAGAAAACCGAGAAGTGTCAATGCACAGTGAGCAAAAGGCTTGCTTACAGTCAGTTGATGTGCATTTTATTGATTTATCATCTCGGGCAATTGCCGAGCACCCAGCACACTTCATCCTGGATGAGTTGGTATTTGTTGTAAAAAGAATAAATATTCACTGAG
The DNA here is from genome assembly GCA_964035505.1 of Watsonalla cultraria. Lineage (NCBI taxonomy): Eukaryota > Metazoa > Arthropoda > Insecta > Lepidoptera > Drepanidae > Watsonalla > Watsonalla cultraria. Next base: position 11,612,154 of record OZ037719.1, read on the forward strand.
GGATGTTGTATGTAGGTGCGCCGATTTCCGCTCTGCCTTTAGATACTCTTTGGCAATCACGTTATCTCTGAGCGCAGGGCGCACTTCGCGCGATTCTCGCGGTTATGTAGTGAGATTAACGGTGAAGATGCTCTGCACTGTTTCGGTTCTGTTGCACCGACCCTCGCGCACAAAATTATTACTCCTATTTTTTATCACTGCACTTTTAATAATTAGGTCTAAAATATCCGTATATTCGTTAAGATTTCATCACATTATTAAAGTATGCAAAATGTTTAATAGAAAGCACGAACTTTTTAGTAGAAAAAAGTACTTATATATGGTAAACTTCAATATTCCGTACGGAGCGTTTGCAAAAACGACTTGTGTGTTTGAGATTCGTTCAAAGAAAAAAGATTGTAATACCACAAGACGTGGCAATTTACGTAATACAAAAAGTATAAACAAGCAAACCCCGGTATTTAATACAGTGCCGTAACTTCAAAGCAATATAAATAATGTCCATAATTTGGAGAGATAATTAGAGGTCTGTCGCAGTGAGTGGACAAGTGTCGTAAGAATGTCAAGTGTCTATACACGGACATTAATCATGAGTGTAGGGTGCGAGTGGCGGCGATGAGCAGGGCGGGAATGTCATGAGTTTTGAGCGCTGGCCTCGTATGCACGGTGGTCATTTTCAGGTTCACTATTTTCGCTAAGCGTATTTTTAAAGTCGTGGCGGTCCATATGAAAATATGTAGGTCTTGTGAACTCATAGGAAATTAATATAACCGTGACATATAAGTCGTGAACGATCAGTCCATGATTTTGATTTTGATCCGTGGATAAACTGTTATGGTTTTGTACCAATATGCATTTTAAGACATGTACATTTAATAATAAATACATTGCATGACAATGTACAAATATACACATTACATACTCTGTATTCCCCGACTCTACATTAGACAGATATTATTTTACAAAAATACGTTTTCTCATCTAATCTACAACAATATTGTCACACTATTGGCTAAGGCCTCTCCGTTTTGCATTTCGCCTGGCTTTGGGCCTCCGTTAGCATACTCGTATTTTTGTTTTTGTCAAAACCATCGAGGTCAGCTCGTCCATGGTGTTCGATGTGTCGAAATAAGAATGTGGTAGTTTTTTTTAATTTTTGCCCAGTAATTTAATTGAAGGTGTTAAATATTAAATTAATTTTCCGCTGTAAGTAAGACCACAGGAGCTGTCGGGAACGCGGCGTATTTAACGACATCGATTAATGTTTTAATTCGTGCCGCAATAATTTAATAATCTCTCGCGGCGCGCTGCTCGACTGTCAATAATTTTAACTTTTAACCGACGCTGTTAATTTATATCGCTGTTCGTTCATTCCTTTACTGATCGGTTCTTTTTGAGGTTGAAAGTGTATTTCTGAGTTAATTGATAATAAAGAGTTAATATTTTTGGGATATGTTATTTTGTGATAATTATAAATATGTCATTCGGTTCTTGTGTTTTCCGTATAGTTCCATAAAAGGCAGTTACAAGACAGGCTCATACATTGAAAAACACGTACATTGTATTGATATTGACACAACAATATACTCCATAGCCATAAAAGTCCTTGCAGGGTAGCAATATTATTACGGGCAATTACGTTAATACATACGTATGGGAAGAAACAAAAAGTTCTTGCAATAAACCCCTGATCAATCCATAATTCGACTTTTTATCGACTTATTAATGTGCTTCAAGTATCGACCGGTCTGTAATCGGCACACCGAGTCAACGACTACGATACATTGTAATCATAAAATCGAATGATGTTAAAAATGCATTAATTCGGAAAATGCGTCAGCGGCACGGATATAACAACATAATTTACAACAATCTATCGATACGGAGAATCGATTGAATCGATACGTTTTGGTGTTTATAACCGAATATTACAGAGTAAGAAGATTACAGCTGCGGCCGTTATTTGTGGCTGATTTATTACAATCGTTTTGTACTCGATTGGGTGTAATTATGAAACAAAAATAAATTACTTTTGTTTCAACACGTTGATATCCGAACTTGAGTTGTTTAAAATTGGTACTTAGCACACATATGATATGTTATTACCTTATTAATTAATAATTTTATAAACACAATATAGTTTAAAAAAATATATGAAATAATTTTTCATAATCGATTACAAATTTTACAATATTAATAGAATTCTCGAGTAATTAATTCAAACTTGGACAAGAATTATTCCCGGAATCACCAAAGGCCTTCTAATTTAGACACGAACACGAAAAGAGGGCTTAATTTACCTCAATATTCGTGATGTCCATCATACTGAAGAAATTATATGTGTTCAGTGAACGTCGAGGAGACGGTAATTCAGTTCTCATGACTATGATTAGCCTACACCCCGACATTATGTGCAGTTAGGCGCCCATTACACGCCTTTGTCTCGGGATGGGAAAGGAGAAACATCGATAGAGATTCAGAAATATCGAACATACAACTTCTAAGGTAAATCCGAATGCTTAGTTAAAAAAAAATCGTCACATGTTAAATTTGGAATAGTTGCATACATTCATAAGTTGACGTCTGGATTTCATCACCATCGCTTTCCAGGTGCTACGATCCTTGGCTACTTTTTAGATGTTCATAGTGACAGACTTTCTTTATGATATAATGAACTAATGCCTTCAACGAGAGTATTATTTGGGCACCTATGGTTTCAGCACCTAAGCTATTCCGTAATACTATATCTGTACAGATAAATAAAATTGAAGTGTCTGTTTGTAACTGCAAAATAACAGTTTTTCACTAAATGCATATAAAAGTGTACACGGAACTTAGAATTTGAATTTTTCTCTGTCTTTCTGTCTGTCTGTATGTTCCGGGTAACTTTCACTGACAAGTTACAAGGAGTAAATTAGGCTACTTAGATTTGTAAAAAACATTAGGGATCTGCAGGCAACCATGAAATTAAAAACTACGCAGGTGAAACCGCGGGGCACAGCTTATTTTATTATATTTTTAACTAATGCCATCTTTGCGTCACGAATTGGTTTATATTTTTCATATGTCAAACTTACAGGAGATGCCTCAACGTTTTTCTTTCTCATGAAGGCTGTGTTTAACGTTTGAATTACTTCAGGTGAAGTAATTAAATACATTCCAAGACATCTGATAACAATATCTAAGCCATAGTTTTTTTTAAAGATATCTTAAGTATTATAATATCAAGTTATCGCTGTAATTAAATTATTTTAATCTTTACTTATTAAGGCATATAGTTCGATTAAATGTACCTTTAATTTATCGTGTTGATTTTAATCGTACTTATCTTATCGATAAATTGGAGCAGCTCTATGTAGAACATTATGCTTTATTGGTGTGGTTAGGTTGTCGATAAAAGGCACCGTGACAGAGTATAATGAAAGGGTCTGATCGATTTGAAATTAATAGGCTTCGAAATTATTTAAAATTGTCGGTCTCTTTAGATTATTAGGTTGTTAGATTCTTATGTTGCATGCAATATTACGAGTATGATTGAATACATTTTGTTTCTGGTGTTAAAAGCAACAATAAAATTAAGCCTTTTAAAATTCTTTATAAGGTTTAAGGTTTAAATGTTAATGTTATCACTATATAAATATAATTCTAGCTTTCTAACTACCTACTCGTACTAAAATAAATGCTAATGTGACTTTTTTTTTTGTTAATTTTTATGCTTTATCTACTCTACTGATCATCATAATATACACACAAGTTGTCACGCAAAACCGCGGAAGGGAACTAGTCCTATACATACATATGCTCACGCCTGTATTCCCCGAAGGGGTAAGCAGAGGTGTTGTATTGTAACAACAACACCCACATTTCACCGAATATGATTAAGTGCCAACGTGACAGAGGGTGAGTCCATCGCCGTCTCAGGCACTATACATACATCCTTGAATAATTTCTCAGACATATGCAGGTTTCCTCACGATGTTTTCCTTCACCGTAAAGAACGTGGTGTGAAATCACATAAGTTTTTTAGAAAAACTCGTAGGTACAGGCCCCGCTGGGATTCGAACTTGCGTCGCTTCGAACTAGTCCTATATTAAGTTATTTTCAAAAAAACAAAAATTGTTTATTTTCCAATGACCTTCCACAAATTAACAAGATATACCAACGAGTTTTAACGAACACAATTCTGCAGTATTTGTTCTGAATAAGTAGCAACTACAATCGCAAATAAAGATGTACATTTTAATTAAAACTATTGGCACCTATTGGTCTTTCAAGGGTTTCAGGAACTAATAAATCCAAGATTTACCAAAAAAAAATTATATTTGTTCCATCAAAAAGGTACCGCACATATTTATATAATACGGTAAAACTTTCAATAGCGCGTTCTATTTCACAACTCACGCCATCTACTAAAAATTAATGTAACTAACAGATACTGATAGAAATCGTACTATATGTTTAGAGAACAGCAATTACCTGATCAACTTCTTTTACATAATCACGTTTGTAATTGCATATGAATCACACAAGACCACTTCCAGTGAAGCCACCGCCTCTGCAAGGAACCATCCATTACATCGCCGTGTAATTTGTCGGTAATAGTCTGTTTGTCCCGGTTTATTTGCCAACCTGTCCGCCTGTCGCTCTTCGTTACTAATGTTATATTATTATGACAGAAAAAAATAAGTACTTACTACTGACATGCTTCCTTTGTTCTTCGTTCCATTCTAGATTGGACTTTAACTACATACATAAATTTGCTTATGTCTGTATCCCATGGGGGTAGGCAGAGACCACAGTTCAAATGCTACGATCCTTACATACTTCTTTCGCTTCATCCACATTCATGTACATTATTAATTTAACTCTTAGTTATAAAGTTTAAATAACATAACTTAAGAAAAAAATAATTGAAGCATATTTTAATGATAGCTTATTTTTGAGATGCAAGGAATTGCGTCCAAAAAGAGTTCAAACCATAGTTTATCAGGATATACATATTTGAAATCACCTAAAAAACCCATAAACATCAAAAAGAAAAATCTATTTGCAAAAAACACTTTGACATAAATAAATAAGCACAGGTATTTGCACACTACGTTTGCTGTATTGGAATAATTTAATGAACAATTTCGTTTCCCCCATCTGTGTAATCGTTTGCATTTGCACGGAAGTATTTTGTTCTGTGTTAATTGACTGGAAATTGGACGCGCTTTGTTATTCAAAACTTTTAGTCTGTGGAGGTTCTGGTCACAATTGTTTGCAAATGTGGAAGGGTTCATATTTACCATAGAACAATGAACGAAAAGCTTTGACATTTTGCACTTGCTACAATTTTTTTCCTTTTGTTCAAGTGAAGATATTTTTCTTACGAACAGTATTTCTACTGGCTTCTGCTACTGTCAATGATTCGGTCTTAAGGATGATGATTTACTTTATAACCGACATATAACAATGCATAAAATTAAGCAAGCGACGCAAGTTCGATTCCCAGGTGCCTGCACCAATGAGTTTATCTAAAACATAAGTGCAGTAATTTCTACCCACGTGCTTTACGGTGAAGGAAACATTGTTCGGAAACCTACATACGTCTGAGAAGCAATTCAAAGTATAGTGCCTGAGACGGCGATGGATTCACCCTATCTTGTCTTGTTCTTACAACACCTCTACTTTATATATACCTCTTACCTTTCATAACCCTTCTGGAATGGTCTGAGCATATTTATATAAAAAGAAGAATAACGATCAATAAAAAAGTATAAAACCTGACAAAACAACCGAACAGAATAATCCTTTGAGTACATCCTTTACAAAGCGCTAAAATAATAATTATTCCACAATGCCACCGGAAACAACAGCGTAAATATTACAGTGTCATCATTTTGTGACCTAACAAAATAGAACGTGCGACACGACAGACTTGTCACCTGTCGCGACATGTCACCTCGCGTGTCATGTGACAGCCACAAAGCGGGCCGACAGACGTCAACGCGACAACCAACCCTGACGCATGACGTGGCAGAGGTATTGATATGACGGTGTTTTCAAATAACGGGATTTAGAAAAGGGAGTTTTATTTTCAGGCTTGTTTTGGGAATAAAAAGCCTTTGTTCTTCCTCGGGGTACAAGTTTCCGAAGTTTATGAAAATCAGGGGGTCTACTCTCATCAAATAATTTTCTAGCGAACCACGTTCGGACGTAATTTTAGAACAAATAATAACCGTGGTAGGAACTTTGCGAACTTTCGGCCGAAGCTTCGTTTTTCGGAGAAGCGAGTAGGCCCCCAGTTCAGTTGTTTTACCATGAGAAAGGGCTATGCTGAAAAAGACATAAAGACAGTTCATAACATTTACGCTTATATAAGTAATTTTATCGAATCACGTATAGATTTGTGAAAGTTTTGGTTGTTTTTTCTGGCAAATCTTATGAGTATAAAAAAGGGTTAAACCTAAACTGTGGCTGCTTCTCGAAATTATTGAATACTTGCGGACGTCACGCGGTTTCACTCGTGTAGTTACCGTTCCAGTGGGAGTACGGGAATAAAATATAGCCTATGTTACTCGCTGATGATGTAGCTATCCATTGCTGAAAGAATTTTCAAGATCGGTCAAGTAGTTTCGTAGCCAATGCAAACAAACAAAATACACTTTTTAGCACTGATAACGACGAGGTAGAACGTATTATCTTGAGTCTAAAGACCTGTGCTGCAGGGTGGGATTCAATTACAGCTTCTTTTGTAAAGGCTGCACGCCATGTACTTGTTCCTATCATTACACATATTTTTAATCTATGCTTCTCCACAGGTATTTTCCCAAAGATATTCAAAAAGGCTCTTATTCATCCCGTTCATAAGAGTGGTGATAGAGATAATATTAATAACTTTAGACCTATATCCATACTGACCAGCTTTTCTAAAATATTAGAAAAAATACTTAATGATAGACTGGTAAAATATTTGAACGTGAACAACATTCTCTCTACAAATCAATATGGATTTCAAAAAGGGCGATCCACTGAAGATGCTGTCTTGGACTTATGTAATTCAGTCATTGATGATCTTAATAGTAAACGCAAATCATTAGGCGTATTTTTGGACCTGTCCAAGGCCTTTGATACCGTCTCTGTTCCTATACTTGTAACGAAACTTGAACGGATAGGTGTGAGGGGTCTGGTTTTGGAATTATTTAAAAGTTACCTCAGTGATCGATCCCAGTGTGTTAAGATTGGCAATTATACTAGTCAGGATGTACTTCATACAACAGGTGTACCCCAAGGCAGTGTACTTGGCCCTACATTATTTTTAATCTATGTTGATGATCTTTGCAAACTCTCAATACCTAATTGTAGAATATTTTCTTATGCGGATGATACAGCCTTGTTGATTAGTGGCTCCTCGTGGAGAGAAGCAATCTCCAACGCTGAGTCTGCAATGAAAACTGTAATGATTTGGCTTACTAATAATTGATTAACTCTCAATATAGACAAGACTAAATATATACCCTTCAGTGCTAGCACATCTTCCCTACCACCCAAATCTTTATCAATCTTTGTTCACAATTGCCGCATAAGTCCCTCATCATCATCATCATGTTCCTGTTGTCCTCTAATTCGAGAAGATACCATAAGGTATCTTGGTGTGCAATTTGACAGTGTCCTGAGCTGGAAACAGCACATTGCGTCGGTCGTTGGTCGTGTTCGAAAACTAATATTCGTTTTTAGGATGTTGCGACTAGCCGCGGACAAAAAAACATTATTGACTGTCTATTACACCTTAGCTCAGTCCATTTTAGCGTACTGTGTCACGGTTTGGGGTGGAGCAGCTAAGACAATTATTCTGAAGTTGGAAAGAGCTCAAAGAACAATACTTAAAGTCCTTTTTTGCAAGCCTACAAGATTTTCGACAGAGGAATTGTTTAAGACATGTAATGTACTATCAGTTAGGAAACTATTCATTATCCATATAACTTTAAGAAAACACTCCAAGCTGTCATATGATCCCAGTATGCTTAGAAATAAAAGAAGGTCTGACAAAATTTGTAAGATAATCCCGTGTAGGCTTCAACTCGCTAGGCGTCATTTTAATTCCTTGAGTTCCAGAATCTATAATAAGCTGAATAAAATTTTAAATATTTATCCCCTTTCCCTTCGGGAATGTAAGAGTAGGATTTTCAATTGGCTAATAGGCCTCAATTACGATGAAACAGAGTGCTTGATGCTTAACTGAATGACAAATGTATATACATACAGTACACATCCATATAAGTGTCCACTCAGTGATAGTCTCTAATATTAATTAATCAATACCCTGCTTTTTTAAGTAACCTGAGTTGACAAATATAAATATATATATATATATATCTATACATACACTCTAGACACACGCGCGCACAAAATTCACACACACACACACACACATACAAATTCACACACACACATACAAATTCACACACACACACAGACACACACAAAATATATAATAATAATTGTAAATACCTACCTTGTTCCTCTGGAGATGGGCGCAAGCAACTGCTTCACAGTTTTTTAACTATTGTAGTTGTTTACGATCTGTATTGTTATTAGACTCTTATGTTGTAATGGTATTAAATAAATTCTTTAATTCTTTAATTCTTGATAATGGTTTCAAAAACAAATAATTAGGACCGATTTTTGAAGTTAAATTTATTAGAATCATATTAAAACCATCAATATACCCATCCGCTGCTAAATATCTTTCTGCATCCTCAGTTTATAAATACATTGCAACCGCATCACACTCACCGGTTGCATCACCTTCCGTAACGCGTATATTCAAATTAAAACCGTGCACTTTATAGCGGATCTCATAAATCAAGGCATTGCACGCCATATTTACGAAGCCAACTTTCAAATCGACTGTGTCTTCAAAGAGAAGAAACATTACGTAGTTGGTTTCTTTTGGCACTGCTTTTGCGAGATCATAATTATATTTTATTTCTCAACTTTCCTGTTTGATATTTTAAACTAGATGTGCCACGCTGTTTCACCTGCGTAGATTTAGTTTCATCCTTATTGTCGCGGAACCCCAATATTTTTAATAAATAAAAGTAACCTAAGTTACTCCTTGTAACATTAGCTATCCGTCAGTGAAAGTCCCGTTAAGATCCGTCCAGCCGTTTCCGAGATTACCCGGAACAAACAGACAGACAGAGAAACATTTAAAAAATTGGTTTTTATGTTTCTGTACCGTGTATACTTTCATATGCATTTAGTGAAAATCTGTTCTTCTTCTTTACTTTACTTCAATTTTATTTATCTGTATAGATTTATAGATTACTGGTGTGCTATGTGCACTTAGCTACTAAATTATTGACGGCAATAGTATTATTAATTAGCGTTGTGAGTGATTTTTAAGCATTTTGTCAGTTTGACCTTACATTTTGAGATGGCTAATTGAATAATTTTAACTTTTCGGACAAATCATTTTAATTTAATTCTTGAATTCCATTTTTTTTGCTATTTGTTCTCTACTAATAAAAGTCTTGTTAAAGAGATTTCCTAATCCACATTCGAAGCTGCTTGACTTCACGTCATTCACTACGTTCACATCGAGAATGTTAGAATGTTGATTCTCGCTTCAAATACAATATATTCAGAAACAGACACCATTAAATAGCATTATAACGATAATAATGATGCACGGTTTCCTCTATTAGCATCAAGATTCTTAGAAATATATCAGAGTTAGATTTATTCAAGTACGATCAACCTTCGGTCGCGGATGTGCGAACACCGATCATCGCTAGATTTATGATAATATCGTCCAAATGATACGTTTCTTTGATGCTGTTATTCTTCGCGATAAATTTTTCAGCGTTACTTATAGCTCTACGGACTATTACACGAGAAAATCGTTTTGATACACGCAGGCTTGTAAAATGACTAATATTTTGAATCCCCGTAGTAAGCCGCTGGTCCTATAGACGTTTAATTTGGAAGACGTGTTCTTGTATACATACGCTATGGAATTACTTCTCAGGCATATGCCGGTTCCCTCATCATGGTTATCTTCATCGTAAAGCCCGAGGTGTGAAATCACTGCACATAAGTATTTAGAAAAACTCTTTGGTACAGGCCCCGCTGGGATTCAAACTTGTGACGCTTGCGTAGCAGGCAACTGCTGCAACCTCACGGCCGCCACAGCTGCTCATACCTCCACAGCTAAAATAGTAATAATATAATTATAAATAAGTATTGAGAAGAAATTAAATATCAGAAAAGTCCTTTCGTTTTGAACGATGTTTCAGCGTTAAGTAAATTAAAGTCGATTGTTTTGGCTTCTGATTCTAATGATCTGTCTGTAGTTGTGGCTTCACACGTTGTGTCTTCACATATAAATCTGCCTTAACAACTGCATAAATTTGTCGATGGAGCGATTTTCGTTTCCGGTCGGACTTTATTCGCTCTCCATCCTGTTTGTATTGTAACCGTCTTCTACGAAACGCCAAGCTCGCTATTTATATTTCAAGTCACTGTGAAATATTTATTCTGTGTTTGAAAATAAAAAAGTGTTTTTATCATCTATACAAATGAATAAAATTGAACTATCACTTTGTAATTCTAAAATGACAGATTTTCATTAAAAAAAAACTTTTTTTTTCTCTGACTTTAGTTTAATAATATGCATATTATGAGAATTATAAAAGTAATATGCCTGAGAAATAATTCAAAGACGTATGTATAGTGCCTGAGACGGCGATGGACTCACCCTCTGTCACGTTGGCACTTAATCATATTCGATGAAATGTGGGTGTTGAAAATTACAGCACCTCTGCCTATCCCTTCGGGGAATACAGGCGTGAGCATATGTATGTATGTATGTTTAGTTTAATATTTGTCAACATAGACCATATGAAAATTGACAAAGTTGTTATTTGTATTCATTTATAATTTTAAGTACACTATCTTTGAGGTCAACAAATTAATTGATACCGAAAATTCTTAGGTAAATTTACAATATTTTCCCATACACCAAGAATCCTTTGACTATGAATAAATAAAAAGTAGATTGAATGAATACAATATGATTATAACAAACGCACGCATCATGGTTCTGGAAGCTCAGTCATTGTCACGGGATTTGATCCCCAATGAGGAAGGACATAATCGCATTAAACGTGACGCTGATCTTCCACTCATAACGGCTTGGGGTGCAGTCTTAGATAATGGTCACATGGAGCTAATAATACGAGCGATGGAACTGCTTATTGAGGTTGGTAGCTTTAAATTTTGTACGTTTTAAATTATTTCTTGGTTTGTTTAAGTTCTTAATACTAACATCTCATCAAGGATATACCATCTTAATTTCGGGATCAGTGGTTTAGGCTGTGTATTGATTACATTGTTTTACAGGGGTTTTGTTGCCAATATGGAAATGATTTTCGGTCTATTTATGTAATATATAAAAAATATTTCATCATGGCTGGAAAGTTAAATTTTAATATTTAAGAAGCCTTTCTTCTATTGTTCAAAGTATATAAGATCATGAAATAAGAGCACATTGAGACCTTTTATGAACATATTCGTAATTTAGCTTTGTTATATATAAGCAAGCAATAAATATGGACTAAACAAATTATTCCAAGTACGTGAAGTTGGAGTAGTTGGAGTACAGGAACTTTGAAGAAAGAAAAAAAAACGGTGAATTAAAAAAAATCTGTTCGTTGAAACAAACAGACAGACATATCTGTAAGTTCCGGCTAATCTCAGAAACGTCTGAATCAAATTCAACGGGACTTTGGCACTGATGTTACAAGTAGTAACTAATGCTACATTTATTTATAAGTCAACGCGGGTGAAACCTCGGGGCTCAGTTATTTAAGCGATAGCTGAAGGTCTTCTGACATCCAAGTCACCTCCACCTTATTTATTTACTCCCTTCACCTTGACGTCACAGACATTTTTTGATTAACGATCCATCTCCCGGGTCAGGACTCCATTGTGCTCCCTTTGAAATTCCGACACTCATTTATCAAGCTTACTGTTCCGTACTGAAAATTAATGCGTCGGCGTAAGTCAGGAACTTGTCGAACAAAAAATACATTTACAAACAATGCATGCAACAATACCAAATCTGTTTACAATTGGACGTTTGACACCTGTCATGTTTTTAGTAAACTGAATATTCTTTTGTTTACATTTTGTGACGTGGTACGGCTATTTCTTGTGTTTTCGGGGCGATGGCTTTTTGATAATATCTACAAATCTGATTGAGAACTTTATTCAATTTTAAATTTATGTTCCTGACAACCTCGCGGTGTCTACTTTTCTTATGAAAAGTAGAAACCGCGAGGTTGCTTAGATTTTATTTACCACGAAGCATAATTATTTTCAAAAAATATAAGTAGGGTAAGTTATTCCTTCTCACTATTACCTATCTGCTATCAAAAGTCTCGTCAAAATCAGTGCACTCAGTTCAGAGACCAAGTCCATTCTTGATTCCATTATGTTCCAATGACTTACAGATATCGCCTTATTACAAAGCATGGTTTAAACGAAGACTAACTTAATGCGCACTAAAACTATGTCCATCCTTTCTTAAAACGGTATCACAATTGGAGATGGAGTTACAATTAAACTAAGTCTATGTCAAAGTCAATGTCAAAAATATCTTTATTCGATTAGACTTTATACAAAGCACTTTCAAATCGTCAGAATGACACAATTTACAGGATTATACATGCTACCGCCAGGTTCGGAAGGTTGCTTTTACTGAGAAGAACCTGGCAAGAAACTCAGTAATTACTCTTTTCAAAAATATCATACAATAAAAAAAAAAAAAAAATAGCCCATGGACACAGTTTCAATGTACAAATGTCGATAAAAATTAACATAAAGAAAAGTCTAGTATGTTTTGTAAGGAGCCTAAATATCTTATTATGATTGTCTAATTAACCGATTTGATCAAACGGAGGAGTTTCCCAATTCAACTGCATGTTTTAATATTAGTTTTATTCATTATCGCTTTCACTTCTCACTTGTGTTTATACTCAAATAGTGTGCGGTGGCGGGCAAAATTTACGCGAACACTGATTTTGACGTATCGCTTTATGGCGGGACTCGTGAAAAATGGTGTGCCTCTGAAAGGCTTTTGAAAGCATTTGTTTAAACGCCACGTAATTATAACGGTGACGGATTTCTTAGCGAGTCTTTGTGGTCTTTCAATCCTTTCACTTTTAGTTTTGAGTTGATGGCGCGTTCCGAAAATTGTCAATTATTCTTTTATGCTTGAAGGCACTGAAGTGATTGATGAACGTAAATTTAAAAAATAAGTGAAAATATTATTTTTGAGGTAACAAACTATACATAGTATTTGAATACCATAATATAAAATCATAGAAAACAATAACTCATGTGAAATGTGTGTCAACAACTTTCAAAATAGTAAATACCTATTTAAAAAATTCGTTGATTTATCAAAATTTCTTACATATTATTATGCTGACGCCTGTATTCCCCGAAGGGGTAGGCAGAGGTGTTATAATAACACCACCCACTTTTCTCTGAAGATGATAAAGTACCAACATCACAGATGCAATGCTGTAAAGACTCATCTTTACACACGTCTTAGAATTACTTCTCAGACATATGCAGGTTTCTTCACGATGTTTTCCTTAACCGTAAAGCACGTGGTGTGAAATCACTGCACATAAGTATTTAGAAAAACTCACTGCCTGAACCAATGAGTTTTTCTGTGATTCAAACATGTTCGACCACCTTGGCTCTCAAAACAAATTATTGGAAATAATGGAACGTAAGTCATAGTTCTAAACTCACCATAACTCTTGTTAGGGTTGGCACTTAACCTTATCGATGTGACTAAACACCAGATTTTTACGCTAAAGGATCTGACCTTCGCAACCCCTTCACCAGCGGTCGCGATTTAACTACTGTGAATAAGGTAGCTGATCGATCGATATGCGAAATAAGTAACTGTGTCACGAGTTCCACTGTATTACGGAACTATGCAGGCATATATACACAAATTCTTTATGACAATTATAAGAAGTTAAATAGTCCCGAGGATCCACTATGAACAGGACAGAACTAACAGCTTCTTAGCATTGACGAATAATTTTGCTAAATGCAACAGCTTTGTCTAATAGTAAGGAAGAATAGTTTAGGAACCTTCCTGGGAATAGGAAAGCTAACGTTTATAACTCAAAATATTATTAAAATAAAGTAAATATAATTTGGACTCGAATCAAAATAAAGAAACCCGGGAAAGGCCATTAATAATGTAACGCCATTACCAAGTAAATCAAACACCATCAAAGCAATCAAGCCGCAATGACTGATCAAAACTACCCCAAGTATTTACACCAGCCTCGAAATTAACCAAACAATATTAATCACGCGGCTCCACTCCCTCTCAGTACACGATTATGATATATGCGATATTTGATGATAAACAATCGGGGTCATTTATTATCTGTCCGTTATTTGACAGGCGGTAGGCAGATGTCATTTGTCATTTTCCTGGTCCCTTCGTTACGCCGCCGCCGGCCGCCTCCGACGATGGTTTGTTACGAACAGATATAACTAAAACCCCGCAATCTGTTATAAAACGTAACCCGATAGCCATAAAGTCTGTTTTGGAGCGAGGAAAAAATCAATCTTGATTGTTTTCAGCATGAACGATTATGATAGATGAAAGAGTTAGCGCACCCACAAAGCCGGCGAGATTGTATCGCTGGAACAACCCTGTGTTGTTAGTAATAAGGTTGACGTTACAAAAACAATTATAGTAGATTCTGCCTCAGCGAAACGTGTTATTGAAGATGAAACAGTAATGGATGAGTATAGGGAATGCGTGAACACTGTCGGAGATGTATTGTTATCGCGGTTGTTTATCGGCGCACGACGACCGTTTCTGTAAATAATTACCCTTTAAAAAAAGTATAGAAACGCGGCTACCGGTAATATATTCATTATATCTGACATCTTACAAAGCGCCGTTGGAATAAATAAAAATATTTTATAGTCAAACGATAGGGATCATGATTTTATTGTGACGGCGACATGTTCGGAATTCTTGACCGGGTCATTAGCGTCTGAATCATTTCGGGGCTTCTGTAATTTGTCTGTGAAAGAGTTTATGGGTTGGTGTAATGACCAATTATCTTGAAAGATAAAGTGTCTGAGATGGCGTAAAACATTGACAAGGTGACGGTGAGAGTGGACAGACAACCGTTTATAACACTTGCGTAATGCGAAATGTGTTTTGTATACAATTTTATAGCTTATACTTGGGTTTTATGATGGAAAGTGATGACGTTTTATGAAAATAAGCCACCGGTTTTATAGGCAGAAGAACTTAGATTATAATAATTGTTAAGAAACCGATACCTACCTATATAGCATATTTTTATTCTATTGTATTGATGAAGTATACATGATGCCTGGCTGAGTTCTTGCCTGATCTTCTCAGAAGGCTAGTTACCGAGCTCAAACTAAATAAATCATGTTTATTTTTAATCATAGTTAAGAAACCATTACCTACCTTAACATGATGGTACTTTATACCTTTATAGCTGTACTAAAAAGAAAATTCTTTGAGAAGCGCGGGTTTAGAATCGATGGAGAATCTTTGTATTCCCCACAGTTAGCCTCACGGTTTTACCCGCATAGGGTTAAAAATAAAAACAACGTTACACAGTGATATTTTTCTTTCCTATATAACCGAAGCTTAAGCTACTCCTTATAACATCAGACAACTGCAAGTCTGGGTTAAATTGGTCCAGCAATTTGAGAGATGGCTGAAAGACACAGATGGACAGACCAATAAATTCAACATAGATTTTTTTACGTATTTACCGTAAATACTATCATACGCATTTAGTGAAAAGCTGTAAAATTGGAATTACAAAAAGACACTTCAAATTTATGTACATATATGTGTACAGATTCAAGTTGTACATTAAAAAAGTGGCAGTGTCAGGGGTAGGCAGGTTCCCACGGGATGTCACGTCTCCCCGCCCGGATACACGGATAAATCAAATGTTTTATTTCCCGGGTGAAACAACGGCCGTATGTATTCTAAAAGGATGTAGCTTTCCTTTGTAGCTCTTGGTGGTATTTTGTGATTTAGTGGTGTATTATGACTTCAGATTTAAACGTTGGAATAAAACATTATGAAATACATATTTTGCAATATTCTTAACAAACATTTTATGCATATGGACAAATCTAGTAATACTGGCCTTCGAGGAGATACTTGGAATCTTAATGAACACACAAAATACTAAAGAGGAACAAAGTTTTTTTCATATATAAGCTCCGTTGAGACTCTCGATAGCGCGCTTTAAATATAAATATCAACAGTGTCATCACCATCTATCGATATTATGTAGAACTAAATTATCACGCATTATTCTTAGTATATTTGGCTCATATAACGTATATCAAGATTTGTATTCCAAGGTGTGGACAGACATCCCTGTTCGTGTTATAAAACTATTACTTCACATACATACATAATTTTGTTCACGCCTGTATTCCCTGAGGGGGTAGGCAGACGGGTATTTAAAGTACATCCACACACCACGAGGTTTATTGTGGAGGAAAAAATCTTGAGTATTTATTTGAGAAGTCATTCAAAGACGTATATTGCCTAAGATGGCGATGAACTCAACATCTGTCACGTTGGCACTTAATCATCTTCGGTAAAATGTGAGTGTTGTTATTACAACACATCTGCTTACCACTACGCTTCTGGGATGGGGTGAGCATATTTCTGCCATCACGTTTTTCAGCTTGCAAATGTCTCTTGTCCCATCATTATTCTGCTACTAGGGTGACATCGCATTTCAATTCACATACAACACAATCTCCAAAATCCGCAGCCATAAGAAACCGATTTCACAATTAGCCCTCAAAAGCCATTGCTTCCTAATTCCCAAAAGATTCCCTTTAAATAATTCAATAGCATCTATGGCTCTCGTCTGTCAGACGCACTTGTTGGTTCATTACTCTACCGACACCGGGGTTAATCTTTCATTGTGCTCGCATGAAAGAAAACTCCGCTTGTTTTGTATTGAATTCAAACGATCCTTAATAACATCGTTTGCGTGAGTTGCCATTACAATATCCGGGAGAGATGTCGTATTTTCTATCTAATGAAAAAGTAGTTGGGCCCAGCAAATATCGTTGTAGCATTTTTTTTTTTTTTGGCTTGGACTACTTTTATCATTAAGGACACAAATCGGTCCAGCCGTTTCGGAAGAGTGTGGTTACAAACTCCTTGAAACGAGAAATTTATTTATTAGATTATAAATCTACAGATATCGTACAAAATGTAATTACATCTGATATTGAGAGTGAAGTACGGTTATTATATGCCAATATGTTTAAAGATATAAGTTGATTTTCATGTAATTTTTCAGTTAACCATGTCAGGGATACGATTTTTAATAAGAAAACCTATATTTTTTAATTGTCGATAGTTTGAATGGCTACAACACAAAATGCACAAGCGATTGGAAATGCACCGCAATTGTTGAATAAAGGTGTGGCGAAAGAATTTGTAAAGACCGGATATTAGGCTATTTATTTTTTCACCAAAACCTTTGTAATGTAAAAACGTTTTTGGCTACCGATCGAATTGATTTCCAATGCTTTTAACGTATGTAATGGAAATCTTTTCTTAGAATACTCTAATATTGGTTTTATTTAATGGTGTGTAAATTTGAAATAGACTGTGGCTAATTTAAACTGTGTTGCTACGCTGGTTAACTGAACAATCGTGATGAGAAATTTATGTTATTATACAAAATTAACAGAAGGGAAATTTGGAACATTTATTGATCGTCATTTTTCTTACGCTAACTATAATTTACTACCGTTTCTAAATGTAAGCATGTCAGGAGAAAAAACATTCATACAGCTACATACCCCTTAAAAGACCCTTGCGGGTTTGAAGGTACAAGAAGCTTGTTGCAAAACTGCAACTGTTTAACATGACAGAGATAAAAAGCACTTAACCCGTCAACTGGCTCCTTGTACGGTCCCTTCATCCAAATAAGCGATGCGTTAATCAAGTCGAATCAATCGGCGGGGTTGCTCGGCAAACAGGGGCTGGGAGGCAATTTTTCGTACCCACCTGACAGAGCCGATCCATCGCCGTCGCGGTATAAAAACGTCAGCCGAGCGCCGACAGTGACTATGATCAAGCGTACCCACTTATACAACTTATAGGGTTATCGTCTGCCATGAAAATTATTACTTTACGACCCGAGTTATATTTCATATGATAATAATTCAATTAATAATTATTAATCTCCATAAAAATACAAAATATCTACTTGTAAAAAACATAAATTAACTAATCTCTAAGGTCAGACATAACAAATCAAATTCACTGTCGAAACTGTATTTTATTAGAAAGCTAAAGGTATAATTAACAAACATGAATATTATTCGAGGAGCGGAATACTAAAGTGAGCAATAAATTAACAAAAATGAACACGTCCGTTCATATTGTAATGGGATGATAAACACACTAAGCGCGTCATTAATTAACAGTGTCGCTAACAAATTTTGTCTCCACTCGACAGTTGGACAAAAACGGGCCATAATTTATGTGTGGAGCAACCCTGCTCCCCCGAGCCCGAGCGGCAGGTTGAAAGAGTCACGCCGCGTGATTGATGACGCCCGATCCCCGCCCACGCGACCTAACAACTGCCTAGAACTGACAAACTATCGCATTGTTAGCCCCAGGAAATCATAAGACGATCCGATCAAATTTATTACCCTGCTCAGCTATACACGTCCGGCAACATAAGATCACGATGGACGCTTAAATGGTACTCGTGATTCTAATCATGATAAATTCACAGACATATCCGATGTTATTAATGAACATAAAATTATAAATTGGGAAGCAGAAATAGACGTTCAAATTAATGCTCCGCTCGAAGATTAAACGTAAGCTGTTCTAATACTTTTAACATCCACGACCGACACCCTAATAGAAAACAGTGCCGTGACGCGCATGTTTTGTGTCAAATCATCGCATAATGAAAAATATGAATTTGTAGAGGGCCGCTGGCACATTAATCTCCGCTTGTCCACATGAAATTCATTTCCAGCCATTTAAATACAAAAGGTCGATATAACGATAAATTATGAATGAAATAACAATTCTCGATTCAATAGCATCGAGACGTGTTTGGAGTTGTACAAAAGCTGTTGTGAGTGTAACAATAGACTTATAAATATGGGTTTCTGTGATACTCTTTGTGCATTAAGCTCGGCTCTCCTTCCGCCTCATTCGGTTCGGACACCTTGTTGTCTTTTATCTTTATTGCTATCAAGAATTATATTAATAGCCGCCTCTATCGCACGCGTTACAGCCCTGAGTGAAATTTCACAGAGCACCATAATTTATGCATTTGAAACGAGCTTCGCCGCCGCCCGTCAGCGATAGACTGGTCTATGCCATATCTTTAAATGCATCTGACACAGTTAATCCATATAAAGTTATTATTGCCTCGCCTTTCAACCGACTTAATTGGCTGCTACCGGCTAGTGTAAGCCCATGTGTTAGCGATAAAGTAAGTGAATAAATTTAAGTTTCAAATACGATACACGTTTGAGGCGCATGAATGCGATTTTTTTTTTTTTTTTTGGATATGGTCTCTCGCAGTTGGTAGGGGGGAGTTACCTCCACTGCTTAACCGGACTATAGGGCGAGACCCAAGGGCCTCCAGCCGAGCTTAAACTTAAATACTAAGCAACACAGCTAAGGGCGCCCCGGTGCGGGGCTCGGACCTCGGCTTAGGGCGTTGCTGGGGGATGAGCTAGGGAGCTGGATCTGAGTTGTATGATTTAGGGACGTGTTTAAGGCTAGTGGCTCGGCGCGCGCCGGCCCTAGCAGGGGACGGGGGGGACGATGACGTAGAGTTCGCGACGAGCCTCGCCGGCGAGGACGGAACAATGGTCGGTTTGGTGTGTGCTTTTGAGACATTGCTTGCTGAAGCAATGTGATATCGTCGTCAGGGTCAAGGAGAACGTGCCTCGGACGGCGTCGGGAGGAGATACGAGATGGGGTATATCGGGCGGCCGATACGATTAGTGGGTTCGGGTGTTTTTCGGCAGATTCGAAAAAGCGCTTAGAGGCTCTTTTCATGAACTGCTTGATGGTGGGAATTTTGAAGTCTACATGGAGTTGACTATTGCGAACATACCACGGGACTCCCGCGGCCTTTCGCAAGAATTTGTTTTGGAGGACCTGCATTCTATGGATGTTAGAGCTGGCCGTGTGTGCGAAAACAACACTGGCGTATGTCATTATGGGACGGATGCACGAGAGGTAAATTCTCAACTTGGACTTAAGTGACAATTTGCTCCGTGCATTTAGTAGGTAATGGAGTCGACCAAGGGCAAAGGAAGCACGTGACCGTACTTTCTTTGTGTGGGATGCAAAGGACAACCTTTGGTCGAGGATGACGCCTAGGTATTTGGCCGTGGATTCCCAGGGAATTGGCTGGCCGAACATGGTTACAGAAGGCGGAGGATCGTGATATCGGTCGCCAGAGCGGCAGAAGAGGACAGCTGCGCTCTTATCTGGGTTGACTTCAAATCTCCATTTCCGAAACCATTTGCCGAGGGCATTGGCTGCGGTTTGGAGATGTTTGGCGATCGTATGACGGTCTCTGCCTCTATAGTAGATAGCCGTGTCATCGGCGAAGAGAGCTAGATCGGCATTGGGACTTTTGGGGATGTCGCTGGTGTACAGCGTGAAAAGTAGTGGGGAGAGCACGGAGCCTTGGGGAACTCCAGCACGAATACGGCGAGGGGAGGATAATGAGCCCTCGATGCGATATTGGAAGGTGCGATTCGATAAGAAGTCTCGTATGATGAGCACGAGTCTGTCAGGCACACCGATTTGGTAAAGCTTATATAATAGGCCATTGTGCCAAACTTTATCGAATGCTTTCGCTATATCGAAGAATAGGACGCCCGTTTGCTGTTTGGCTTGGAACCCCGCACTTATGTGTTCAACGATGCGGTGCACCTGTTGAACACACGAGTGCTTGGTTCGGAAGCCAAACTGCTCATTCGGGATAAGTTTGTGGGATTCAGCGAAGTCCTTAAGTCTTTTGAAGATCAACCTTTCGTAGATCTTCGCGAGAGTTTTAAGGAGACTAATGGGGCGATAACTAGTGGATTCGGATTTGGGTTTACCAGGTTTTGGTATCCCTATGACAACTGCTTCTTTCCACGATTGTGGGAAGATGTTGTTTGAAAGGGCAGCGTTAAAAATGGCTGTCAGGAAAACAATGATGTGGAGGGGAAAGAGTTTGACAACTTTATTTGTTATCCCGTCGGAGCCAGGAGACTTCCTAGGGTTGAGATCTTTGATGAGGGATTGAACCTCATCGACTGTAACTACTGGGAGTGGATTGTCTGGGTCCTCTATTGGGGGCTGAGCTACCCTTCGTTCGACCTCGGCGTCCACCTTTGTGAGATGGGCCATGTCTACTTGTTGGGAGCTGGGAGAACATTGGGATTCTAGATTGTCGGCTAGACATTCGGTCTTTTCGTCGTCGTCGAAGGCGGGACTACGGCCAGGACGATTAAGAGGAGGGATGCCGCAGGCTTCTTTGACTCTGAGCTTGCGTTGCAAGTGCCAGAAAGCCTGGTGATTAGGGGTAAGGTTAGCCAAGAAGTTGTCCCAGCGAGCTTCCCTCATTTCATTCATGCGCCTTCTTACTTTGGCTTGTAAGTGGTTCATGAATGATCGGTTGGCTGCTGTGGGGTAAGTCCTGTAGGCTCGGATAGCCGCGTTTTTCTCCGTCACCAGTTCGCGTACATCGTCCGGCAGCCTCCAGCGATGGTCGTCCATCGCTGGGACCTGCCGGGAGCAGTTGTTGACTGCTGATTGTACGTGACTGGTGAGGGAGTCAATTGCGTTCACCGTGTCTACAATGGAAGTTGGGGTCGGTTCGGGGAAGGGCAAGGGAGTAGACTTGAGGTTTTCCTCTAGTTTCCTCCAGTTAGTTGCCGTTTTCATGGGGGTGGGAGTACTCGAGTCAGGGGGACCTGTGCGGGGGGTAAGACTGAGTACAACGGGACGGTGATCGGAGTCAAGCTCGTCTATCGATTCCATAGAATTTAAACGAAGGTTTATATTCTTTAGAATCGCCAGGTCGAGAACGTCCGGACGGTGGTCTATAATAGCTGGGTAGTGCGTCGGATGCATGGGAGCTATAACGTCGAAGTTATGGATGCTACTGAGGTAATTGAGTTGATTACCTCTGGAATTTCGAGTGCGGCTATTCCACGACTCGTGTTTGGCGTTTAGGTCTCCTGCCACGATGACAGAGTTGCCTAAGCTAAGAAGTTTTACGATATCAGGAGCGATATCGCCTTGTTTGTTGGGTGCGATGTATGCCGAAACTATTATGATTGGTTCGTGTCCAGTCATGCCTAGCCGACATATTGATGTCTCGATTTGAGAGAGGTTGGGGGGATCCATAGGAATGCAGTAAAGAGATCTTTTATAATAGATGAGGGTGCCTCCTTTGGCGGAGTGGGTTCTATCGTTGCGTACTATTTGATAGTTCGCAATTTTGGGATCGCGGTTGGAGGGTTTGAGGAAGGTCTCTTGGAGGAGAAAGATGTCTAATTGGTGTTGGCGGAGGAAAGTAGCGATCTCGTCGCGTTGGGTGTTAATGCCATTGGCATTAAAGAACCCTACTTTGAGGGACCTGGGTTTGATTTTTCCTCCTAGGTTGTGGTTCTCCATTATTGGACCGTACCAAAGAAAGAGGTGAGGGCTGTGGTTACGTGAGCGAACTTGCTCATCGTAGCCATGACGGAGGCAATATTACCGCGTGAGGCGCGGAGTTGCTCGGCCATCTGGTTCAAGCTGTGGATGTCAACCGCGTGGAATAATTGGCTCAGATAAGCCATATTATCGCCAGTCGCGGTGGCTTCCGGGGCTTGGGGAGAGGGACCCTTAGGGGTGGGTGCCAGAGGGGCTGCTGGCGAGCGGGGAGCTGCCGCGGGAGGAGGGCCTTTTGGCTTAGGGGGTTGCACGGTGGGAATGGCCATTAATGGGGGGATGACCGTGGGCTGGGGAGCTCTTGGAAGAGCGAGTTTGGGGAATGCGCGCTGATGGTTCAGTGCGTTCCAGGGGGAAGGTCTTTGGGGGCTTAGGCGCTCGGGGAGAGCGGAGGAAGGGAGGTTTTCCCTGGTGTTGCGAGCTTGAACTCGCTTTACCATTTTGGGGTGAGGACGAGGGGCTTTTGGGCAGCCGCGATAATTCGCAGGGTGGCCCGATTGACCGCACAGAACGCAACTAGGCGGCTCTGTGCAGAGTGAGGTATCTTTGGGACGAGGGCAATCGCTTGTGCCGTGGTCACCTAGGCACTTAACGCACCTGGGTACCGCAAAGCAATTGCGGGAAGAGTGGCCATATAACTGGCACTTGTGACATTGGCCGATTTGGCCGCGTTTGTTGGGGGCTTCGACCTTTAAGCCAGATAAATGGCATACGGTCTTAATATTGTATATGCTCTTTCCGGCGGGGGAGTGCTTACATACGACAAAGACCATGTCGTATATGGTACTGTTGCGGGCGCCGTGCATGCGGTGCACCTCGAGAGCGGGGATGTCTTGCGATTGAAGATCGCATAAGATAGATTTTTCGTCGATCTCTTTAGGGATGCCGCGGATTACTACTCGGAGGAGACGGTCCTCGGGGAGGTCATATGAGTGAAAGGCTACTTTCCTAGCCTGTAGCATTTTGGTAAGAGACCTGAAGTCGGTGGAAGTAGGCACCGTGACTTTAATACCATTTGCGGTTGTTCGGGCATTTGTCACTCGCGCTCCGACCTCCGCCCCGTACGGACGTCTCGAAGCGCTCTCCTGCCGCGCTCCGCCGCTGCCCATTATCCGGTCGCCGCTCGCTGCTACCTGCGTGCTGCTACCTGCGCACCGAACCCTTCGCCGAACTTGCCTTTTTCAAGGCGGGTTTCGGCCATCTCTGTTTCTGTGTGAGACAAGTCTCGCTAGTTGTGACCCTTAAGGTAAAAACCACTGTTTGGTGGTCCTCGGTGGATACCTAGCGGTGCCAACGAAGCCGAGTGGGGTGTGGACCCGATACACCCGTTTTTGCCCCCTCAGGGCAAAAACACAAATCGGACGGGGCTAGAACCACCGGCCTTGGGGGCTTCCCTCGCCGACGCTAGCCATCTCCTCCCTCCCACCCTACCCTTTCCCTACCATCCCATTCCTTAGTGTTGTTTGGTTGCTTTAAGCTTCGGCTAAAAGTACTCCTCTGCACTAAGGCTGTTAGGAACCCGTCTGCACATTAAGATTGGCAGCGGGATCACAAGCTTAGGGCACACCCAACTCAACCCTAACTGCCTACCCCCGGTAGTGAAGGGACCAACACACACGCACACAACCCCAGGCCAGTCCAACCTGGGGATTAGGCGCGAAAATAAATAAATTAAATACCGCGTGGTATTTTTGCTCCCCCAATTGTTGTTGTTGTTTTGCCATCCATAAAATGGCCGACTCCACTCTCCGCGCCCTCCTTCGGGCCCTTCTTAAAGTCCCGGCCAATCAGGCCGTAGCCAGTACGGTCCTCTCTCCGGAGGATTTCTCAAGCCTCTGCGGCGAACCAAGCCCCTCTCCGGCCATCGAGGCCCCCACATACGCCCTTGCGGCGCCCTCCGTCCCTCTCAAACCGAACCCAATGAGGTTCGAAGAGTCCCCGGCAAGTCCCGATTGCCCTCCCAGCCGTCCCGTCATTATCGACGCTGACATGGCCTCCGAGTCCAACTCGGACTCCAACTCCTCCGCCGACGACGACTTTAATGTCGTCGTAGGGCGAAAGAAGAAGCGGTCTCTCAAGACCAAAGCTTCTGCTGACCAGACCCCCGCGAAGTCACTCAAGACTGCTGAAAAGCCCACCGCCTCCCTGTCCTCGCAGACGGTCACTCCCTCAGAGGGAAACCGGTCTGACGTCACCCCACCCCCTCAGTCCATAGCCTCATCTTCGAGGAAAGAGCCCATTCCACCGCCTATCTTCATCCAAGATAAGGCGAAGTGGACCGACGTCTCGGCGTGGTGCAATGCTAATCGCATTGCTTACTCTAACGCCAGAACTACCGCCAATGGAATAAAAGTCTCGGTGCCTACCTCCACCGATTTCAGATCCCTCACAAAAATGCTCCAGGCTAGAAAGGTAGCCTTCCACTCCTACGATCTCCCTGAGGATCGTCTTCTCCGCGTAGTAATCCGCGGCATCCCCAAAGAGATAGACGAAAAGTCTATCCTTAGCGATCTTCAATCGCAAGATATCCCCGCTCTAGAGGTGCACCGCATGCACGGCGCCCGCAACAGTACCATATACGACATGGTCTTTGTCGTATGTAAGCACTCCCCCGCCGGAAAAAACATCTACAATATTAAGACCGTATGCCATTTATCTGGCTTAAAGGTCGAAGCCCCCAACAAACGCGGCCAAATCGGCCAATGTCACAAGTGCCAGCTATATGGCCACTCTTCCCGCAATTGCTTTGCGGTACCCAGGTGCGTTAAGTGCCTAGGTGACCACGGCACAAGCGACTGCCCCCGTCCCAAAGACACCTCACTCTGCACAGAGCCGCCTAGTTGCGTTCTGTGCGGACAATCGGGCCACCCTGCGAATTATCGCGGGTGCCCAAAAGCCCCTCGTCCTCACCCCAAAATGGTAAAGCGAGTTCAAGCTCGCAACACCAGGGAAAACCTCCCTTCCTCCGCTCTCCCCGAGCGCCTAAGCCCCCAAAGACCTTCCCCCTGGAACGCACTGAACCATCAGCGCGCATTCCCCAAACTCGCTCTTCCAATAGCTCCCCAGTCCACGGTCATCCCCCCATTAATGGCCATTCCCACCGTGCAACCCCCTAAGCCAAAAGGCCCTTCTCCCGCGGCAGCTCCCCGCTCGCCAGCAGCCCCTCTGGCACCCACCCCTAAGGGTCCCTTTCCCCAAGCCCCGGAAGCCACCGCGACTGGCGATAATATGGCTTATCTGAGCCAATTACTCCACGCGGTTGACATCCATAGCTTGAACCAGATGGCCGAGCAACTCCGCGCCTCACGCGGTAATATTGCCTCCGTCATGGCTACGATGAGCAAGTTCGCTCACGTAACCACAGCCCTCACCTCTTTCTTTAGTACGGTCCAATAATGGAGAGCCACAACCTAGGAGGAAAAATCAAACCCAGGTCCCTCAAAGTAGGGTTCTTTAATGCCAATGGCATTAACACCCAACGCGACGAGATCGCTACTTTCCTCCGCCAACACCAATTAGACATCTTTCTCCTCCAAGAGACCTTCCTCAAACCCTCCAACCGCGATCCCAAAATTGCGAACTATCAAATAGTACGCAACGATAGAACCCACTCCGCCAAAGGAGGCACCCTCATCTATTATAAAAGATCTCTTTACTGCATTCCTATGGATCCCCCCAACCTCTCTCAAATCGAGACATCAATATGTCGGCTAGGCATGACTGGACACGAACCAATCATAATAGTTTCGGCATACATCGCACCCAACAAACAAGGCGATATCGCTCCTGATATCGTAAAACTTCTTAGCTTAGGCAACTCTGTCATCGTGGCAGGAGACCTAAACGCCAAACACGAGTCGTGGAATAGCCGCACTCGAAATTCCAGAGGTAATCAACTCAATTACCTCAGTAGCATCCATAACTTCGACGTTATAGCTCCCATGCATCCGACGCATTACCCAGCTATTATAGACCACCGTCCGGACGTCCTCGACCTGGCGATTCTAAAGAATATAAACCTTCGTTTAAATTCTATGGAATCGATAGACGAGCTTGACTCCGATCACCGTCCCGTTGTACTCAGTCTTACCCCCCGCACAGGTCCCCCTGACTCGAGTACTCCCACCCCCATGAAAACGGCAACTAACTGGAGGAAACTAGAGGAAAACCTCAAGTCTACTCCCTTGCCCTTCCCCGAACCGACCCCAACTTCCATTGTGGACACGGTGAACGCAATTGACTCCCTCACCAGTCACGTACAATCAGCAGTCAACGACTGCTCCCGGCAGGTCCCAGCGATGGACGACCATCGCTGGAGGCTGCCGGACGATGTACGCGAACTGGTGACGGAGAAAAACGCGGCTATCCGAGCCTACAGGACTTACCCCACAGCAGCCAACCGATCATTCATGAACCACTTACAAGCCAAAGTAAGAAGGCGCATGAATGAAATGAGGGAAGCTCGCTGGGACAACTTCTTGGCTAACCTTACCCCTAATCACCAGGCTTTCTGGCACTTGCAACGCAAGCTCAGAGTCAAAGAAGCCTGCGGCATCCCTCCTCTTAATCGTCCTGGCCGTAGTCCCGCCTTCGACGACGACGAAAAGACCGAATGTCTAGCCGACAATCTAGAATCCCAATGTTCTCCCAGCTCCCAACAAGTAGACATGGCCCATCTCACAAAGGTGGACGCCGAGGTCGAACGAAGGGTAGCTCAGCCCCCAATAGAGGACCCAGACAATCCACTCCCAGTAGTCACTGTCGATGAGGTTCAATCCCTCATCAAAGATCTCAACCCTAGGAAGTCTCCTGGCTCCGACGGGATAACAAATAAAGTTGTCAAACTCTTTCCCCTCCACATCATTGTCTTCCTGACAGCCATTTTTAACGCTGCCCTTTCAAACAACATCTTCCCACAATCGTGGAAAGAAGCAGTTGTCATAGGGATACCAAAACCTGGTAAACCCAAATCCGAATCCTCTAGTTATCGCCCCATTAGTCTCCTTAAAACTCTCGCGAAGATCTACGAAAGGTTGATCTTCAAAAGACTTAAGGACTTCGCTGAATCCCACAAACTTATCCCGAATGAGCAGTTTGGCTTCCGAACCAAGCACTCGTGTGTTCAACAGGTGCACCGCATCGTTGAACACATAAGTGCGGGGTTCCAAGCCAAACAGCAAACGGGCGTCCTATTCTTCGATATAGCGAAAGCATTCGATAAAGTTTGGCACAATGGCTTATTATATAAGCTTTACCAAATCGGTGTGCCTGACAGACTCGTGCTCATCATACGAGACTTCTTATCGAATCGCACCTTCCAATATCGCATCGAGGGCTCATTATCTTCCCCTCGCCGTATTCGTGCTGGAGTCCCCCAAGGCTCCGTGCTCTCCCCACTCCTTTTCACGCTGTACACCAGCGACATCCCCAAAAGTCCCAATGCCGATCTAGCTCTCTTCGCCGATGACACGGCTATCTACTATAGAGGCAGAGACCGTCATACGATCGCCAAACATCTCCAAACCGCAGCCAATGCCCTCGGCAAATGGTTTCGGAAATGGAGATTTGAAGTCAACCCAGATAAGAGCGCAGCTGTCCTCTTCTGCCGCTCTGGCGACCGATATCACGATCCTCCGCCTTCTGTAACCATGTTCGGCCAGCCGATTCCCTGGGAATCCACGGCCAAATACCTAGGCGTCATCCTCGACCAAAGGTTGTCCTTTGCATCCCACACAAAGAAAGCACGGTCACGTGCTTCCTTTGCCCTTGGTCGACTCCATTACCTACTAAATGCACGGAGCAAATTGTCACTTAAGTCCAAGTTGAGAATTTATCTCTCGTGCATCCGTCCCATAATGACATACGCCAGTGTTGTTTTCGCACACACGGCCAGCTCTAACATCCATAGAATGCAGGTCCTCCAAAACAAATTCTTGCGAAAGGCCGCGGGAGTCCCGTGGTATGTTCGCAATAGTCAACTCCATGTAGACTTTAAAATTCCCACCATCAAGCAGTTCATGAAAAGAGCCTCTAAGCGCTTTTTCGAATCTGCCGAAAAACACCCGAACCCACTAATCGTATCGGCCGCCCGATATACCCCATCTCGTATCTCCTCCCGACGCCGTCCGAGGCACGTTCTCCTTGACCCTGACGACGATATCACATTGCTTCAGCAAGCAATGTCTCAAAAGCACACACCAAACCGACCATTGTTCCGTCCTCGCCGGCGAGGCTCGTCGCGAACTCTACGTCATCGTCCCCCCCGTCCCCTGCTAGGGCCGGCGCGCGCCGAGCCACTAGCCTTAAACACGTCCCTAAATAATACAACTCAGATCCAGCTCCCTAGCTCATCCCCCAGCAACGCCCTAAGCCGAGGTCCGAGCCCCGCACCGGGGCGCCCTTAGCTGTGTTGCTTAGTATTTAAGTTTAAGCTCGGCTGGAGGCCCTTGGGTCTCGCCCTATAGTCCGGTTAAGCAGTGGAGGTAACTCCCCCCTACCAACTGCGAGAGACCATTTAAAAAAAAAAAAAAAAATCGGGCATTTGTGTAAGCAATGCGATTAGCATTGCACCATGCCGAGACGTCGGTCCATTTTGCCTTATCTTGGATGAAGATAGGCGGTGGGAGGGGTTCTTTCCTCGAAGATGAGGCTACGGACTGAGAGGGTGTGGTTGCGTCGGAGCGGTTTTCCTCCGAGGGAGAGGCCGCCTGCGCAGATTGGGAGGCTACGGGTTTGGCAGAAGTCTTGAGAGACTTTGCCGGGGTCTGGTCAGAAGAAGCTTTGGTCTTGAGAGACCGCTTCTTCTTGCGTCCTAAGACGACATTAAAGTCGTCGTCGGCGGAGGAGTTGGAGTCCGAGTTGGACTCAGAGGGCATATCCGCGTCGATAATGACGGGACGGCTGGGAGGGCAATCGGGACTTGCGGGGGACTCTTCGAACCTCATTGGGTTCGGTTTGAGAGGGACAGAGGGCGCCGCAGGGGCGTATGTGGAGGGCTCGATGGCCGGGGAGGGGCTTGGTTCGCCGCAGAGGTTGGCGAAATCCTCCGGAGAGAGGACAGAACTGGCTACGGCCTGGTTGGCCGGGACTTTGAGCAGGGCCCGAAGGAGGGCGCGGAGAGTGGAGTCGGCCATTTTAGGAATAGCAAAACAACAATTGGGGGAGCAAAAATACCACGCGGTATTTAATTTATTTATTTTCGCGCCTAATCCCCAGGTTGGACTGGCCTGGGGTTGTGTGCGTGTGTGTTGGTCCCTTCACTACCGGGGGTAGGCAGTTAGGGTTGAGTAGGGTGTGCCCTAAGCTTGTAATCCCGCTGCCAATCTTAATGTGCAGACGGGTTCCTAACAGCCTTAGTGCAGAGGAGTACTTTTAGCCGAAGCTTAAAGCAACCAAACAACACTAAGGAATGGGATGGTAGGGAAAGGGTAGGGTGGGAGGGAGGAGATGGCTAGCGTCGGCGAGGGAAGCCCCCAAGGCCGGTGGTTCTAGCCCCGTCCGATTTGTGTTTTTGCCCTGAGGGGGCAAAAACGGGTGTATCGGGTCCACACCCCACTCGGCTTCGTTGGCACCGCTAGGTATCCACCGAGGACCACCAAACAGTGGTTTTTACCTTAAGGGTCACAACTAGCGAGACTTGTCTCACACAGAAACAGAGATGGCCGAAACCCGCCTTGAAAAAGGCAAGTTCGGCGAAGGGTTCGGTGCGCAGGTAGCAGCACGCAGGTAGCAGCGGGCGGCGACTGGACAATGGGCAGCGGCGGAGCGCGGCAGGAGAGCGCTTCGAGACGTCCGTACGGGGCGGAGGTCGGAGCGCGAGTGTGTTTTATGAATTTTTTTTTTTTTTGGATATGGTCTCTCGCAGTTGGTAGGGGGGAGTTACCTCCACTGCTTAACCGGACTATAGGGCGAGACCCAAGGGCCTCCAGCCGAGCTTAAACTTAAATACTAAGCAACACAGCTAAGGGCGCCCCGGTGCGGGGCTCGGACCTCGGCTTAGGGCGTTGCTGGGGGATGAGCTAGGGAGCTGGATCTGAGTTGTATGATTTAGGGACGTGTTTAAGGCTAGTGGCTCGGCGCGCGCCGGCCCTAGCAGGGGACGGGGGGGACGATGACGTAGAGTTCGCGACGAGCCTCGCCGGCGAGGACGGAACAATGGTCGGTTTGGTGTGTGCTTTTGAGACATTGCTTGCTGAAGCAATGTGATATCGTCGTCAGGGTCAAGGAGAACGTGCCTCGGACGGCGTCGGGAGGAGATACGAGATGGGGTATATCGGGCGGCCGATACGATTAGTGGGTTCGGGTGTTTTTCGGCAGATTCGAAAAAGCGCTTAGAGGCTCTTTTCATGAACTGCTTGATGGTGGGAATTTTGAAGTCTACATGGAGTTGACTATTGCGAACATACCACGGGACTCCCGCGGCCTTTCGCAAGAATTTGTTTTGGAGGACCTGCATTCTATGGATGTTAGAGCTGGCCGTGTGTGCGAAAACAACACTGGCGTATGTCATTATGGGACGGATGCACGAGAGGTAAATTCTCAACTTGGACTTAAGTGACAATTTGCTCCGTGCATTTAGTAGGTAATGGAGTCGACCAAGGGCAAAGGAAGCACGTGACCGTACTTTCTTTGTGTGGGATGCAAAGGACAACCTTTGGTCGAGGATGACGCCTAGGTATTTGGCCGTGGATTCCCAGGGAATTGGCTGGCCGAACATGGTTACAGAAGGCGGAGGATCGTGATATCGGTCGCCAGAGCGGCAGAAGAGGACAGCTGCGCTCTTATCTGGGTTGACTTCAAATCTCCATTTCCGAAACCATTTGCCGAGGGCATTGGCTGCGGTTTGGAGATGTTTGGCGATCGTATGACGGTCTCTGCCTCTATAGTAGATAGCCGTGTCATCGGCGAAGAGAGCTAGATCGGCATTGGGACTTTTGGGGATGTCGCTGGTGTACAGCGTGAAAAGTAGTGGGGAGAGCACGGAGCCTTGGGGAACTCCAGCACGAATACGGCGAGGGGAGGATAATGAGCCCTCGATGCGATATTGGAAGGTGCGATTCGATAAGAAGTCTCGTATGATGAGCACGAGTCTGTCAGGCACACCGATTTGGTAAAGCTTATATAATAGGCCATTGTGCCAAACTTTATCGAATGCTTTCGCTATATCGAAGAATAGGACGCCCGTTTGCTGTTTGGCTTGGAACCCCGCACTTATGTGTTCAACGATGCGGTGCACCTGTTGAACACACGAGTGCTTGGTTCGGAAGCCAAACTGCTCATTCGGGATAAGTTTGTGGGATTCAGCGAAGTCCTTAAGTCTTTTGAAGATCAACCTTTCGTAGATCTTCGCGAGAGTTTTAAGGAGACTAATGGGGCGATAACTAGTGGATTCGGATTTGGGTTTACCAGGTTTTGGTATCCCTATGACAACTGCTTCTTTCCACGATTGTGGGAAGATGTTGTTTGAAAGGGCAGCGTTAAAAATGGCTGTCAGGAAAACAATGATGTGGAGGGGAAAGAGTTTGACAACTTTATTTGTTATCCCGTCGGAGCCAGGAGACTTCCTAGGGTTGAGATCTTTGATGAGGGATTGAACCTCATCGACTGTAACTACTGGGAGTGGATTGTCTGGGTCCTCTATTGGGGGCTGAGCTACCCTTCGTTCGACCTCGGCGTCCACCTTTGTGAGATGGGCCATGTCTACTTGTTGGGAGCTGGGAGAACATTGGGATTCTAGATTGTCGGCTAGACATTCGGTCTTTTCGTCGTCGTCGAAGGCGGGACTACGGCCAGGACGATTAAGAGGAGGGATGCCGCAGGCTTCTTTGACTCTGAGCTTGCGTTGCAAGTGCCAGAAAGCCTGGTGATTAGGGGTAAGGTTAGCCAAGAAGTTGTCCCAGCGAGCTTCCCTCATTTCATTCATGCGCCTTCTTACTTTGGCTTGTAAGTGGTTCATGAATGATCGGTTGGCTGCTGTGGGGTAAGTCCTGTAGGCTCGGATAGCCGCGTTTTTCTCCGTCACCAGTTCGCGTACATCGTCCGGCAGCCTCCAGCGATGGTCGTCCATCGCTGGGACCTGCCGGGAGCAGTTGTTGACTGCTGATTGTACGTGACTGGTGAGGGAGTCAATTGCGTTCACCGTGTCTACAATGGAAGTTGGGGTCGGTTCGGGGAAGGGCAAGGGAGTAGACTTGAGGTTTTCCTCTAGTTTCCTCCAGTTAGTTGCCGTTTTCATGGGGGTGGGAGTACTCGAGTCAGGGGGACCTGTGCGGGGGGTAAGACTGAGTACAACGGGACGGTGATCGGAGTCAAGCTCGTCTATCGATTCCATAGAATTTAAACGAAGGTTTATATTCTTTAGAATCGCCAGGTCGAGAACGTCCGGACGGTGGTCTATAATAGCTGGGTAGTGCGTCGGATGCATGGGAGCTATAACGTCGAAGTTATGGATGCTACTGAGGTAATTGAGTTGATTACCTCTGGAATTTCGAGTGCGGCTATTCCACGACTCGTGTTTGGCGTTTAGGTCTCCTGCCACGATGACAGAGTTGCCTAAGCTAAGAAGTTTTACGATATCAGGAGCGATATCGCCTTGTTTGTTGGGTGCGATGTATGCCGAAACTATTATGATTGGTTCGTGTCCAGTCATGCCTAGCCGACATATTGATGTCTCGATTTGAGAGAGGTTGGGGGGATCCATAGGAATGCAGTAAAGAGATCTTTTATAATAGATGAGGGTGCCTCCTTTGGCGGAGTGGGTTCTATCGTTGCGTACTATTTGATAGTTCGCAATTTTGGGATCGCGGTTGGAGGGTTTGAGGAAGGTCTCTTGGAGGAGAAAGATGTCTAATTGGTGTTGGCGGAGGAAAGTAGCGATCTCGTCGCGTTGGGTGTTAATGCCATTGGCATTAAAGAACCCTACTTTGAGGGACCTGGGTTTGATTTTTCCTCCTAGGTTGTGGTTCTCCATTATTGGACCGTACCAAAGAAAGAGGTGAGGGCTGTGGTTACGTGAGCGAACTTGCTCATCGTAGCCATGACGGAGGCAATATTACCGCGTGAGGCGCGGAGTTGCTCGGCCATCTGGTTCAAGCTGTGGATGTCAACCGCGTGGAATAATTGGCTCAGATAAGCCATATTATCGCCAGTCGCGGTGGCTTCCGGGGCTTGGGGAGAGGGACCCTTAGGGGTGGGTGCCAGAGGGGCTGCTGGCGAGCGGGGAGCTGCCGCGGGAGGAGGGCCTTTTGGCTTAGGGGGTTGCACGGTGGGAATGGCCATTAATGGGGGGATGACCGTGGGCTGGGGAGCTCTTGGAAGAGCGAGTTTGGGGAATGCGCGCTGATGGTTCAGTGCGTTCCAGGGGGAAGGTCTTTGGGGGCTTAGGCGCTCGGGGAGAGCGGAGGAAGGGAGGTTTTCCCTGGTGTTGCGAGCTTGAACTCGCTTTACCATTTTGGGGTGAGGACGAGGGGCTTTTGGGCAGCCGCGATAATTCGCAGGGTGGCCCGATTGACCGCACAGAACGCAACTAGGCGGCTCTGTGCAGAGTGAGGTATCTTTGGGACGAGGGCAATCGCTTGTGCCGTGGTCACCTAGGCACTTAACGCACCTGGGTACCGCAAAGCAATTGCGGGAAGAGTGGCCATATAACTGGCACTTGTGACATTGGCCGATTTGGCCGCGTTTGTTGGGGGCTTCGACCTTTAAGCCAGATAAATGGCATACGGTCTTAATATTGTATATGCTCTTTCCGGCGGGGGAGTGCTTACATACGACAAAGACCATGTCGTATATGGTACTGTTGCGGGCGCCGTGCATGCGGTGCACCTCGAGAGCGGGGATGTCTTGCGATTGAAGATCGCATAAGATAGATTTTTCGTCGATCTCTTTAGGGATGCCGCGGATTACTACTCGGAGGAGACGGTCCTCGGGGAGGTCATATGAGTGAAAGGCTACTTTCCTAGCCTGTAGCATTTTGGTAAGAGACCTGAAGTCGGTGGAAGTAGGCACCGTGACTTTAATACCATTTGCGGTTGTTCGGGCATTTGTGTAAGCAATGCGATTAGCATTGCACCATGCCGAGACGTCGGTCCATTTTGCCTTATCTTGGATGAAGATAGGCGGTGGGAGGGGTTCTTTCCTCGAAGATGAGGCTACGGACTGAGAGGGTGTGGTTGCGTCGGAGCGGTTTTCCTCCGAGGGAGAGGCCGCCTGCGCAGATTGGGAGGCTACGGGTTTGGCAGAAGTCTTGAGAGACTTTGCCGGGGTCTGGTCAGAAGAAGCTTTGGTCTTGAGAGACCGCTTCTTCTTGCGTCCTAAGACGACATTAAAGTCGTCGTCGGCGGAGGAGTTGGAGTCCGAGTTGGACTCAGAGGGCATATCCG
Source organism: Watsonalla cultraria (assembly GCA_964035505.1). Taxonomy (NCBI): domain Eukaryota; kingdom Metazoa; phylum Arthropoda; class Insecta; order Lepidoptera; family Drepanidae; genus Watsonalla; species Watsonalla cultraria. The sequence goes on from OZ037719.1 coordinate 11,647,359, forward strand.
CGTCGATAATGACGGGACGGCTGGGAGGGCAATCGGGACTTGCGGGGGACTCTTCGAACCTCATTGGGTTCGGTTTGAGAGGGACAGAGGGCGCCGCAGGGGCGTATGTGGAGGGCTCGATGGCCGGGGAGGGGCTTGGTTCGCCGCAGAGGTTGGCGAAATCCTCCGGAGAGAGGACAGAACTGGCTACGGCCTGGTTGGCCGGGACTTTGAGCAGGGCCCGAAGGAGGGCGCGGAGAGTGGAGTCGGCCATTTTAGGAATAGCAAAACAACAATTGGGGGAGCAAAAATACCACGCGGTATTTAATTTATTTATTTTCGCGCCTAATCCCCAGGTTGGACTGGCCTGGGGTTGTGTGCGTGTGTGTTGGTCCCTTCACTACCGGGGGTAGGCAGTTAGGGTTGAGTAGGGTGTGCCCTAAGCTTGTTATCCCGCTGCCAATCTTAATGTGCAGACGGGTTCCTAACAGCCTTAGTGCAGAGGAGTACTTTTAGCCGAAGCTTAAAGCAACCAAACAACACTAAGGAATGGGATGGTAGGGAAAGGGTAGGGTGGGAGGGAGGAGATGGCTAGCGTCGGCGAGGGAAGCCCCCAAGGCCGGTGGTTCTAGCCCCGTCCGATTTGTGTTTTTGCCCTGAGGGGGCAAAAACGGGTGTATCGGGTCCACACCCCACTCGGCTTCGTTGGCACCGCTAGGTATCCACCGAGGACCACCAAACAGTGGTTTTTACCTTAAGGGTCACAACTAGCGAGACTTGTCTCACACAGAAACAGAGATGGCCGAAACCCGCCTTGAAAAAGGCAAGTTCGGCGAAGGGTTCGGTGCGCAGGTAGCAGCACGCAGGTAGCAGCGGGCGGCGACTGGACAATGGGCAGCGGCGGAGCGCGGCAGGAGAGCGCTTCGAGACGTCCGTACGGGGCGGAGGTCGGAGCGCGAGTGTGTTTTATGAATTTTTTTTTTTTTTTTTTTTTTTTTTTAGGATATGGTCTCTCGCAGTTGGTAGGGGGGAGTTACCTCCACTGCTTAACCGGACTATAGGGCGAGACCCAAGGGCCTCCAGCCGAGCTTAAACTTAAATACTAAGCAACACAGCTAAGGGCGCCCCGGTGCGGGGCTCGGACCTCGGCTTAGGGCGTTGCTGGGGGATGAGCTAGGGAGCTGGATCTGAGTGGTATTATTTAGGGACGTGTTTAAGGCTAGTGGCTCGGCGCGCGCCGGCCCTAGCAGGAGACGGGGGGGACGATGACGTAGAGTTCGCGACGAGCCTCGCCGGCGAGGACGGAACAATGGTCGGTTTGGTGTGTGCTTTTGAGACATTGCTTGCTGAAGCAATGTGATATCGTCGTCAGGGTCAAGGAGAACGTGCCTCGGACGGCGTCGGGAGGAGATACGTGTGTGTTTTATGAATTGTAAATTTTACGTTATATAGTCTTTAGTGGGGCCATATTTCAAGTTGTATTAATGCTCCGCCGGCAGCGACAGGGTTGACGCGCTGAGGGTTGCTGCGGGTGGCAATTTACTTTTCATTCAATTAGTTTAATGCATTTTTAAGCTATCAAAAGGGTGATAGTGTGAAATTGTGAATAAGTAATAGCTTTGTAGAAAAAAACGAAAAATTCGGACTTACAATTTAGGCAAAATTTTATTGTAATCGGCTGAGACTAATGATAAAATGCTTGTTATAATGTATCAGTGAGTTTATCTCAAAATAATACAAAAAAAAATTGTCCAAATTTTATTGATCAACTAGCGAACGTCACGCGGTTTCACCCACGTAGTTCCCGTTTGCGCGAGAGAACGGGGATAAAATGAAGCCTATGTTACTCGCTGATGATATAGCTATCTATTGCTCAAAGAATTTTTAAGAGCAGTCAAGTAGTTTCGGAGCCTATTAAATGCAAACAAACAAACAATCAAATCTTTTCTCTTTATAATATCAGTGTAGACAAATGAACAACCCTAGAATGTATATCACCTATTTATCGGGTTCTATCGTTCGTGTGAACTGATTAAGTTTTTGTTTGCGAAGTATAATTAAGAAACCGCTCATCCATCAACGTCGAGGCGTGATAAATCTTCAAGCTATGAAATTTCACCAAATTAATTTATCGAGTTACATCATAAATATAAAACAGGTCACTAATGTAAATCATTTGGGTTATTTAATGTTAATTTTATAATTAATTTGCGCTGAGGTATGCAATAAATTTAAATTGCGTTATAAATAAATTATAAACTTTAACGTTATTCACATATTTTTCCAAAATAAATAAGTTAGTCATGTTTTGACAAATCAAACAAAAAAGTTTGAAAAAAAAAACCGTCTTTAATTTCAATTGCATATTTTTTATTTAGTATTGTATATTTATTTGATTGAATAACATCTCAAGGAACAGTACTTAAAACTAAATAAAGGTAGAAAACTTGTCCCAAGTCGGTGTCTCGGGATCGTGCCAAGAAGGCTGGCAGCATTGCCACGTTGAATAGCAATGCTGATTCTCTAAGCGAGCGGATTTTATTATTTCAGTAATATAATGCTCTTTCATATGAAAATGAAAAAATGAAAATGAAAATGATTTATTCAGTGTAGGCCCTGGTAAGGCACTTATGAATGTCGAGGAATTTACCACCGGTTCGGAAACTAGCCTTCTGAGAAGAACCGGCAAGAAACTCAGCTGGCAACATGTACACTTCATTACACAGTAAAATAATAATAATTACAAAAAAACATCATAAATTATTCACAATAGTGAAAATTGTATCAGCATGCATGTGTAAAAAATAATTATTAAAAACGTAAAAACAATACCAAATGACATATAAAACCTTTGGATATTATAAAGATACTCCCATTTAAAAAAAATAGACTGTTTAACCTCATTAGGAATAAATCAAAGCCTTTCGCATGCCTTAGTACAGCATGATTGATTCAAGCCTTAACATGAGACAGATATCATTAATATAATTTACATCATGATTAATTGAGCCTACATTCACCACAGTCATACATCAAGTTTCAAGTCACGATCACTTCAATGAATAAGATTAAGAATATATTTTTTACCATTCTCTAAAACAAAATCAATTAATAAATGCAGGAAAATAATAAATAACAATCTATTATAATTGATAACGAATCGGCTTACGTCGAAAACCTCTCAAGTATACTATCTCAATACGCCAATAAACTATATAAATAATAGCGATTAAATTGACTGCGCACACAACGGGGGACTTTTTGTAAAATGATACATCGACCTATTAAAGTGCTCACTCTAAATAATATAAAGAATGTAAATTATGATGTTCGTAGTGTTACCTACTAAATGCACGGAGCAAATTGTCACTTAAGTCCAAGTTGAGAATTTACCTCTCGTGCATCCGTCCCATAATGACATACGCCAGTGTTGTTTTCGCACACACGGCCAGCTCTAACATCCATAGAATGCAGGTCCTCCAAAACAAATTCTTGCGAAAGGCCGCGGGAGTCCCGTGGTATGTTCGCAATAGTCAACTCCATGTAGACTTCAAAATTCCCACCATCAAGCAGTTCATGAAAAGAGCCTCTAAGCGCTTTTTCGAATCTGCCGAAAAACACCCGAACCCACTAATCGTATCGGCCGCCCGATATACCCCATCTCGTATCTCCTCCCGACGCCGTCCGAGGCACGTTCTCCTTGACCCTGACGACGATATCACATTGCTTCAGCAAGCAATGTCTCAAAAGCACACACCAAACCGACCATTGTTCCGTCCTCGCCGGCGAGGCTCGTCGCGAACTCTACGTCATCGTCCCCCCCGTCCCCTGCTAGGGCCGGCGCGCGCCGAGCCACTAGCCTTAAACACGTCCCTAAATCATACAACTCAGATCCAGCTCCCTAGCTCATCCCCCAGCAACGCCCTAAGCCGAGGTCCGAGCCCCGCACCGGGGCGCCCTTAGCTGTGTTGCTTAGTATTTAAGTTTAAGCTCGGCTGGAGGCCCTTGGGTCTCGCCCTATAGTCCGGTTAAGCAGTGGAGGTAACTCCCCCCTACCAACTGCGAGAGACCATATCCAAAAAAAAAAAAAAAAAATGTTCGTAGTGTTGGCAATAAAATAAAAATATATTAGCAACCCTACGCGAGGAGGTAATAAACAACTTTTGTGTGGAAGGCAGCTCTCCGGCCGATTCATAAATTTCGCTTTTTTTTTTTTTTTTTTAGGATATGGTCTCTCGCAGTTGGTAGGGGGGAGTTACCTCCACTGCTTAACCGGACTATAGGGCGAGACCCAAGGGCCTCCAGCCGAGCTTAAACTTAAATACTAAGCAACACAGCTAAGGGCGCCCCGGTGCGGGGCTCGGACCTCGGCTTAGGGCGTTGCTGGGGGATGAGCTAGGGAGCTGGATCTGAGTTGTATTATTTAGGGACGTGTTTAAGGCTAGTGGCTCGGCGCGCGCCGGCCCTAGCAGGGGACGGGGGGGACGATGACGTAGAGTTCGCGACGAGCCTCGCCGGCGAGGACGGAACAATGGTCGGTTTGGTGTGTGCTTTTGAGACATTGCTTGCTGAAGCAATGTGATATCGTCGTCAGGGTCAAGGAGAACGTGCCTCGGACGGCGTCGGGAGGAGATACGAGATGGGGTATATCGGGCGGCCGATACGATTAGTGGGTTCGGGTGTTTTTCGGCAGATTCGAAAAAGCGCTTAGAGGCTCTTTTCATGAACTGCTTGATGGTGGGAATTTTAAAGTCTACATGGAGTTGACTATTGCGAACATACCACGGGACTCCCGCGGCCTTTCGCAAGAATTTGTTTTGGAGGACCTGCATTCTATGGATGTTAGAGCTGGCCGTGTGTGCGAAAACAACACTGGCGTATGTCATTATGGGACGGATGCACGAGAGATAAATTCTCAACTTGGACTTAAGTGACAATTTGCTCCGTGCATTTAGTAGGTAATGGAGTCGACCAAGGGCAAAGGAAGCACGTGACCGTGCTTTCTTTGTGTGGGATGCAAAGGACAACCTTTGGTCGAGGATGACGCCTAGGTATTTGGCCGTGGATTCCCAGGGAATCGGCTGGCCGAACATGGTTACAGAAGGCGGAGGATCGTGATATCGGTCGCCAGAGCGGCAGAAGAGGACAGCTGCGCTCTTATCTGGGTTGACTTCAAATCTCCATTTCCGAAACCATTTGCCGAGGGCATTGGCTGCGGTTTGGAGATGTTTGGCGATCGTATGACGGTCTCTGCCTCTATAGTAGATAGCCGTGTCATCGGCGAAGAGAGCTAGATCGGCATTGGGACTTTTGGGGATGTCGCTGGTGTACAGCGTGAAAAGGAGTGGGGAGAGCACGGAGCCTTGGGGGACTCCAGCACGAATACGGCGAGGGGAAGATAATGAGCCCTCGATGCGATATTGGAAGGTGCGATTCGATAAGAAGTCTCGTATGATGAGCACGAGTCTGTCAGGCACACCGATTTGGTAAAGCTTATATAATAAGCCATTGTGCCAAACTTTATCGAATGCTTTCGCTATATCGAAGAATAGGACGCCCGTTTGCTGTTTGGCTTGGAACCCCGCACTTATGTGTTCAACGATGCGGTGCACCTGTTGAACACACGAGTGCTTGGTTCGGAAGCCAAACTGCTCATTCGGGATAAGTTTGTGGGATTCAGCGAAGTCCTTAAGTCTTTTGAAGATCAACCTTTCGTAGATCTTCGCGAGAGTTTTAAGGAGACTAATGGGGCGATAACTAGAGGATTCGGATTTGGGTTTACCAGGTTTTGGTATCCCTATGACAACTGCTTCTTTCCACGATTGTGGGAAGATGTTGTTTGAAAGGGCAGCGTTAAAAATGGCTGTCAGGAAGACAATGATGTGGAGGGGAAAGAGTTTGACAACTTTATTTGTTATCCCGTCGGAGCCAGGAGACTTCCTAGGGTTGAGATCTTTGATGAGGGATTGAACCTCATCGACAGTGACTACTGGGAGTGGATTGTCTGGGTCCTCTATTGGGGGCTGAGCTACCCTTCGTTCGACCTCGGCGTCCACCTTTGTGAGATGGGCCATGTCTACTTGTTGGGAGCTGGGAGAACATTGGGATTCTAGATTGTCGGCTAGACATTCGGTCTTTTCGTCGTCGTCGAAGGCGGGACTACGGCCAGGACGATTAAGAGGAGGGATGCCGCAGGCTTCTTTGACTCTGAGCTTGCGTTGCAAGTGCCAGAAAGCCTGGTGATTAGGGGTAAGGTTAGCCAAGAAGTTGTCCCAGCGAGCTTCCCTCATTTCATTCATGCGCCTTCTTACTTTGGCTTGTAAGTGGTTCATGAATGATCGGTTGGCTGCTGTGGGGTAAGTCCTGTAGGCTCGGATAGCCGCGTTTTTCTCCGTCACCAGTTCGCGTACATCGTCCGGCAGCCTCCAGCGATGGTCGTCCATCGCTGGGACCTGCCGGGAGCAGTCGTTGACTGCTGATTGTACGTGACTGGTGAGGGAGTCAATTGCGTTCACCGTGTCCACAATGGAAGTTGGGGTCGGTTCGGGGAAGGGCAAGGGAGTAGACTTGAGGTTTTCCTCTAGTTTCCTCCAGTTAGTTGCCGTTTTCATGGGGGTGGGAGTACTCGAGTCAGGGGGACCTGTGCGGGGGGTAAGACTGAGTACAACGGGACGGTGATCGGAGTCAAGCTCGTCTATCGATTCCATAGAATTTAAACGAAGGTTTATATTCTTTAGAATCGCCAGGTCGAGGACGTCCGGACGGTGGTCTATAATAGCTGGGTAATGCGTCGGATGCATGGGAGCTATAACGTCGAAGTTATGGATGCTACTGAGGTAATTGAGTTGATTACCTCTGGAATTTCGAGTGCGGCTATTCCACGACTCGTGTTTGGCGTTTAGGTCTCCTGCCACGATGACAGAGTTGCCTAAGCTAAGAAGTTTTACGATATCAGGAGCGATATCGCCTTGTTTGTTGGGTGCGATGTATGCCGAAACTATTATGATTGGTTCGTGTCCAGTCATGCCTAGCCGACATATTGATGTCTCGATTTGAGAGAGGTTGGGGGGATCCATAGGAATGCAGTAAAGAGATCTTTTATAATAGATGAGGGTGCCTCCTTTGGCGGAGTGGGTTCTATCGTTGCGTACTATTTGATAGTTCGCAATTTTGGGATCGCGGTTGGAGGGTTTGAGGAAGGTCTCTTGGAGGAGAAAGATGTCTAATTGGTGTTGGCGGAGGAAAGTAGCGATCTCGTCGCGTTGGGTGTTAATGCCATTGGCATTAAAGAACCCTACTTTGAGGGACCTGGGTTTGATTTTTCCTCCTAGGTTGTGGCTCTCCATTATTGGACCGTACTAAAGAAAGAGGTGAGGGCTGTGGTTACGTGAGCGAACTTGCTCATCGTAGCCATGACGGAGGCAATATTACCGCGTGAGGCGCGGAGTTGCTCGGCCATCTGGTTCAAGCTATGGATGTCAACCGCGTGGAATAATTGGCTCAGATAAGCCATATTATCGCCAGTCGCGGTGGCTTCCGGGGCTTGGGGAAAGGGACCCTTAGGGGTGGGTGCCAGAGGGGCTGCTGGCGAGCGGGGAGCTGCCGCGGGAGAAGGGCCTTTTGGCTTAGGGGGTTGCACGGTGGGAATGGCCATTAATGGGGGGATGACCGTGGACTGGGGAGCTATTGGAAGAGCGAGTTTGGGGAATGCGCGCTGATGGTTCAGTGCGTTCCAGGGGGAAGGTCTTTGGGGGCTTAGGCGCTCGGGGAGAGCGGAGGAAGGGAGGTTTTCCCTGGTGTTGCGAGCTTGAACTCGCTTTACCATTTTGGGGTGAGGACGAGGGGCTTTTGGGCACCCGCGATAATTCGCAGGGTGGCCCGATTGTCCGCACAGAACGCAACTAGGCGGCTCTGTGCAGAGTGAGGTGTCTTTGGGACGGGGGCAGTCGCTTGTGCCGTGGTCACCTAGGCACTTAACGCACCTGGGTACCGCAAAGCAATTGCGGGAAGAGTGGCCATATAGCTGGCACTTGTGACATTGGCCGATTTGGCCGCGTTTGTTGGGGGCTTCGACCTTTAAGCCAGATAAATGGCATACGGTCTTAATATTGTAGATGTTTTTTCCGGCGGGGGAGTGCTTACATACGACAAAGACCATGTCGTATATGGTACTGTTGCGGGCGCCGTGCATGCGGTGCACCTCTAGAGCGGGGATATCTTGCGATTGAAGATCGCTAAGGATAGACTTTTCGTCTATCTCTTTGGGGATGCCGCGGATTACTACGCGGAGAAGACGATCCTCAGGGAGATCGTAGGAGTGGAAGGCTACCTTTCTAGCCTGGAGCATTTTTGTGAGGGATCTGAAATCGGTGGAGGTAGGCACCGAGACTTTTATTCCATTGGCGGTAGTTCTGGCGTTAGAGTAAGCAATGCGATTAGCATTGCACCACGCCGAGACGTCGGTCCACTTCGCCTTATCTTGGATGAAGATAGGCGGTGGAATGGGCTCTTTCCTCGAAGATGAGGCTATGGACTGAGGGGGTGGGGTGACGTCAGACCGGTTTCCCTCTGAGGGAGTGACCGTCTGCGAGGACAGGGAGGCGGTGGGCTTTTCAGCAGTCTTGAGTGACTTCGCGGGGGTCTGGTCAGCAGAAGCTTTGGTCTTGAGAGACCGCTTCTTCTTTCGCCCTACGACGACATTAAAGTCGTCGTCGGCGGAGGAGTTGGAGTCCGAGTTGGACTCGGAGGCCATGTCAGCGTCGATAATGACGGGACGGCTGGGAGGGCAATCGGGACTTGCCGGGGACTCTTCGAACCTCATTGGGTTCGGTTTGAGAGGGACGGAGGGCGCCGCAAGGGCGTATGTGGGGGCCTCGATGGCCGGAGAGGGGCTTGGTTCGCCGCAGAGGCTTGAGAAATCCTCCGGAGAGAGGACCGTACTGGCTACGGCCTGATTGGCCGGGACTTTAAGAAGGGCCCGAAGGAGGGCGCGGAGAGTGGAGTCGGCCATTTTATGGATGGCAAAACAACAACAACAATTGGGGGAGCAAAAATACCACGCGGTATTTAATTTATTTATTTTCGCGCCTAATCCCCAGGTTGGACTGGCCTGGGGTTGTGTGCGTGTGTGTTGGTCCCTTCACTACCGGGGGTAGGCAGTTAGGGTTGAGTTGGGTGTGCCCTAAGCTTGTGATCCCGCTGCCAATCTTAATGTGCAGACGGGTTCCTAACAGCCTTAGTGCAGAGGAGTACTTTTAGCCGAAGCTTAAAGCAACCAAACAACACTAAGGAATGGGATGGTAGGGAAAGGGTAGGGTGGGAGGGAGGAGATGGCTAGCGTCGGCGAGGGAAGCCCCCAAGGCCGGTGGTTCTAGCCCCGTCCGATTTGTGTTTTTGCCCTGAGGGGGCAAAAACGGGTGTATCGGGTCCACACCCCACTCGGCTTCGTTGGCACCGCTAGGTATCCACCGAGGACCACCAAACAGTGGTTTTTACCTTAAGGGTCACAACTAGCGAGACTTGTCTCACACAGAAACAGAGATGGCCGAAACCCGCCTTGAAAAAGGCAAGTTCGGCGAAGGGTTCGGTGCGCAGGTAGCAGCACGCAGGTAGCAGCGAGCGGCGACCGGATAATGGGCAGCGGCGGAGCGCGGCAGGAGAGCGCTTCGAGACGTCCGTACGGGGCGGAGGTCGGAGCGCGAGTGGCATAAATTTCGCGGCGCGCCGTTTAGTTTTATGTACGATATTATCTATCGGCACGCACACACGCACACACCACGCATACATGTGTCATTCGTTACTAAATGTCACTATATGTCAAGTTGTACCTACAATGAAACAAAAAAAACATTTTATGATCAAACAAACACAAGCTGCACAAACAGTACTCGTATGTTACGAAACGATACATAAACATGATTTTTATAAAACGAAAGTGGAGATAGAGATACGAAGGCCATGCGAGTCGGCAAACAATCCATTAACGGTCGTAGACGAAGAAGATATGGTAAACGAGCTCCTTCTAAGGAGGCATTTACATAATAAGACACATTCGTCGAAGTAATGTATGTAAAGAAGTTTAATGAAACGTCCCCGATAGCAAGCTTGGCGAGTCATGAAATAACTATCATTAAACCCGACACGATACGGACGATAATCATCGACCGCGCGCAAAAAGTTATACCATCGGTTGTGATGCAAATTGCACATCCCATAAATCAAGTACTTAATCACCGTGCAGAGATCCCGGCTCGTAATAATGAGATTACTTGAAAACATTATGTTGCATGAGACGTTCCGGTGCAATGTACGTGTAACGCTATGGGCTATATACGCCAATCACGTGTAGCCTAATACTCTATAGAATGATGAGACGGAAAGTAAGAATAATTCTAGTGACGTCACCGAAGATATAAAGGGTGATAATAAGAAATTGAAGGCAGTGAAGGCTGAATTTATAGTCAGAGCTAAAAGAACAAGCAATGACGATAATTCACCGCGTACAATAAAGAGCGCTATTGATCTTGCAGAAAGCGAATCGGCTCGTAACAGAGAACAAAACACGCTACCGCTGAATGTCGCATAAATCTTTATTATTGCCGCAACAAGCTTATATCGAGTCATTTCAGGTGCTCAAACCGGATCTCGCCCTGATATAAACTCACGAGTTCGAAGCATTTTTTCGCCCAATGAAATATGCTACATCGCCCCCGGCCCAGAGGAAGGAAACCCATAAATAAATAATAATACAACCATTTATATTACCAAAGGGTTTCACCCGACGTGTCTATTATCATCTGAATTGTTTAAATATGATAATGTATCAAAATAACAGGCAGTTGGTTCGCGGCCGCGACTTCTGTTCCAACATTATCATAAAGATTCACTTAATAGACTGTTTCGAAAATTATTATAGTGCTCTGACACTGTTTTATGGCCGGGGAAGATTACCGCGACCACTGCTTTTTCATCTTGAATTAAAATTTTATCTTTCGCAAAAAAATCCACTTTATACGTAATGGGTCCATATTACAGACACAAATATTACGGAGCTGTAAAGTAATTATCAACGACTTTAGTATCAGTTATTTTTCTCTTAATTTGGTCGTAATTTTTTGCGAGTTAAAGAAACAGCTTTCGTGACAGCGACGTAATAACGGTACGTGTAATCATATTCGCAGATTAAAATCAAATTTAATTATCACCATCCGGCCGCTCCGTCGGTTTAAAGCTGAAAAGCGATGTTCGTGCATTAAAGACGTCGTATAAAAGGGGTAATAAAGCACCCCTAATAAACCCCGAAACGCACTGAGTTGCTTCGCAATAACCGTACGTAGACTAAACAAATGATTTTCTCGATAATAAAAACTTCACAATAAAAGCGTTCACGAAATGTCGGTCATTAAGTGTATTTACGCAGCGAAACGGATATAGGGGCCGTAAAAATGTAGAGCGGCTTATTGAGACGTTGTTGGCAACAGTCTCTGGCGAGATCCGACTTAATCTATAGCCTACACGCCTCGGCGGGCTAATTCCGGACTCCGGCCGGCACCCGACGCAGGGAGATTAAACGCAGCTTAAAATTTTCTGACAAATTAAAATTTCAACACGATAAACACAATGGTCGAGAACAATATTATCAAGATCGCATAAAGAACGTTCGTCCTTTGTATTCCATATTTACGAGCCTATCCAAGGAAAAATCGTTTAGGTAAACACAAGGGCAATAAAAACGAGGCATGCAACTCGCATTCATGCACCCGATACACCCGTTTTTGCCCCCTCAGGGCAAAAACACAAATCGGACGGGGCTAGAACCACCGGCCTTGGGGGCTTCCCTCGCCGACGCTAGCCATCTCCTCCCTCCCACCCTACCCTTTCCCTACCATCCCATTCCTTAGTGTTGTTTGGTTGCTTTAAGCTTCGGCTAAAAGTACTCCTCTGCACTAAGGCTGTTAGGAACCCGTCTGCACATTAAGATTGGCAGCGGGATCACAAGCTTAGGGCACACCCAACTCAACCCTAACTGCCTACCCCCGGTAGTGAAGGGACCAACACACACGCACACAACCCCAGGCCAGTCCAACCTGGGGATTAGGCGCGAAAATAAATAAATTAAATACCGCGTGGTATTTTTGCTCCCCCAATTGTTGTTGTTGTTTTGCCATCCATAAAATGGCCGACTCCACTCTCCGCGCCCTCCTTCGGGCCCTTCTTAAAGTCCCGGCCAATCAGGCCGTAGCCAGTACGGTCCTCTCTCCGGAGGATTTCTCAAGCCTCTGCGGCGAACCAAGCCCCTCTCCGGCCATCGAGGCCCCCACATACGCCCTTGCGGCGCCCTCCGTCCCTCTCAAACCGAACCCAATGAGGTTCGAAGAGTCCCCGGCAAGTCCCGATTGCCCTCCCAGCCGTCCCGTCATTATCGACGCTGACATGGCCTCCGAGTCCAACTCGGACTCCAACTCCTCCGCCGACGACGACTTTAATGTCGTCGTAGGGCGAAAGAAGAAGCGGTCTCTCAAGACCAAAGCTTCTGCTGACCAGACCCCCGCGAAGTCACTCAAGACTGCTGAAAAGCCCACCGCCTCCCTGTCCTCGCAGACGGTCACTCCCTCAGAGGGAAACCGGTCTGACGTCACCCCACCCCCTCAGTCCATAGCCTCATCTTCGAGGAAAGAGCCCATTCCACCGCCTATCTTCATCCAAGATAAGGCGAAGTGGACCGACGTCTCGGCGTGGTGCAATGCTAATCGCATTGCTTACTCTAACGCCAGAACTACCGCCAATGGAATAAAAGTCTCGGTGCCTACCTCCACCGATTTCAGATCCCTCACAAAAATGCTCCAGGCTAGAAAGGTAGCCTTCCACTCCTACGATCTCCCTGAGGATCGTCTTCTCCGCGTAGTAATCCGCGGCATCCCCAAAGAGATAGACGAAAAGTCTATCCTTAGCGATCTTCAATCGCAAGATATCCCCGCTCTAGAGGTGCACCGCATGCACGGCGCCCGCAACAGTACCATATACGACATGGTCTTTGTCGTATGTAAGCACTCCCCCGCCGGAAAAAACATCTACAATATTAAGACCGTATGCCATTTATCTGGCTTAAAGGTCGAAGCCCCCAACAAACGCGGCCAAATCGGCCAATGTCACAAGTGCCAGCTATATGGCCACTCTTCCCGCAATTGCTTTGCGGTACCCAGGTGCGTTAAGTGCCTAGGTGACCACGGCACAAGCGACTGCCCCCGTCCCAAAGACACCTCACTCTGCACAGAGCCGCCTAGTTGCGTTCTGTGCGGACAATCGGGCCACCCTGCGAATTATCGCGGGTGCCCAAAAGCCCCTCGTCCTCACCCCAAAATGGTAAAGCGAGTTCAAGCTCGCAACACCAGGGAAAACCTCCCTTCCTCCGCTCTCCCCGAGCGCCTAAGCCCCCAAAGACCTTCCCCCTGGAACGCACTGAACCATCAGCGCGCATTCCCCAAACTCGCTCTTCCAATAGCTCCCCAGTCCACGGTCATCCCCCCATTAATGGCCATTCCCACCGTGCAACCCCCTAAGCCAAAAGGCCCTTCTCCCGCGGCAGCTCCCCGCTCGCCAGCAGCCCCTCTGGCACCCACCCCTAAGGGTCCCTTTCCCCAAGCCCCGGAAGCCACCGCGACTGGCGATAATATGGCTTATCTGAGCCAATTATTCCACGCGGTTGACATCCATAGCTTGAACCAGATGGCCGAGCAACTCCGCGCCTCACGCGGTAATATTGCCTCCGTCATGGCTACGATGAGCAAGTTCGCTCACGTAACCACAGCCCTCACCTCTTTCTTTAGTACGGTCCAATAATGGAGAGCCACAACCTAGGAGGAAAAATCAAACCCAGGTCCCTCAAAGTAGGGTTCTTTAATGCCAATGGCATTAACACCCAACGCGACGAGATCGCTACTTTCCTCCGCCAACACCAATTAGACATCTTTCTCCTCCAAGAGACCTTCCTCAAACCCTCCAACCGCGATCCCAAAATTGCGAACTATCAAATAGTACGCAACGATAGAACCCACTCCGCCAAAGGAGGCACCCTCATCTATTATAAAAGATCTCTTTACTGCATTCCTATGGATCCCCCCAACCTCTCTCAAATCGAGACATCAATATGTCGGCTAGGCATGACTGGACACGAACCAATCATAATAGTTTCGGCATACATCGCACCCAACAAACAAGGCGATATCGCTCCTGATATCGTAAAACTTCTTAGCTTAGGCAACTCTGTCATCGTGGCAGGAGACCTAAACGCCAAACACGAGTCGTGGAATAGCCGCACTCGAAATTCCAGAGGTAATCAACTCAATTACCTCAGTAGCATCCATAACTTCGACGTTATAGCTCCCATGCATCCGACGCATTACCCAGCTATTATAGACCACCGTCCGGACGTCCTCGACCTGGCGATTCTAAAGAATATAAACCTTCGTTTAAATTCTATGGAATCGATAGACGAGCTTGACTCCGATCACCGTCCCGTTGTACTCAGTCTTACCCCCCGCACAGGTCCCCCTGACTCGAGTACTCCCACCCCCATGAAAACGGCAACTAACTGGAGGAAACTAGAGGAAAACCTCAAGTCTACTCCCTTGCCCTTCCCCGAACCGACCCCAACTTCCATTGTGGACACGGTGAACGCAATTGACTCCCTCACCAGTCACGTACAATCAGCAGTCAACGACTGCTCCCGGCAGGTCCCAGCGATGGACGACCATCGCTGGAGGCTGCCGGACGATGTACGCGAACTGGTGACGGAGAAAAACGCGGCTATCCGAGCCTACAGGACTTACCCCACAGCAGCCAACCGATCATTCATGAACCACTTACAAGCCAAAGTAAGAAGGCGCATGAATGAAATGAGGGAAGCTCGCTGGGACAACTTCTTGGCTAACCTTACCCCTAATCACCAGGCTTTCTGGCACTTGCAACGCAAGCTCAGAGTCAAAGAAGCCTGCGGCATCCCTCCTCTTAATCGTCCTGGCCGTAGTCCCGCCTTCGACGACGACGAAAAGACCGAATGTCTAGCCGACAATCTAGAATCCCAATGTTCTCCCAGCTCCCAACAAGTAGACATGGCCCATCTCACAAAGGTGGACGCCGAGGTCGAACGAAGGGTAGCTCAGCCCCCAATAGAGGACCCAGACAATCCACTCCCAGTAGTCACTGTCGATGAGGTTCAATCCCTCATCAAAGATCTCAACCCTAGGAAGTCTCCTGGCTCCGACGGGATAACAAATAAAGTTGTCAAACTCTTTCCCCTCCACATCATTGTCTTCCTGACAGCCATTTTTAACGCTGCCCTTTCAAACAACATCTTCCCACAATCGTGGAAAGAAGCAGTTGTCATAGGGATACCAAAACCTGGTAAACCCAAATCCGAATCCTCTAGTTATCGCCCCATTAGTCTCCTTAAAACTCTCGCGAAGATCTACGAAAGGTTGATCTTCAAAAGACTTAAGGACTTCGCTGAATCCCACAAACTTATCCCGAATGAGCAGTTTGGCTTCCGAACCAAGCACTCGTGTGTTCAACAGGTGCACCGCATCGTTGAACACATAAGTGCGGGGTTCCAAGCCAAACAGCAAACGGGCGTCCTATTCTTCGATATAGCGAAAGCATTCGATAAAGTTTGGCACAATGGCTTATTATATAAGCTTTACCAAATCGGTGTGCCTGACAGACTCGTGCTCATCATACGAGACTTCTTATCGAATCGCACCTTCCAATATCGCATCGAGGGCTCATTATCTTCCCCTCGCCGTATTCGTGCTGGAGTCCCCCAAGGCTCCGTGCTCTCCCCACTCCTTTTCACGCTGTACACCAGCGACATCCCCAAAAGTCCCAATGCCGATCTAGCTCTCTTCGCCGATGACACGGCTATCTACTATAGAGGCAGAGACCGTCATACGATCGCCAAACATCTCCAAACCGCAGCCAATGCCCTCGGCAAATGGTTTCGGAAATGGAGATTTGAAGTCAACCCAGATAAGAGCGCAGCTGTCCTCTTCTGCCGCTCTGGCGACCGATATCACGATCCTCCGCCTTCTGTAACCATGTTCGGCCAGCCGATTCCCTGGGAATCCACGGCCAAATACCTAGGCGTCATCCTCGACCAAAGGTTGTCCTTTGCATCCCACACAAAGAAAGCACGGTCACGTGCTTCCTTTGCCCTTGGTCGACTCCATTACCTACTAAATGCACGGAGCAAATTGTCACTTAAGTCCAAGTTGAGAATTTATCTCTCGTGCATCCGTCCCATAATGACATACGCCAGTGTTGTTTTCGCACACACGGCCAGCTCTAACATCCATAGAATGCAGGTCCTCCAAAACAAATTCTTGCGAAAGGCCGCGGGAGTCCCGTGGTATGTTCGCAATAGTCAACTCCATGTAGACTTTAAAATTCCCACCATCAAGCAGTTCATGAAAAGAGCCTCTAAGCGCTTTTTCGAATCTGCCGAAAAACACCCGAACCCACTAATCGTATCGGCCGCCCGATATACCCCATCTCGTATCTCCTCCCGACGCCGTCCGAGGCACGTTCTCCTTGACCCTGACGACGATATCACATTGCTTCAGCAAGCAATGTCTCAAAAGCACACACCAAACCGACCATTGTTCCGTCCTCGCCGGCGAGGCTCGTCGCGAACTCTACGTCATCGTCCCCCCCGTCCCCTGCTAGGGCCGGCGCGCGCCGAGCCACTAGCCTTAAACACGTCCCTAAATAATACAACTCAGATCCAGCTCCCTAGCTCATCCCCCAGCAACGCCCTAAGCCGAGGTCCGAGCCCCGCACCGGGGCGCCCTTAGCTGTGTTGCTTAGTATTTAAGTTTAAGCTCGGCTGGAGGCCCTTGGGTCTCGCCCTATAGTCCGGTTAAGCAGTGGAGGTAACTCCCCCCTACCAACTGCGAGAGACCATATCCTAAAAAAAAAAAAAAATCGCATTCATGCACACTCGCGCTCCGACCTCCGCCCCGTACGGACGTCTCGAAGCGCTCTCCTGCCGCGCTCCGCCGCTGCCCATTGTCCAGTCGCCGCCCGCTGCTACCTGCGTGCTGCTACCTGCGCACCGAACCCTTCGCCGAACTTGCCTTTTTCAAGGCGGGTTTCGGCCATCTCTGTTTCTGTGTGAGACAAGTCTCGCTAGTTGTGACCCTTAAGGTAAAAACCACTGTTTGGTGGTCCTCGGTGGATACCTAGCGGTGCCAACGAAGCCGAGTGGGGTGTGGACCCGATACACCCGTTTTTGCCCCCTCAGGGCAAAAACACAAATCGGACGGGGCTAGAACCACCGGCCTTGGGGGCTTCCCTCGCCGACGCTAGCCATCTCCTCCCTCCCACCCTACCCTTTCCCTACCATCCCATTCCTTAGTGTTGTTTGGTTGCTTTAAGCTTCGGCTAAAAGTACTCCTCTGCACTAAGGCTGTTAGGAACCCGTCTGCACATTAAGATTGGCAGCGGGATTACAAGCTTAGGGCACACCCTACTCAACCCTAACTGCCTACCCCCGGTAGTGAAGGGACCAACACACACGCACACAACCCCAGGCCAGTCCAACCTGGGGATTAGGCGCGAAAATAAATAAATTAAATACCGCGTGGTATTTTTGCTCCCCCAATTGTTGTTTTGCTATTCCTAAAATGGCCGACTCCACTCTCCGCGCCCTCCTTCGGGCCCTGCTCAAAGTCCCGGCCAACCAGGCCGTAGCCAGTTCTGTCCTCTCTCCGGAGGATTTCGCCAACCTCTGCGGCGAACCAAGCCCCTCCCCGGCCATCGAGCCCTCCACATACGCCCCTGCGGCGCCCTCTGTCCCTCTCAAACCGAACCCAATGAGGTTCGAAGAGTCCCCCGCAAGTCCCGATTGCCCTCCCAGCCGTCCCGTCATTATCGACGCGGATATGCCCTCTGAGTCCAACTCGGACTCCAACTCCTCCGCCGACGACGACTTTAATGTCGTCTTAGGACGCAAGAAGAAGCGGTCTCTCAAGACCAAAGCTTCTTCTGACCAGACCCCGGCAAAGTCTCTCAAGACTTCTGCCAAACCCGTAGCCTCCCAATCTGCGCAGGCGGCCTCTCCCTCGGAGGAAAACCGCTCCGACGCAACCACACCCTCTCAGTCCGTAGCCTCATCTTCGAGGAAAGAACCCCTCCCACCGCCTATCTTCATCCAAGATAAGGCAAAATGGACCGACGTCTCGGCATGGTGCAATGCTAATCGCATTGCTTACACAAATGCCCGAACAACCGCAAATGGTATTAAAGTCACGGTGCCTACTTCCACCGACTTCAGGTCTCTTACCAAAATGCTACAGGCTAGGAAAGTAGCCTTTCACTCATATGACCTCCCCGAGGACCGTCTCCTCCGAGTAGTAATCCGCGGCATCCCTAAAGAGATCGACGAAAAATCTATCTTATGCGATCTTCAATCGCAAGACATCCCCGCTCTCGAGGTGCACCGCATGCACGGCGCCCGCAACAGTACCATATACGACATGGTCTTTGTCGTATGTAAGCACTCCCCCGCCGGAAAGAGCATATACAATATTAAGACCATATGCCATTTATCTGGCTTAAAGGTCGAAGCCCCCAACAAACGCGGCCAAATCGGCCAATGTCACAAGTGCCAGTTATATGGCCACTCTTCCCGCAATTGCTTTGCGGTACCCAGGTGCGTTAAGTGCCTAGGTGACCACGGCACAAGCGATTGCCCTCGTCCCAAAGATACCTCACTCTGCACAGAGCCGCCTAGTTGCGTTCTGTGCGGTCAATCGGGCCACCCTGCGAATTATCGCGGCTGCCCAAAAGCCCCTCGTCCTCACCCCAAAATGGTAAAGCGAGTTCAAGCTCGCAACACCAGGGAAAACCTCCCTTCCTCCGCTCTCCCCGAGCGCCTAAGCCCCCAAAGACCTTCCCCCTGGAACGCACTGAACCATCAGCGCGCATTCCCCAAACTCGCTCTTCCAAGAGCTCCCCAGCCCACGGTCATCCCCCCATTAATGGCCATTCCCACCGTGCAACCCCCTAAGCCAAAAGGCCCTCCTCCCGCGGCAGCTCCCCGCTCGCCAGCAGCCCCTCTGGCACCCACCCCTAAGGGTCCCTCTCCCCAAGCCCCGGAAGCCACCGCGACTGGCGATAATATGGCTTATCTGAGCCAATTATTCCACGCGGTTGACATCCACAGCTTGAACCAGATGGCCGAGCAACTCCGCGCCTCACGCGGTAATATTGCCTCCGTCATGGCTACGATGAGCAAGTTCGCTCACGTAACCACAGCCCTCACCTCTTTCTTTGGTACGGTCCAATAATGGAGAACCACAACCTAGGAGGAAAAATCAAACCCAGGTCCCTCAAAGTAGGGTTCTTTAATGCCAATGGCATTAACACCCAACGCGACGAGATCGCTACTTTCCTCCGCCAACACCAATTAGACATCTTTCTCCTCCAAGAGACCTTCCTCAAACCCTCCAACCGCGATCCCAAAATTGCGAACTATCAAATAGTACGCAACGATAGAACCCACTCCGCCAAAGGAGGCACCCTCATCTATTATAAAAGATCTCTTTACTGCATTCCTATGGATCCCCCCAACCTCTCTCAAATCGAGACATCAATATGTCGGCTAGGCATGACTGGACACGAACCAATCATAATAGTTTCGGCATACATCGCACCCAACAAACAAGGCGATATCGCTCCTGATATCGTAAAACTTCTTAGCTTAGGCAACTCTGTCATCGTGGCAGGAGACCTAAACGCCAAACACGAGTCGTGGAATAGCCGCACTCGAAATTCCAGAGGTAATCAACTCAATTACCTCAGTAGCATCCATAACTTCGACGTTATAGCTCCCATGCATCCGACGCACTACCCAGCTATTATAGACCACCGTCCGGACGTTCTCGACCTGGCGATTCTAAAGAATATAAACCTTCGTTTAAATTCTATGGAATCGATAGACGAGCTTGACTCCGATCACCGTCCCGTTGTACTCAGTCTTACCCCCCGCACAGGTCCCCCTGACTCGAGTACTCCCACCCCCATGAAAACGGCAACTAACTGGAGGAAACTAGAGGAAAACCTCAAGTCTACTCCCTTGCCCTTCCCCGAACCGACCCCAACTTCCATTGTAGACACGGTGAACGCAATTGACTCCCTCACCAGTCACGTACAATCAGCAGTCAACAACTGCTCCCGGCAGGTCCCAGCGATGGACGACCATCGCTGGAGGCTGCCGGACGATGTACGCGAACTGGTGACGGAGAAAAACGCGGCTATCCGAGCCTACAGGACTTACCCCACAGCAGCCAACCGATCATTCATGAACCACTTACAAGCCAAAGTAAGAAGGCGCATGAATGAAATGAGGGAAGCTCGCTGGGACAACTTCTTGGCTAACCTTACCCCTAATCACCAGGCTTTCTGGCACTTGCAACGCAAGCTCAGAGTCAAAGAAGCCTGCGGCATCCCTCCTCTTAATCGTCCTGGCCGTAGTCCCGCCTTCGACGACGACGAAAAGACCGAATGTCTAGCCGACAATCTAGAATCCCAATGTTCTCCCAGCTCCCAACAAGTAGACATGGCCCATCTCACAAAGGTGGACGCCGAGGTCGAACGAAGGGTAGCTCAGCCCCCAATAGAGGACCCAGACAATCCACTCCCAGTAGTTACAGTCGATGAGGTTCAATCCCTCATCAAAGATCTCAACCCTAGGAAGTCTCCTGGCTCCGACGGGATAACAAATAAAGTTGTCAAACTCTTTCCCCTCCACATCATTGTTTTCCTGACAGCCATTTTTAACGCTGCCCTTTCAAACAACATCTTCCCACAATCGTGGAAAGAAGCAGTTGTCATAGGGATACCAAAACCTGGTAAACCCAAATCCGAATCCACTAGTTATCGCCCCATTAGTCTCCTTAAAACTCTCGCGAAGATCTACGAAAGGTTGATCTTCAAAAGACTTAAGGACTTCGCTGAATCCCACAAACTTATCCCGAATGAGCAGTTTGGCTTCCGAACCAAGCACTCGTGTGTTCAACAGGTGCACCGCATCGTTGAACACATAAGTGCGGGGTTCCAAGCCAAACAGCAAACGGGCGTCCTATTCTTCGATATAGCGAAAGCATTCGATAAAGTTTGGCACAATGGCCTATTATATAAGCTTTACCAAATCGGTGTGCCTGACAGACTCGTGCTCATCATACGAGACTTCTTATCGAATCGCACCTTCCAATATCGCATCGAGGGCTCATTATCCTCCCCTCGCCGTATTCGTGCTGGAGTTCCCCAAGGCTCCGTGCTCTCCCCACTACTTTTCACGCTGTACACCAGCGACATCCCCAAAAGTCCCAATGCCGATCTAGCTCTCTTCGCCGATGACACGGCTATCTACTATAGAGGCAGAGACCGTCATACGATCGCCAAACATCTCCAAACCGCAGCCAATGCCCTCGGCAAATGGTTTCGGAAATGGAGATTTGAAGTCAACCCAGATAAGAGCGCAGCTGTCCTCTTCTGCCGCTCTGGCGACCGATATCACGATCCTCCGCCTTCTGTAACCATGTTCGGCCAGCCAATTCCCTGGGAATCCACGGCCAAATACCTAGGCGTCATCCTCGACCAAAGGTTGTCCTTTGCATCCCACACAAAGAAAGTACGGTCACGTGCTTCCTTTGCCCTTGGTCGACTCCATTACCTACTAAATGCACGGAGCAAATTGTCACTTAAGTCCAAGTTGAGAATTTACCTCTCGTGCATCCGTCCCATAATGACATACGCCAGTGTTGTTTTCGCACACACGGCCAGCTCTAACATCCATAGAATGCAGGTCCTCCAAAACAAATTCTTGCGAAAGGCCGCGGGAGTCCCGTGGTATGTTCGCAATAGTCAACTCCATGTAGACTTCAAAATTCCCACCATCAAGCAGTTCATGAAAAGAGCCTCTAAGCGCTTTTTCGAATCTGCCGAAAAACACCCGAACCCACTAATCGTATCGGCCGCCCGATATACCCCATCTCGTATCTCCTCCCGACGCCGTCCGAGGCACGTTCTCCTTGACCCTGACGACGATATCACATTGCTTCAGCAAGCAATGTCTCAAAAGCACACACCAAACCGACCATTGTTCCGTCCTCGCCGGCGAGGCTCGTCGCGAACTCTACGTCATCGTCCCCCCCGTCCCCTGCTAGGGCCGGCGCGCGCCGAGCCACTAGCCTTAAACACGTCCCTAAATCATACAACTCAGATCCAGCTCCCTAGCTCATCCCCCAGCAACGCCCTAAGCCGAGGTCCGAGCCCCGCACCGGGGCGCCCTTAGCTGTGTTGCTTAGTATTTAAGTTTAAGCTCGGCTGGAGGCCCTTGGGTCTCGCCCTATAGTCCGGTTAAGCAGTGGAGGTAACTCCCCCCTACCAACTGCGAGAGACCATATCCAAAAAAAAAAAAAAATTCATAAAACAGAATGATATACGCGGTGATGGATTGTGGAGAGCGAGACGAGCTGGTCTTCGAGTTCTATTCCCTATTAAAGACTAGAAATATTTTTCACTTCACAATTTTTTTTTTGGCAAATATGAGTCAAAACTATTCAACATTGTTACAAAATGTTCTGTTTATGAAAACCACGCTGCCTGAGTGCGTAAGTTTCCACCTTTCCGAATGCAGTAATTTGACATTTATTCATACGATAACAATTTTTATTATACTTACCTAATGATGAAAACCCGTTCTTTCTAATACAAGAAAAATGCTAACGCTTGAATTCCAAGAACTTCACCAGTTATATAATAATTCCCAAAGACAAAAAATAAAATAAAAATGAAAGTACTAACCTTACGTTCTTCTCTTCACCTTCGCAACAGGTCACTGACTTACCTGAAACCAGCATGTCTAACATTAAAATATAATACAAACATGCGAGATATAGAAGATTCCTCATCTGTACGAGGTACATACAACTTATCCAACATACAAATACGAGTAGTAATTACAATATGGTGGGTAGGAGGGCAGGGGGGTCGGAAGTAATAAATCAGGTGCTAACGTCGGCGCGGCACGCCATCACTCATACCGGCTGACAGGCCGGCGTCATGCAACGGTTACTCATAGGGTTGGCGAGCTCTGTACTATATATCACACATTTTTGATAAAGTTTATTTGTTTGTTTTGAAGTAAGGATATCCTCTTTTCTGAAATATGAACACACATAAGTATTGCCTCGATAAACATTTGGCAATTTTATTAATTAACTATCCAGCCGTTTCAGAGATGAGCTGGAACTAGCAGACAGATAGAGAAAAACATTTTTTTTTTCTGTGAGTATACACATGCATCAAGTGAAAAGCTCTTAATTTATAACACTATATAACACTTCAATTTTGGCCGTAGGGTTTGAGCAGTTGCCTGCTACACAAGCGACACAAGTTCGGATCCTAGTGGCCTGTACCAATGACTTTTTTTCTACAAACTAGTCCAGCACCCCACGTGCTGTATGGTGAAGAAAAACATCTTGCCTTATATATTATTTTGTCCACTTGCATATCTCTGAGAAGTAAAAAGACATTAGTGCCTTAGGCGATAGCCTTTGTCACGTTGGCACTTAATCACCTTTGATGAAAACTCTTATTTCTTCCAAGTGCAAAGATGGCAGCCCTAAACCAGATCTCAAGTTTGAACCATAGACTAAGGAGTGGACACGTCTTAAAGAGATTAGCGCAGACAAAGTTGACAGCTCGGTACACTATGCACATAAATATAATGGCTTTATTAGCCGGTATGTAAATCCCAAGGCTTGGGTATCAGCGACCCGTTTAACGTTATTTACGTATTGTGACTCACGTATGATGGATTAACTGTTTACACTACGAAGGAAATGACGGCCTGAATTGTGTTTACAGGGATGTACTCGTTAGACTAGGCTTTTGTGGCATTAAAGTTTTATTCCGGCATGAACCTTGCGAGATTATTTTAATTGAACCATAAAAAATTATAGGTACTGAATTGTATAGTTGTTGAGATAATTTATGTGTGAAAATGAAAACAATTTATTCAGTTTATGCCCTGATAAGGCACTTATGAATGTCGAAGAATTCACCACCGGTTCGGAAACTAGCCTTCTAGAGAAGAACCGGCAAGAAACTCAGCTGGCATCATGTACATTTCATTACACAGTAAACAATGATAATTACAAAAAAAAAAACATAAAATTATATGATTGTACTACTGAGGAGATTGTTATCTCTGCTAACAAACCATCGCAATTTTGTTTTAATTAAAGGTCGAGTAATATTGAATATGCTCACGCCATCCCAGAAGGGTCCCCGAAGGGGTAAGCAGAGGTTTTCACCGAATACGATTTAGTACCAACGTGACAGAGGGTGAGTCCATCGCTGTCTCAGGCACTATATATACGTCTTTGAATTAATTCTCAGCTATGCAGAGGCCCTAGTGCGAGTTTTTCACAGCCGCCGTCACAAGTCACCGCGTCGACGTAAACGCAGATTTGAATAGGATCGGAACAGCGCCTCTGTCGGCCTAAAGATGACACTATTGTGAGCCCATACCAATCTGCGTTTACGTCGACGTGATGACTTGTGACGGCGATTTTAACATAACTAGGCACTCAGGTTTCTTCATATTTTCCTTCACAGTAAAGCACGTGTAGTGAAATGACTGCACTTAAGTTTTTAAAATTACTCATTGGTACAGGCCCCGCTAATATTCATACTCTCTATCATATCCTATTCTTTTGTATTAACTACCTAATAAAATCAATTCAATAAAAGCACTCGCAATTATAATGTAAGTATAAAATCAAAACCAGTTCATTCCAGTTTTACAACATAAATAATTTACAATCCTCGCATTGCATACGTGACAATGAGCACACGATGCGTGACAGCGGCTGTCACGTCCGCGTCACGGCATAACGTATAGTGACACGTCACGAGCGCGCGAGGGTTAAAAATGAAATTTTACATAATTTTTGATGGTTTATTTTTTATCATGGAGGTTTGAAGTGAGCGTATCGTATACCAAAAAAAATTAAGGTTAAAATTCGAATAATTACTTTTGCGGGCAGTAATTACTTTGGTGCATTTATACAGGCAGAAAATAAATAAGCGTAACCTTTCACAATGGTATAAATACACTCCTCTCAGGCACTATACATACGTCTTTGAATTACTTCCCAGACTTTTCCTTCACTATGAAGCACGTGGTGTAGAATCAATGCACATTTTTTATTAAAAGAACTCATTGGTACAGGCCCCGCTGGGATCCAAACTTGCGTCGCTAACGTAGCAAGCGACTGCTCAAACTCTGTGGCCACCATGATTCTTCATATTGAAGTATTCCAATAATTCAAGTGTGAGTAGTATGATAGGTACTGGCTAGTAATTAGTACTGGTAAATATTTTCTCATTTTAATTCTCAGAAGGCTAGTTTCCAAACCGGTGGTAAATTCCTCGACACTCATAAGTGCCTTACCAGGGCCTAAACTGAATAAATCATTTAATTTTCAGATCCGAAAAAATAACATACAATACATCATCCCAATCCTAAATCCAGTTATTTTTCCCTGAATATGCACAAAAGAGCACGCGTAACAACGACCACCGGTCGATGTCATGTCACTGACAACGATAGAACTGACAGCTGACATATTGCGGCGAAGCACGGATTATGTCATATTAATATCAATTAAAATACACACACTCAACAGAATTCGCACTGTCAATGACACGTCAAATTTGGGAAAAAATATAATATGTATATTTATGTTTACCCTTAGCTGGTTTATATTAGTGACAGCTGACTCGAAATATAGATTTATATTTGTATATTCAAATATACTTTACTCAGATGTGATTGTAAATTGTTGTAATTGTGTCTCGGTTTAAAGTCTATTATAAATTGATAAAAAAAATTTGAAACCGCTTACTAAATTAAAAGCCATAATTACGTTTCTTATGAATATTTTGACAAGCTGTAATCATAACGTGCCGAGTATTTACAAATAACATGTCTGACTTGTCAAGGCCACATTTCGTTTCATGTTTCACTCACATTTTGTTTTTAAGAATCAACTCTTTTATTATTTCACTTCTTTATGTATTACTCTCTATCTTCATTTTCTTTATTAACGTTCACTTCTTAATAAGGGTGCGTTAATACCGTTGTAATGATACTTACTGTTAACCAATGTGTCAACGTGACAGTGAGAAAATATTCTCTATTTTTGTTGAACAAAAATTATGGCTATGTTTCTTGCCGGGTTGTTTTCTGACGATTTTTAAAGTCCTTTGTAAAAATATATTTATTTGATTAGGTGAATATATTTGGAATTATGCATTCAGGCACCACATATATCTTTGAATTTCTTCTCATGTCTACTAGTTTCCTCGCAATGTTTTCACTGTACTTAAGTTTTAGATAAACGCATAAGTTAATCTGCCTACCCCTACGGGGTTTACAGGCGTGATGATGTGTACCGCCTGGATACGGCATTCTGTCTTGGGGCAGGTTCTATCCGTCTCAGTTCGAATTTTTCACATAATTAAAATCTACTAAGAGTTAGTGACAGGTTTCTTACTTGTCGCCTACTTTACTTTTTCAACAGTAATACAAAAGGATTTAATGTCATACAAACTAGCATCATGCGCACAATTGCCAATCTTCAAATTTGTCAACGGAATTTTGCAATACCGAGATAAAAACTGATTCAACGAAAAATCTATTAAAAAGCCAGGCAAAAAATACCATTCATGTGCTCAAAAGCATTTACACAAAAGTTCAAGTTAAATCATACAAAAAGTTGTTCTAAAAAGTGGCGATAATAATCTTCTGGATTCCAGTTTCACGGATTACACAGACATTTGAGAAGGAAAAAAAGTATGGTGGAAAAAACGATTGTGATTGCCGGCATCGCGGCGGGCGCAACCATGCGTCATAATTTTGACAGGTCGCTTGACAGGGCGGTTGACAGGTCGGTTGACAGGTAGGCCGACTGGGCTGACAACGCGGTCGGTCGGATTATTCGGCTTGATGGATTAATTTGTTCACCAAGGGTATCGGGTAGGACCGATGGACCGTGCGCTGATTATAATCAAAAATGTTTCTTATAATATGAATATATTGTAGAGGGTAATTGCTTTATAGTTTATTCAAGACTGATCA
Organism: Watsonalla cultraria; assembly: GCA_964035505.1. Classification (NCBI taxonomy): domain Eukaryota; kingdom Metazoa; phylum Arthropoda; class Insecta; order Lepidoptera; family Drepanidae; genus Watsonalla; species Watsonalla cultraria. The sequence goes on from OZ037719.1 coordinate 11,674,546, forward strand.
AATTATTAGTGCCAATCCGATTGGCCACAAGACCAACAATTAAAGTCTCTCTGTCAGCCATAAATTTCTATGTAATTTCCACTCACAAGTCAAAGTCAAAAATATCTTTATTCGATTAGACTTTTACAAAGTACTTTCAAATCGTCAGAATAACATTGATTTACAGGATTATACATACTACCGCCAGGTACGGAAGGTTGCTTTCCTGAGAAGAACATAATTACTGACAAGAATGATAATAGGTATAAACATACCTATTATCAAATTACATTAATTAGCCATCAAGGTCTGCGTATAAGTGTAGTAGATAATATAAGTAAAAGTGATCCACATAATTTATTGAAAAAAATTGGTTTATTAGTAGTCAAAAAACATTGAACAAACGATCAATAAATCATGATTAACTTCAAGTCAGTCGTAGGTGGGAAGTGGGTAATTAACGTGTGTTATTAATTATTTAATAACGTCGCGTGCCTGCACGGTATTAAGGGCATTAGGCTACTTTGTGACATTACTGTGTTAATATTTTATTCGCGGAAATTGTAGTTCATAAAGTTTACTGCATGATTTAAATTTATTCCATTTTTATAACGTACTAGCTGTGCCCCGCGGTATCACTCGCGTAGATTTAGTTTCATCCTTATGGTGGCGGAAACCTAATATTTTTAATAAATAAAAGGTAGCCTATATCCGTTCTCAGGGTCTAAAGATTGTCTGTGCCAAATTTCATTAAAATCGGTTGAGAGGTTTAAGTGGGAAAGCGTAACAGACAGACAGAGTTACTTTCGCATTTATAATATTAGTAGGGATGAATCTTGGCAAACTTAACCGTTCATCCCATTAGTAAGGTTGGTAAGACTAATTTCAAATGAGTTCGAAAAGTTAAAATCCAGAAGCCCAACTATAAGCTCTTGTTGCCATCATAGTTCCACTGTGTGACAGTGACAGACTTATACACGTCATATACATCTGTCTCATAATAAGAGTTGAACTGTCATGGCAATAAGAGGTTAGGGTAAAGCCCCAGGTTTTGATTTGTGTCGTAGATCCACAACCACTTGCCTGCAAATGTTTGCAAATATCGAGTTTTTATACGGAATTCCATTTGTCTGTTCATAGATAAAGAACTTACAGAACTGACTTCTTACGGTGATGATTATTCATCATGGTGAAACCGAGAAGAAATTCAAAGACTTTTGCTAAGTAAGTAAAGACGGCGATGGACCCACCATCTGTAACGTTTGTTAGTACGAAATCATCTTTGGTAAATACTAGCAGTTGCAACAGGAATGAAACGGGTAAATAAAATTGAAGTGTCTGTTTGTAATTCCACTATAACACTCAATGCCCATGAAACTGTATAAAGTACGAATATGCAAAATAGTATAATTTTTTTTGTGTCTGTCTGTTTGTTCCGACTAATTCCTGTATCGAGACTTTCACTGGAAGATAACTGATGTTTCGCGACACAAAGCCACACATGAAATTAACCATACGCGGGTGAAACCGCGGGGCACAGCTAGTTTCAAATACTACTAATATCGTACTGCAATGCTATAAAAACAAACAAACAACGCATCCTGTTAAGGAAATATCCAAACAGACTGACGGAAACGTTACGAAACTTCAACTATAATTATTGTTCGCGAACGAAACTATTAACAGGCATTATTGCTGTGATTTATTGCTTCTTGCAATCATCATTACATGCACGCTTCACAATTACTCGGCCATTGTCTACTTTAATTAACCCAACATCGTTTAATCCACAAAAACCGGCAATTTAAGGCTAATATTATTAGTAATACATTGTGCGTTTGAAGTAAATACAATACGAACATAACTCACTGATGACAGCCTAATAACTTAAAGATCGCATTCCTTTTACGGAGAATTTTCATAAAATAACGAGGACTCAGGTGACTGGGACCGTGAAGAACAGGATCTTCTTGCTCTCATGATAAATCCGGTGTTTCAGACTTTTGAACTTTGATTGGAAATTCTGTTTTCCTTGGTTTCATCGAAAGAAGAATCTCACACTTGTCCAAAGTCGGTGTCTCTCGGGATCGTGCCAAGAAGGCTGGCAGCATGTTGAATAGCAATGCTGATTCTCTGGGCGAGTATATAAAGCTGAAGAATTTGTTTGTTTCTTTGCGTTAGCGCAAATTGAGAAAGAGTGAGAGAAAAAGTGAGATTAGTCTCAGAACTGCTGGTCCGATTTGAAAAAATATTTCTGTTTGTTAGCCCATTTAACGAGGAACGAGACAATTTAAACGCATTAATAAAAAAATGTATTGATTTTCAAATGACAATATTTCCAACACATAAAAATATTTCCTAAACCTACAGATTGAACCCAGAACCCCGCCGTCATAATCCATTACCACTGAAAAATTCAGACTATAGATTGTATAAAGATCAACATTGAATATATATTATTCTCCAAACTAATTCCTACTGAATGCATAACTCAGCTTAGGAACATGACAAAAAGTTTTGCTCAAAGCCAAATCACGATACAAAAAGTGCAAGGCTAAGCCGAAATGTAAATCTTCTATTACAATCGACAGAAATGTCACAAAATATAAATATACAGAAGGTCAGCTTCTGTACAATAGTAGGTACCAGGCACGCACACAAAGTCACATTTTTACAAGAGAATCATTAATACTCCTATTTTATTTGATACAAAAGAAACTCATTGTGACAAGCGGGCTGGGAATTTTCTCTATTGAGAATCAGCACTGCTAATCAGCATGACTATGCTGCCAGCTTTCTTGGCACAATCTCGAAATACATCGATTTGAGTTGAAAACTAATTGGAACTAAAGTTGCTTTATTTCGGGGTATCCTAATTATTACTTTTTTAATTCATAGTTTAAGTAAGTTTTTGTAATATAATTTATCTGCCAGTGAAAATTCCCCTAAAATAGGTCCAGCCGTTTCAGAGATTAGCCAAAACAAACAGACAGATTTTTTTAATAATATGTTTAGGTACCGTATAATACTTTAGTGAAAATCTGCTAATTTGAAATTACAAAAAGCCACTTCAATTTTATTTATCTGTATAGATATCCATTCGAGGGCGTCGGTGTGCATGCGTAGTTCTCACCAATGAAAGAAGCAGTCCTAATGTTATCATTATATTAAGTGCAAATACATTTTCTACAAGTTAACGGTTGTCAAGCCCACGCAATGTTCAAACTACATGACAAATACGAGTGTTCTGTAAGCATACAACAATGGCCAACAAAAGGTCTGCAATTTCCCAGCTACCAGTTCGGTTGCATTATTTTTTGCATTCCAATTTCATGGCTGTCAGACAAACCGCTCGTTATAAATATTGTGCAGCTATGTTCGATAGTTACAGGAGAAACTTTGTGTTAATATATATTTAAAGTCACTACGTAAGTCCTTCAATTTCTAGTTCAAGTTAATTCACTACTATTATAAGCCAATTGCTTACAAAGAAAATTGTGTTGCAAGCGCGTATAGCAGTCTAAGTTTTAGAGTAATTTTGTCACCAAATTGTTTAAATAGAGGTACCAATTGAATAAACGCATGTATTTTTATGATATAACTAGCCGTGCCTCGTGATTTTACCCGCGTAGGTTTCCTCATAACATCTGGTGGTGAAATTCCTTAAAACTTGGTCCGAGTCAATTCAGAAATTATCCAGAACAGACATTTTGTTTGTCTAAATGTCTGTAAAGATTTTTTATGTAAGTACCGTATATACATACTTTTAGTATTAAGCTGTTAATTTGGAATTATAAACAGAAAATTCGCAGTGAATATGATGTTATTTATTTCTATTTTCATATAGCTCAATAAAATGTTTTAATAAATCAACAATTATTTTAATAGAACATTGGGCACAGGTACTTGGTTTTAATTCGATTGTTACCGCGACTATCGATAACAAATTGAGCGACAAACCGAGACGTGGCGGCGACCATTGATGTCTAACTAGAATCAATCGATTGAATCGATTCCGATACCTCGATAGCTCGGAGAATTGGTAAGAAAGCATCCGATGCATAATGGATGGAGTTGACTCTCTCAGGAATCTGTATTGCATTTTTTGATATTTCTGAATCCTTGCAGTTTCTTTTGCGTCGCTTAGTGCCTAATAAATACGCGTTTGGAATACTTATACGTTTTAAGAGTGAAGTGGAAGTAGTTAAAAATCAAAGCAAGAAATAGAAGGCCTCAGAATTAATGGTCCTATTTTAATATCTCACGCCTGTATCCCCCAAAGGGGTAGGCAGAGGTGTTGTAATTTTCAACACCCATATTTCACCGAATATGATTAAGGGCCAACGTGACAGAGGGTGAGTCTATCGCCGTCTCAGGCACTATACACAGTGGCGTGCATTGCATATAAGCAGGTAGGCAGTTAGGTAATCAGAAGTTACAATTTGTGATCACTGAATACACTCGTGTCGTGTATGTTTCTTTTTTTAATAATATATAATAAGTTAATACGAGTACCTACGCCGCGTCACATAGGTACTCGTATTACTTAACCTGCCTACCTACCTACTTATTGTAGTAGGGTAGGCATAAACCCTGATGAAAATCCAATGCACACCCCTGACTATACATACGTCATTGAATTATTTCTCAGACATAAGCAGGTTTCGTCACGATGTTTTCCTTCACCGTAAAGCACGTGGTGTGAAATCACTGCACATAAGTTTTTTTTAGAAAAACTCATAGGTTCAGCCCCGCTGGGATTTTAATATAATAAGCGCACAAGTATTTATGTTTGTTAAACTTTTGCGCAAATACTACTAAATGGAATTTAATGAAACTTTACAATAATATAGCTTATGCATTAGAATAATACATAATCTATTATTTACAAAGATAATTTGTGAATTGTCCAAAATATAAAGATAAGTCAAATTCTGCGCAGATGATGTCACGGGCACCTGTTTTTGAGATTGAAGCCTGTGTCGCTTGCGTAGCAGGTGGCGACTTAAACCAATCCGCCATGGCTTATCAAATCTAAATATTTTGCGTTTCACTACATCATATTGTACTTTGTAGAGCTGTATATAAACTTTCTGAATGAATAAAGCTAAACAAATATTTTTTTTTAATTAAGAACAACATACGCTAATGAAAATCAACAAACGGCTACTAGACCTATAAAAATAAATGAAATCACAGTGAGAGTCGTGGGAGAGGACTCTAATTGTTTAATTAACATATTAATCCGTATTGAATTAACCAGTTGAGTTAATGTATACACCTTAGTTTGCCCAATAACATACTCTGCATATTCTATGGACCTACCGAGTCGACTACTTTATCGATCATTATACGACACATAATATCATTAGTTTGCTTTTAATGACACCATTGGCACAGTATAAATATAAGATTTATAAACAATAGCTGTGCCCCGCGATTTCACCCGCGTAGATTTAGTTTCATCCTTATTGTCGCGGAACCCTAATATGTTTAGTAAATAAAATAATCCTTGATACATCAGCTACCTGCCAGTGAAAGTCCCGTTAAAATCGGTTCAGCCGTTTCAGAGATTACCCAGAACAAACAGACAGACAGACAGAGAAAATTTTTAAAACTTAGATTTTTTGTGTCACTTGCGTGTATACTTTCATATGCATTTAGTGAAAAGCTGTTATTCTAGAATTACAAACAGACAATTTCTGTATAGATATAGATGTATAGATGAGGAATTTAGGCCTATCTTTTTAAATAAGAAAATTGCTCCATCAACGTAAGGGTTTTCAATATCTTGACTAATATTATAAAGGGGAAAGATTTGTATACAAGTATGTTTGTAACGAATTGTCTCAAATATTACTGTAACGATTATTAAAATTCATTCACCATTTGAATGCTACATTATCACTGATTAATATAGGCTATATTTCATCCCCGTACTCTCACGGGAGCGAGAACAACGCGGGTGAAACCGCGTGACGTCCGCTAGTATACTACCACTAGTATTAAGAACTTCCGGACGATAAAGCTAAGAAGTTCTTAATACGCGCTGGTTAAACGATCAAAGTAAGCTCACTTGTCTGCTTTGAAAAAAAATTTCAGTAATACATAGCCTATTTATCGAGGAAGGCTATATTTTATCATCGGGCTGAGACCAATCGCGGCATAAAATTAGCGTTAGCCCAAAGTAACTGGATGGAAGCAGGAAGAACTATATTTAACACGTGTTGAATCCATTCGTATGATTTATTATTTCTTATAAATAACAGACAGAACGATTTGGGCATAAATCCTAAGATCGTAAAAGTTTGAAATAAATTTGTTACTTGAATTATTTTGATAACAAGAATAGTTTTATTCTACATGTTTCTTGCATGCTGTTTATTTTATATTGTTTCATCGCCGTCATGAGTTATGACAGCTCAGTGATTAAATAGTGGGGTAAGGCGCATGTGTTTTGTCAGAAACAGATTCATAAGATACATACTAATATGCACATACTACTGAGCTTTAAACGTCTCAGCGCTAATATCTCGAAACTGTGGTAACTCACCTGTATATTGCCCGCGTTTTCATACGCATCATATTTATTTGAGTAGCCTTACACATATTGCCGTTTTGTTTTCATCGAAAACAGCGGTTCATCACCATTTAATACCTATTAATGGGGATTTATGAAAAAAGAAGTTAATTAATCCCGATAGCTATACCATTTATCCTCAGAAATAGTGTCATAATATCAGTTACATTCAATAATTATTACGTTTTCTCCAGTCTGTAAATGGTCCCCTCACCTGACAACTGACAGGACTCTTTACCAATTCACAATACCAAAATGTATTATCATTGGTCTTGGATATATTTTTCATTGAATGTAATAAATAATTCTGAAAATCAATGTTAAAAGCCCGCGAAATGACGGCGAAGACATAAACATTTATCTTCATAAAATGTGCCTTTTGACTCGAGCCGTTAAAAATAGTGTCTGGGTGTCGATAAAAGGATTATCGATAGTAATCTAAAATCATATTTAGATTTTTATCGATACTATTTCTCTCTTATGAGGAGACTAATCAAACTTAGATGATACATAGATACGCAATTTTACTGTAAATGCTATATTTCATTTACAGCAAAATTGCGGATGGTTTGACTCCAATCTATACATACAGATAAATAAAATTGAAGTGTCTGTTTGTTAATTAAAAAGTTACAGATTTTCACAAAATGCATATGAAAGTATACACGCTACTGTCACTAAAAACCAAGTTTAAAATGTTTTCTCTGTCTGTCTGTTTGTTCCGAGTAATCTCTGAAACGGCTGGACGGATTTTAACGGGACTTTCACTGGTATTTCAAGGAGTGACTTAGGCTACTTTTATTTATAAAAAATATTAGGGTTCCGCGACAATAAGGATGAAACTAAATCTACGCGGGTGAAACCGCGGGGCACAGCTAGTAAAATAATAAAACTATAAATGTAGCGTAAGTAGTCAACACAGTAACAAAGTCAATGGGTCGTTCACATAGGCAAAATAAAAATAATATTAATAACATTAATATACTTAATTTTAAAATAATAATAATAATTTTTAGACAATTCACGGGGGCACCAATATAAACTCAAATCATTTCAATTTAAAAAACCTTTCTTAGTGCATATTGGAATTAGAAACCCATTGTAATTAATGAGTGAAAAACTTGATAAAATTAAATTTGGCATAAATCAATATTTAAGTACTGTAGTAACATCGAAACAATCACTAACCTCACTCGTTTACAACTGCTAAACGATATAACTTTCATTTCGATACCTTCAATTTAGTATCGATATTATATTAAAGACACTATTTTTCACCTTGAGCGGGTTCAATTTATTGAGTGACTCGATTAAAGTGTAGCGAATCGACCTGTTAAACTACCGCCAAAGAACATTTTTATAAAGTCCTAACTAGCCACCTGTAAAGCCTAGATTTTAAACTTTATCGTCATTAACATAAGGCTTATCTAGACATGTCTTGAAGCGACTATAAACTGAACCTCAATTTTGAAGTATTATTCGGCGCGCCGCTTGGTTGAGCATTTTGTATGTTGATTGGCATTTTGCCGCGCGAAAAGCAACACCTTTGCGTCCATGACTTGTCGTCTGATTGATTGTATAATTAATTTTGTTTTAAATTCAAAACGACCGCAGCTTGCTTGTATGGGCTGTCAATTAATTGGACAGTGGTTGATGAGGGTAACACGAAGGCAACGCGGTTAGGTCGTAACAAATGTGTTGTAATACTTTTTTCTGCTATTAATTTATTGAGACTAGTTGGGGATAAGTTGACATTTTGTGACGTGTGTTACGAGGTCCCCTAACATGTATTTTATTACATCATCGTACTCATTAATCATGTACGACTTGTAATTGGGCTTTTTGACAGCAGTTGAGTGATGTGTTACAAATTTGATAGAAATTTGTATTAGGTTCACTAAAACTTTATCCATTCTTGCAAGCAATTATGATAGGTCACGACCGTGTCTTATTAGATTATCTGTTTGCTTGTCTGTCACGGTTAAATTATTGAACCGATTTGACAAAACTGTGTTTAAAGAACTTGGCCCCTGTGGATTGAAAAAAATCAGGGTTAGTCGCAGTTACGGATGAAGCTAATTTAGCACAATTTAGTGCTTCGAATAAAGCTATAAATATCATCAGTTATTGTTTTTAGACTAATCTCAACGCAAATTTGATTATTGCTATTGTAGCCCTACTATTGCGTTCCAACCATAAAGGAATCTAGAGCTTTTTGAGCTAGAGGGATGCCAATCTAAAACAAAAATTAAAAAAAAAATATATAAAAAAAATTGCCTTGAAAAATTTTGGTAAAACATGTGAATGACGTATACGCGATCGGCCACGACGTGATACCTCTTACTGTCAACTGCATTCACTTTACTTTCTCGTATATTATGCTCACGTCTGTGTGAGTATGTAATATTTAACTATGTGTTCTTATTTTATTAACTGCTTGTTTAGCTTATATTTAATCTGTGCCTGAGCCGTGTTATCAGCTTAGAAAAAATAAAATAAAATGAAGTTCATTACTGATTCAAATCAATGAGTTAGTAATTCCGTAGAATAAAAATGACAGTAATCACGCAATATTACGCGCTAACGAAGTGGGTTTTCGAATTTACGTTGTCATAAAAAGTATTCATCAAAGCTCTCAAGCCAACAATTACTTTAAATAATCGTGTGCATTAAATCATGTACAGAATTTCATCACGCTCCTTTCACAGACCAAAGCCGGCTGTATGATTAATTGTTTGAAGCCCAGAATAGAAAGGGTTACTATACATCACAGTGATTGCTAATGATGAATAATTAGCCCTGTTTGTTTAGTTTTCTATTGTTTGGTTTTAATACTCCTTGCAGTTTATCTTCTAAATAAACTGTTGGACTAGAGTGTTTCTCGTCAACATAGGTTCTTAAGGTTCGTCATAACGTTGAAACAAATTCTGCGAAAAATTTAAGATGATAAAGAAAGTGAAAACATCGCGAGAAAATCTGCATATGTTGAAAAGCAATTCTAAGACGTAAATGTAATGCCCGAGACGGCGATAGACTCACCAACTGTCACTTTGACACTTAATTGTCTCTTTATTAGTTATTTTCGAAATTAGATAACAATGGATTTCTTGTAATATCTTTATCAAAAATTCCATCTCATGTAAGTATATTTTCATTCCAGCGAAAAAATATCCACCCCATGCTATATCAGATTCTTTGTCTCTTTGCTCTACCTTACTTGCATCAAGAAGAATGCTTTTATGTGAACATACTTCAAACGATGCTTTGAAATTCGCATCATTGTCATATAGCCTAACCACACGATCATTCTTTGGTAAGTACTTATGTGGACATTAATTTATACGAAAAGTTTAATTCTATTTAAAATGTTTGTTACAACATTTAGAAAGAAATCGATCAAGCAACAGTAGTATGAATAGCAACAAATGGCTCGTTCCGCAATCCATCGCGACTACAATGGCTCACCTCAGGAGTGCATGGAACTGCTATTCATTACCATCCATCAGCGATGAACGATCGTTATTTGAATGGACTAGCTTGTGGTATAAGTTATGAGAAATATGTGAAATTTACCAACAAATACCCTGAAGACAGATTTTAGTTTGAATAGAATGATTGTGTCGAAGACGGCACAGCTAGAAATGAAAAAAATTTAAATGATTTTTCAGTTCCCAGTGCCCTGTCAAAGCACTCATGAACATCGACTACTGGTTCGCAAACTAGCCTTCTGAGAAGAATCGGCAAGATTACAGCTTTAAAGAGAGAGGATACAGTGATGACGGCTGATACAATGGAAGAAAACGGATTGCGTTGACTACGAATAACAAGGGATATCCGAAAGAGCGAATTTAAATTTAAAGATTGACCTAATTGATAAACCATATTCCAGATTAAAAAGAGGCTCCAAAAATCTAGAAATAATAATTAGAAAAAGATTTCTACTGAATCTGATGAAATGATACAGCCGTATACTGTGGATACCGAAACCTCTGTATTGTTCACTGTAATTTTATAAAAGGTCATTAGCTTTTTGTAATGCATCTAAATGTGTATAACGAAAGCAATTTACAGCACACACTCAAATAATAATGTGTGTTGTAAAGTGTTAGTATTCAGAGTGTTAACGCACGAATGTTCAAACTGCTCATAACTCAAACCTCTTGACGGCTCATTTTTCCACTCCCCTCGATCTAGCCTCGGCTTGTTTATCTACACAACGCTTCGGACAATTTGTCTTCGCTGCCTCTAAATATTCCTCATTGTCTTTGAGTAATTCTCTTAATAAATTCTACCAGTCAAAACCTCGCCGTTTCTTGGGCAATTTTCTTTTGTTTATCGAATACTCTCAACCCAATGATTTATTACTCCGCTGTGTTACAGCCAAGTTTTTTACAATCTCTTGACAGATATTAATTAATTACGTTCACTAAAATGTTATGTCCTTCAATGAAGGTTGATTTGTTTGATTATCAACTGATTTACTGAAGAATCGATTTTATAATGAACATTTTTTCTGTATCTGTTTAGTAGCAGTTGTAACACAAATGCATTATGGTCACAACAGTGAAACAGATTTTATCGATCTATTTATTATTCAAGACAATATCGAAAGGCTTAACTATTAATCTGATCAATCCAATTATCTACGTAACATTTCAAAAGGAAATCTCATAGTCACAAAAGTGGCCTCGACGTTCAATACAAATGAACATAATAACAAATGATATGAAACTTTAATAACATAAATAACGTCGGCTCCAGACCCAATCAATGTCTGAATGACACAGCAAACCAACAAACAGGGTTTAATCCATTGGATGACTCCAGAAAACGTGTTGCACCACTGTAATGAAAGTCCCGATTATGATTAAAACTGAATAGAGCCCAGTAATGAATAAGTGGATGATATTCGAGATCGGACCACGTCGAGCGGCGCCGCGGCAAATAACGTTTCACAAACTAACGGTGGCCATAAAAGTAGACAAGAATGAGCTCTATTAGAAGGTAGTAAAGATAAATGAGGATAAGATGATAAGTTGGCAAGTCGGTAAGCGAAGCCGACAGCCGTCAATCAGAAGCTAAAAACCGGTAGCCGCCGTCAGATGTTAAAGAATAAGAGAGTCATAGAGTAGTTATGTGCTTCGCAGGGTATATTTTGTTATTTGACATGCGATGAAGTCTATTATTACGTGGTCTCAAGTTACCAATTTATTGAAAGTGCCGCAGACCAAATAGTAACAGTGTGGAAAGATTCTATTCATCTTCATTATCGTAATCATCTTGCGTAGATCATGTCTTGGATAATTTACACAGAACTTCTTTGAAATTGTGATTTGTATATTTTGTTCTGTAATATCGTGGTGTATTATTAAAGATTGGATTCCGCCTGCAACTTCTCCTGTGTGACATTAAGATTTCACAAACAAACTTTCAATCCCAATTTTAGTCAGTCCTGACTTTGAATTTAAATGTATAGAAAGACTAAAAATATGTTTAATGTCTCAGTCAATTATTTTGAACAATAAATAACGTCAAGTGGATTCAGGAAATAAATAAATAACTTAATGACGGATATAAAATATAATAATAACGTATTGGAATATAAATGTATTTATAAATAACTACTCAGACATTATGTTGACGACATTGAATAAGCAAGTTTAATTATTATTTTGAGTCGTGTCAGTAATAATTATTTACGTTGGAATATACGATTTAATATATTATGATCTGCAATAACTTACTTGCAAGGCTTATAGTGGCAATATTTTATTGAAATGGACTATTGAAAAGTCGTAACAATATTCATAAAAAATATAAAATATTATAAAAAAAAATCGTCGATATTATTTAGCTATTACACAATAGAAAATTACGTAGGTAACCTACATTTAAAACAAATTTTACGTGAATAAAGTCAAGGGTAAACTATTTTTAAGAACTGAATAGAGCGTTGTTTGTATCTTATTAGAATTATATAAAAAATAATGTCACAACGTACCACCCAGGTGCCACAATATACTTTTATTGAGGCAAAATATTGACTCACTTTGAAAAACATAGATTTATTCTCTGATAATAATAATAATAATAATGATAAATTATTGATTTAGTATCTTTATAAGTGGTAAAATGCTCCTTTTAAGCAAGGATTGGTTATATTAAGAGAAACCGCTCTTCCATGGACTTTTACAATAATTTGTACTTGCAATTCTTTTTTAAATGCTAGTCTTAAGGGCAAATAGTGCCAACTAAACCACATTACGAAGCCTCCGCTGTCCGTTAGTCCGTCTGTCTGTCAGCGGGTTCTATCTCACAAACCGTAGTAGCTACATTGAAATGTTCTAGTTTCTAAGAATGTCCATCTTGAATGCTGCTACAACGAAAAATTTGAAAATTAATATTAATAATAATAATAATTTTGGTACTTATGGATATGTTTATGTACGTGTCCGAAACGCTTTTATGGCTGGTTTTTATTTGTTACTAGCTGTGCCCCGCGGTTTCACCCGCGTATATTTAGTTTCATCCTTATTGTCGCGGAACCCTAATATTTTAATAAATAAAAGTCGCCTAACCTACCTATCTGCCAGTGAAAGTCCCGTTAAAATCGGTCCAGATGTTTCAGAGATTATCCGGAACGAACAATACAGACAGACAGACAGAAAAATTTTAAAACTTCGTTTTTTAGTATCAGTAGCGTGTATACTTTCATACGCATTTAGTGAAAAGCTGTTATTTTGGAATAAAAACAGACACTTCCAATTTAATTTATCTGCATAGATTTACATTTTTAATTGCAACACCAGGACTTAAAAAATATTTTAGTCATAGACCCAGAATGGTCAAGACGAATCCTTAGATTTTCTTAATCCTTCATAGGCGGCGCGTCGTGACAAGAGGTTAACAAAAAGAGACAAAATAAATGACGGGGGCCAAACCAAAACCTCAACACACCCAGATAGAATAACAATAACACGGATTCCAGCCTTTCTGGATAATAATGAAAATAATACAAGACTGGCGGACAAAGACGCCGCTAAGAGATGAAATTTGATCGGCCTGTATACACGTCAGTGATGTTGGATCGATGGGGCGTGTCCCCTTATCTTCTTATTATGGTTTTTGTATCTATTGAACTTATAAATTAGCTATAGAAATGCTTAGAAGTGGTTAAATATAATGGTTTTCAATAAAGTTTAAAAATTTTTAAACAAAATAATATACTTTCCTTATCCCTTTTAAAACGCGTTCTATGTTAACTATGCATATTGCAAACAATTAATTGTGTATATATAGCAATAAACAGCTAAACAGCTAAATACAATTTAAAAAATATTACATGCTAATTTGTTATTTTTGAAAACAAAAAAGAGTTTATTTTACAATTTTAATACCCAAGAAATGTATATTGGTTTGATGAAATGGCGAGGCACTTAGACTTAAATATATACAAGAAAGGATTAAAAGAATATACTTCCCTACTAATATTATAAATGCGGAAGTAACTCTGTCTGTCTGTTACGCTTTCCCGCTTAAACCTCTTAACCGATTTTGATGAAATTTGGCACAGCCAATCTTTAGACCCTGAGAAAGGACATAGGCTACCTTTTATTTATTAAAAATATTAGGTTTCTGCGACCATAAGGATGAAACGAAATCTACGCGGGTGAAACCGCGGGGCACAGCTATTAACTTATAAAACTATTTTAATTGCAGTTTTTATTCGACCTTCGCGATGACATGCAACATTAATCTTACTCAAATACTATTATGATATCATCTCCCTGGCCTTATCCCATGTATTTGGGGTCAGCACTTGATTCAACCCGATGTGGCTGATCACCTGATTTTTATACGAAGCGACTGCCATCTGACCTTCGTAACCCTTTTTTCGAGGAAAATCGGCAATCTGGGTTAAACCAATTGTCAGACTTTCTTAGGCCTCTGACTGACCTGTAACGATTGCCAAAGATGTTAAATTGGCAACCGGGACCGACGGCTTAACGTGCTCTCCGAGGCACGGGGGGAACTCGGGCGGTCACCCATCCAACTACTGGCTAGGCGTATGGTTGCTTAACTCTGCTGATCGCATCATATGCGCAATAGCAACAGTGCCACGAGCCCCTATTATGATAATCGCGTTAATATTCGCAAAAAATATGAAGAATATTTTTTTTAATTAACAGATTTCATTTGAGTATTACAATAATAATAAATCTTTATTCAAATACAATAAAAAATAGCGCAAATGTTAAGAATGATTACTTACGTTCGATTTAGAAGATCAAAATAAAAAAAATGAGAAAGTAGGACTGCTTTTATTTCTTTCCTTATCCAAATACAGGGGCCTTACCATGAGCTCTTATTGCCATGATCTTCTTCTTCAAGTGCCTCTCCAATTACTGAAGGTTGGCAACCTGTTCTGAATACTTTCTGCCATCCCTTGCGAGGTGGAACAACTCTGCAGCGCTCTGATATGATGATAGTTTCACTCATTTATGAGACAGATGTATGTGCCGTGCATACACCTGTCACTGTCGCACAACTGAATTAACATTGCAATAAGAGCTCATGGTTGGGCCCCAGGCCATCCAACATCATTGTATTATAGTTTATAAAAAGGGCAACCCGTAAAGTAATAATAGACAGGCGTTGAATAAGAGCTTAGTCGTAAATCTGTGTCGGATTAGACACACCGCGTCTAATCTTGTATCAACACAAATGGACATAAGTCCATTTTGACATCACGACAGAAATATATAGTAACAGAACGCCGGCTCCTATACATCGGTGGAATCAAGTGCACGCACTCATTCACACGGCATCGTTCTAATTTTGCCTGCAACATATCCCCGGATTATGTATGTGTATGAAGTTTAAAATTTCTTGAAAAAAATCCAATATATAAGAGGTTATTTATACATGTGTCCGAATCAAGTATCGACCCGTTTAAAGAAGAAAAAGTGTGACGAAAAATTATGTTTTTATTCCATTTATATTAGTTAATACTTAGCATTACTTATTTCAATATTAAACAAGTTTCCGTCATGCCTATCAAATAGGTACAGTATTTACAAATGTTCCTAGTAGACATGACTGAGATAAATGGTTGAGAGACAAAATAAAATGCAAGTTGAATGCTTATTCGTCAAAATTTGTGTATGTGAGTGATGTGTGTGACGAATCTCGATCAATCTGGAAGCCGACCGTTCACTACCTTTATTATTTTTTGCGTTCGATTGACTACTGTGTTCTGTTTATGTACACACAATGGACCGTAAACCATTGGTATATTGCAAATTCATTTGTGAAATCTATTGCTTTGCATTTATAGTATAGTTTGTAATATCATTGGTTATTTGTAGACTTGAGGTATTAACCTTGTTTAGCGAAAGAGGTTCTCAATGCGATGAGTATTTTTGCTAGTATGCTGACCTATTTCTTAGAAACGACAGATTTTTATAGCTTAATGTGATACGGAGTTGGTAGGTACTATAATAATGTGATTCTTGTTTTCATTATTTAAAATAAACAAAAATATCGACTGCGATAATTTTCCGTGATTCGGAATAATCATTATCATTAAATTATTAATCATTATCATATCATTAATAAACTTTATTTTCAGAAAATTATTTTTTCTTATTTTGTTCAAAAAAATATAACACGAAAAGGCAGTAGACTTTCTCAAACTGCAGCTGTTTAAGACATTTGTCTCAAATTCAGTTCATGACATCAACTTGACCTATTTAGTTAGTTTGTGAGCAAGATATGTTTCAATATTTCACTTCAGTCTGTAACTCCGATATGGTCTAGTGGCTAGGATACCTGGCTCTCACCCAGGAGGCTCGGGTTCGATTCCCGGTATCGGAACGTACTTCAGACATGATTTTTTGTTTGATTTTGATTTTGGCGGTAGCATGTATAATCCTGTAAATTGTGTCATTCTGACGATTTGAAAGTGCTTTGTATAAAGTCTAATCGAATAAAGATATTTTTGACTTTGACTTGACTTGATTAATTAATATATTTTAGTTTTTAATTATATTTTCTCTCTATCGCGAAGTCAAAAGTTCGGTTTTTTGCTTATTTATTTTCTTTATTGACGGATAAATCAAATTAAAGCGTCTGTTTTTTATTCTTAATTAACAGATTTTCACTCAATCCATATGAAAAAATATACGGTACTTACAAACACAAATCCCTGTCCGTCCGTCCGACAATTATGAGCCCGATGTGTCCCACTGGCAAAGGCCTCACTTCCCACTTACCACCATCCGGTAATAGAAAATTTAAATAATAAAAATTTTAATTAATAATTTGGAATTACAATCAGACACTTTTATCTGTACCCCTATCACGAGTTTGTCACCATTTCGTAATCTATACTCGCTAGCGTCACTCACAATATTTGTATGAGATATTTTAGTTCTTCACGTCACCGCTTGGAGGCGCTGTGCAATTCCTCATACAAATATTCGACGGTGACACTAGCGACTATAGATTAGGAAACTCGTGATATTAGTACTTTATAGATGTGGCGCCACCATTATCTATACAGGTAAATAAAATTGAAGTGTCTGTTTGTAATTCCAAAATAACAGCTTTTCACTAAATGCATATGAAAGTATACACGATACCGATACTAAAAAACCAAGTTTTAAAATTTTCCTCTGTCTGTCTGTCTGTTTGTTCCGGGTAATCTCTGAAACGGCTGGACGGATTTTAACGGGACCTTCACCGGCAGATAGCAGATGTTTCAAGGAGTGTTTTAGAATAATTTTATTAAAAAAAACAGCATGAAACTAGGTCTACGCGGGTGAAACCGCGCGGCACAGCTAGTTTTAAAATAAATATAGAATTCTAATTTCAACCGTAGCATCCAGTTAATACGCATCTTATTATATGGTAAACAGCGTCATTACCATGTCGGGATGTCGGTACGACCAATGGTACGACGTCCTGTCGAGTCTCGTCGGCTGTCGATCAACGTCACTCGTCCGCTGTCTGCAATTGCCGACACAACATAGTGCAATTACAAACAGTAGATCAACAAGAGAGCATTTCTGATCAAAATTAAGCAAGAGTTTTCGAACTATGTTCATTTAAATTTTATAATGAAAAAAGTAATTAATTACCTAAGTTGTTTACAGGGTTCTTCCCAGTAGCTTTTAATATTCTGAGTCCCATTTTATAATCGTACATAATCAATTAATTCTGATGATTTGTGAACTCGTTCAAGTCTAATAAAATAAAGACATTTTGAATTGTGAAAATTTGGTAGAATTCATCTCACAATATGTTATTTATGATCAATTCAAAGCTTCTAAAATATAAATCTAGTTTAGAACTTGTCTACATAGTATATCGTGTAAATAATAATTATGACGTAGTGATTGTAACTTCTGGTAGTTGCAATCTAATACATTATATTTATACCAAGCTGCAATCACACTTCAAAATGTCATGCGGCAAATGTTGGATCATAAATTCATGATACTTATTATTACTTGCTGTTGAGAATTCAATATTTTGTACGAACACAATACTGTAAAGATAAAAAAATTCACGTCCCAGAATTACATACATCGTAACCGTAAATTTTATGACAAAATCACAATATCGACTGTTAAGCTATGAATTACACACACATCCCTGCAAACTAAAAATATCAAATTTCAAGCTTCAACCCAAATGACAATGAAGTTGCACTTCTGTTTATAGTATTGATTGTGTGGAAGCTGACATTCCTTGACATGCAGGCAGTTTGACGATTGACGAGAATCCTGATGTTAATCCCGCATCGGACCTTTGTCTGTCCTTAAACGGCAGCTGGAATGAATAGCTATTGTCATCACCAGACAATACTACTTTTACTTTTTCCCTCTATGTATAAGGTTTTAATTACCATAAACACTGGGATTGTCATGGTAATCCCATGGCTGTATAAATTTAAGACCTCTTGGTATATATTACAGTGTCTCCGACTTATTATAGTTGAATAGCCCCCTGCTACGTAAGTACGTAACTAAAGTAATCCCACATGTCGGTTCCAATCATTATAATCTCCCTGGCTTTATCCCATACATTACTGAGGTCAGCACTTGATGCAACCCGATGTGGCTGATCACCCGATTCCATACGAAGCGACTGCTATCCGACCTTCGCAGCCCCTTGTACAAAGAAAATCGGTAATCAGTAACCAGTTGTCAGTCTCTCCTAGGCCACCGACTGACCTGTAACTATTCCCAAAGATGTCAAATCGACGGCTTAACGCGTTCTCCGAGGTACGGGGGAATTCGGATGGTCTCCAACCAAATACTGGGTTGGTGTAGGGATGCTTAACTCCACCCAATAGCCAGGGTCTAAGAATTTGGCTATGGTATCCCCTGCCTGTCGTAAGAGGCGACTAAAAGGGGGCCGGAGGGCCTGCTGGCGATGGTCGGGGTGGGAGCTTTGACCACCGAGCCGCGGGACCGGGAAGGTGGCAGCGCGATGTGGCTCGCGCTGTCTTGCACAGTGAGGTCTCTAGGGGCGGCGACTCAGCTGCCCCGGGGATGTGCCCCGGCAAAGTGTGGGGGGACACCGGTGCGATCTATCAGAGTACCCGGAGTCCCCCCTGAGCACTGAGGATGGTCACCGGGGGGGTTTTAGTGCGGTAAAAATCCCACATACCCCGATCAGCCTCTCCCAGGGCGGTCGGGGACCTTTTGAAGGTTTCCCCCTCGTCAATAAAAAAAAAAAAAAAAGGGGAAGCTTAACTACAAGCTCCTCGGTCTCAATCTGTACAAAAACAGAAACAAAAAAAAATTGTTTCGCTATTAATACTGCTATCTATAGTGAAATATCAAAAACATCTTGATGAAACCTGCATATTATCGTTATATCTGACAATGAGATAATAGTTGAGACAGCGATGGACTCATCTGCCTTTCTACTCATCTCCGGCAAAAAGACAGTTTCTTCTCTTGATTGTCTTTCTAATATGGTAGTAAATTATCCAAATTCAGCTTAAAAATTATGCACAATAATGTACCTTATTTTATTGGTTTTGATTTTATTTACACCTCTGCTTACTTCTGGGAGCCTTTTGGGACCCGCTAACAAAGTTTCTTAAATGTATAATTGAACTGTTATTATTTTCACTGTGACATTAAAACAAACGCTTGTTTATTCTTCATCACCGCCATAAATTTACTTAAACGCGCGATATACATCTCGAAGCAACAATGAAAGAAGACATTTATGTCATTTATTCCGCGTAAAGTTGCGCGGTGAATACTAAAATGAACGGGTACGGTTTAAAAACGATGTAAAATTATTCCATATGTGTGTTTTATGCGAGCGCATAAATCAGGGTAATTCATTGCACTGTCAGCAAGACCCCGGTTAGTACCCAGTACGACAAACGTGTGCATGCAAACAATCATAATACTCACACTCTTTCGGGGAATGACAAAACCTGGGTGGGCACCGCTGTTACTGATCTCCTATCTTATTCACATAGTTTAATGTCAATCTTTACAGTTTAATAGCGAATGCGTTTTTATAATTTTGCAATTCAATGGGTATGTCTCTAAGTTAGAATGTTAGAACAGACGACATCTACAGCTGATAGTTTTGTTAGTTGAAATTAAGAGCA